>OX439143.1:104945612-105545612 GCA_949318255.1 Pollenia labialis | reverse complement strand
TTTATTATTTGTTGCTCGCAAACGAGCATTGGAAAGTTCGTTAATTTTATAAAAATGTTAAAAGCAAAGTAATTAAACAATAAAAAGATGTGCCAAGAACAAAATAATATAATTATTATTACTCTTTGTATTTTGCATTTTTAATTGTTTTTTCGAGTTACACTTTTTTCTCGTCCCATTTTTATTCGTTAGTTTATTTGACAGTTCAAAGCAGAAATTTTTCTTACAAAAATGTTACAGACACACTTTTTCTGTAAATTGGCGAGTAATTTCCTTACGTGACAACAGCTAGTACTCGCCCAAAAAAAGTTACAGACACAGTTTAGTGAGAAAAACTGCTGTTTGTTTAATTTCACACATTTCAATCGAAAAGTTTCTCGTCGCGAGAGTTACAGAACATGGGCACTGGTAAATTAATTACCCTTAAGGGACTACATGGGAAAAATTTTAACTTCGCATATTTTATGTGAAAAGATGCAATTAAATAAAACAAAACGGTTTGATATTGAAGACTTTTAAATTTTAAAAGTAGTAAGCTATTCGCAAATATGAAGATAAATAATTATACTAACGAAAATATTCCTGGATACCATTGATGGAATAAGACTACATATTAAAGAATTTAAGCTTGTAAAATTGTAATTTGACTTAGAATGCACATTCGAATAATATAAAAATAATTAAAACTATGTAAACTAAGTTTCTTTGCATGGAACAAATGTTGTTTCTTTTTGGTGAGTTTACATCACAGACGGGACTAGTTCAGGCCATACATGACTTTCTTTTTTTGCGTTGTACACGTTGTTTACATTGGCAAAGGTGTTACCTTCTAACGACAAATAAGCCTCAAACGAAATGTTATAGACACATGGTAAATGCATTTTTACATGCAGGTACAATTGTCATTCCGACTGTTAACGTTGTAAAATTATACCACCCGACAAGAATTCTTAACGCGTTTTTAGCTTTTAAGCGTGTAATTACAGACTCTGACTTAAATATTATTTTATTAAAAGTGGCAAAATTACAGTCCAATCTAAATCGCAGCATCAAGCGTAACATCTTCTAATGCCTAGATTTAACGCTGAAATGGTATACAAAAATAAAACCTTCAACGTAATTTCCTTATCTTGATTAATAAAATCCACAAAATAGAGTCAACCCAAAATAAATAAAACGCCATTACTTTTTAACAAGAGAAACCAACTTCACAACTTAGCATGCTAACAAAATGGGAGTTTCGAATTTCAAAGCGTTGACGCCGCGCTATTTGTGTTAGCTAAAAAAATGCCTAATGCTCTGAGTTCGGTTGATGTGTTACCCTATTTTATAAATCTCGCTTGTAGCGTACAACTTACCACAATTTTGTGTCATCGGTAAAAACCGATGTTGTGTTTTACTAAATTACGTTGAATTCTTTCCCTCCTTGAAAAAGTTCCAGGTATATTGTTAGTTATTGAAAAACTTTACCTTAAATGCAAGTGGAAACAGGGACAAATTCGATTTGTTTGACTCCCGGACTGTTCAGTTTGTCTTTTCCTAGTTGCAGTTAGGTTATGTTTCCACACTTCCACAGGTTTTTTTGAATTTTATTAAAAGGTGGTCCAACCAAAACGCACGATGTTAATTGTAAGTAGAACAAAATGTTTTCAGACAATTATCTTATTATTTTCTTATTACCAAAGAGGGACTTACGACAAATATGTGTGAAACAAATCGGCCAAATGCTCGCCACGGTGTCGGTGGCATATCTTTATCCTATGGTCCATATTTTTTAAGTGACTCTGAGAAATAATTGAGGTTCAATGTCATTAAAGTGCCGAATTATCCCATCGTTTAGCTCTTACATTGTTCCTGGCTTATTGTCATACACTTTTAAATATCCCCAAAGAAAGAAGTCCAACCAAGGCCAATTAACATCGTCAAGACGTGAGATAAAATGGCCTTTTAATATCTCGTGCAAAAGAGCCATTGTTTCGTTGGCTGTGTTGCAAGGGTAGCATCCTGTTGGAACCACATATCGTTCAGGTCCATATCCTCAATTTCTGGCCACAAGAAGTCCGTTATCATCTCGGGATAGCAAACACCGTTCACGGTAACTGCTAGGCCGACCACATTTACGAAGAAGTAGAAGGTGCATGCCCAGGTGTTTTAACATTTTCTACAGACAGGGGTAACTGAAATTTGCGCACAATTCTCCCGATTAACACATTTAGTCGATTATAATGACTAAAAAACTCACGAAGTGCATGAAATGCATTTTGATTTGAACGCCCATTTTCGTAAAAGGCTTCAACAATTTTATGGCGCTGCTCAATTGTGTACTTTAAGATGGTTGAATTTATCAAACCATAGAACAAAAAAATGTGAAATTAAGTTGTGCAAAATACTTGACGTTAATTGTGAGTCACAACTTAGACTTACAATTAACATCATGCATTATGGTTGGAGCACCCTTTAGAATGAAAAAAAGCAAGAAGAGATTTAGAATTAATTTATTCACAGAGGAAGTTTAAGTGAAAGGCAGTGGAAGATAGGGGTTCTAAATTATTCCTCGTCCCTTTAAAATTATATGGCCGTTAGTCATCTTATGCTCATTATATTTAAATCTTGAGACATCCCTTTAATATTTTTAGATAAAGATTCCCATTTATTTAGATCTGTGTACTATTAATATAATCAATGGCAACCAATATGCCCAATGGTTTACAATTTGCAGAGGTACAGTATACCCCTATCCATTTTATTTAATATGTATCCAATAAACCAATATCCTGTGATAAAACCTATTATAATCCTGAGGTTGCTTCTTTTCATCGCTAGGAATAAGCTGGAGTTGACTGCATCTACTTAAGGCTACATTGTACTAGGTATCAATTCTACTACAACATGCCCAATTTGTTCTTTTCAATATAAACTCCCTGATGACCTTGATGATAGCGACTAGAAGGTGTTTGTATTGAGGCTTCCCTAACTGCCAAATCTAGTGCCGAGCCTTGTTGTGTGAGTTTAACCGCAATTAACAGAAAATCGTCACACGAGTCCGCTTTTTCGCCAGTAACTCTAAATTAAAAGAATAATCAATTAACGACCGGATCATATTAGACAAGACGGTGTCGTCCTACCAGTGGCATATTCTTTTTTCGAGTTCTCATTCCTGACTTGAACAAGTTACCTTTCCAGTATATTAAAAACTTTTTTTAAAAAGAATTATTCTTTTTTTTTTGTTTCACTTTAAAAAAATGTCCTTAGTTTAATCTGTGGCATTTTGACAAAACATTTTAAGTCGGAAAGATAGCAGAAAAGTTTTTAAAAACACTCGGTGAAAAAATCATTTTAATCAAATAATAAAATAAACCAAAATTAAAGAAAAATTTCTTTTGTAATACAAAATTTTAAGAACTTAACAAAAATGTTTTTCATTTTTTCTTCTTTTTAAATTTTAATTAAGATCTTTTGTCAAAATGCCACAGAAATGTACTTATTTGGCTTGAATACTATTTTGGCAATTAAAAATAATAAAAACATTTTCTAATCAACAACCATTTTTGGTAATTGATTGATAGATCGATCTAAAATTTATCTCTATATAAATTCATCTGCAAAAATGTTCATTGTGATTTATCATTTAATTAATTCACTTTTACGAGTCAATTTCCAATAATAACAAATTTAAAAACTTTTTAGAACAAAAAAAAAAACAAGAAACCAAACAGAAAAAAGAAGAGTTTTCAACATTAGCCGGTTTAATTTATTTATTGACACAAATGGTTTTCCCCTCAAAAGACACTTTTAATTTATGTGACCAATTGTTTGTCCAGAGGATTTAAATAGCATGTAAGTAGTTTTCTTTCAGTGTAAATTTTTTGTTTACTGCAACTGTTGTTGGATTTTAGGGCCCCAATCCTTTGATTGTAAATTTTAGCTATAAATTAAGCAGAGTGTAAATGCCTTGTATGCAGTCGTATAAATACGTGTTGGCTGTTGATGGTTGTAATTTAAATTCAATTTAAATTGATAATCAATTATTTAAATGTTTGTTTTTTTCTTGCTGTAACGTAAAATGTACCACTAGTAAAACTGGGATACAAGTTACGTTGCTTTCACACACATACATACACACACACACACACACACTCACTTACATGGAAGGATTCTCATAGATGTAAATGTAAAAGTAATGTAAAGTATTTATACGTACGTATGTACTATAAATTCAGAAAAAGTAAAACAAATTTAAACACCCACAAACTTATTTTGTAAAAACATACAACTATAAAATATGTATGAAATGTATGTCTGCTTATATGTATGTATATGTGTGTTTGTGTATGTGTATTTATTTAGTATAAGTATGTTTGTATTCGTGTAATGTAAAATATTCATTCATTCAGTCATTGTATTGTTAAGCTGTCGGACACATTTAAATGCAATTTAATGCAATTTATTGCATGCCAAGTAAAACATATACTTATTTATATACACTCGCACACTTAACGAACACACTCTTTACTCGCTCTTGTAAAAATCCATGTAAATAGGTGAACGTACCGAAAAATCTTTTTAAAGCAATTAAAAGCCATGTTCCTTTAGGTGAACTAATTTATATATTAATATTGAAGCAGAATTCAAATAATTTTGAGTTTTGAAAAGGCTTTTTTGTCTCTTTTAGAATAATATTCAATTATTTTCAAAGATAATTTAAATCGTCGAAATTATGACCTAAAAGTCGGAAGTCAAGATAGAAAACGATAGATAAAATCAGTGTTAAAAAACGCTTAAAGTACTACCAATATTATTAATTTTGCTTCCAGAAATATTCTGTGGCTATTGTAGCAATAGCAATAGCAATAGAATTTTTGAAGTTATCTGTTCTGTCTTTTATCTGTTTTTACTGTTGCTGAATTTAACAAAATAAAATTTGAAATAAAACAAAATTAATTAAACATAAAATTAGTGCTGAAATTGTTTGCTTCAAAAGCCAAATTAAAAAACTGTGTTTCTAAAAGCTTCCTTAGTTCTTGTCCAGAAATTCTCTTTTGAAACTGCTTTCGTGTCCATAAAAAAAATTTTGTTTTGCAGCAATTAAGCTTTTGTATGACATCTCGCTTTCTTTCAATAACAAACTCACAAAAACTGCTTGTACACGAAACAAAGTACGCTTTTCCACTCGTCATGCCCCTTTCATTAACAAAACTCAAATTCTTAAAGTAGCACTAGCAAAAGAAATTTATAGTTTTTCACTAGATTATTAAGCATGTTTTCGTTGCTATTGCTACTTGTAGTCTGGTTATTTCCAAAAAATCACAAGTTCTTTCGCTTTTGAATTGCTTAGCATTAAAATTGCTCCAGTTGGCCAATTATAAGAAATGTTCTCTCTGTGTACAGATTTTGGCTTGATAGAGCACCCACTAGGAAATATACATCCATAGCACAGAGTACAATTCCGTTCATTCCGTATTTTGATGCTTCAGAAAATGACGAAAACATTTTTCGGAATAAAACCATTTTTAGTTTCATGAAGGGAATGGGAGTTGTCTGTATCTGAAAAGCCAAAAAACTATAAAAATACACTTTTTATCAATATTTTCTTCGATTCCGAACGGAATTGTACTCTATGACATGGCGGATTGTAAAGGAAATTTAGTGCAAATATTTCCCGTGAAAATTATAATCTAAACATGGAAGTAAGAATAGAATTGTCTAATCATTTAGAGACAATATTTTTCTTACGACTTTCTTGATTTTTGCACATTATTTTTATTGAAAATGGGTGAATAGGCTTATTATTTAAGTGTTTGCCAAACAAGTGTTTTTTTTTTGAAAAAAAGCTTTTGGGCTGATAAGTTCTAAATAGATTAAGTAATAAACTCCTTCAGGAATGTCTCTTCTAATAAAACAAATTACAGTTACTTGAGTCAAATATTCAAAATGTCCTTAAGTATAGTACTTAAGACGATGCAATACTCTATTTATGCCCATTAACTCGTTTCCCTTAATTGTTGATCTAGTAGAAAACAGCACTATCGCTTTGCAGGGATGTGCTCGAAATCGAAAACGTTAAACACGAGAATTTGGTAGTTGTTTCGAAAGCACTTTTAATCTAAAGTTTATAGGTTTTTGTCATAAAATTCTGTTTAATACAGAAATATTTATAGAAAATTTGTCCTTAAATTCTTTATTTACAGAAATCATATTGAAAAATCACTTTAAAAAATTCTTGCGTGTTACGTTTTCGATTTCCAGTACAGCCCTGTTAGTTATAATTATTTTTCGATTTATTTTTTATTCCTTTCATGTTATATTCCACTTTCGTAAGCTATGCTTTAAGCCACTTTCCAGCATGCGCTGACTTTCATCAGCATTCTCTCTGTTTTATGTTTTGTACTTCTACGTAAATTTATGTCTTTAAATAAATAATTAAAAGAAAAAGAATGTAAGAATCTTAAGCAAAGCAAGCAAGTGATTGAAAAGTATTCAACTTGCTGTAGAGAGCAACACAGCCATTGTTTTTGTTACTTTTAAAAATATTATTTTAAATTAGAAACAAAACTTTTAGAGTGGGTTTTTAACATCGAGTTAGCGGCAAACTATAATTAATTATTCTGAGAATAAATTTAATCGAGTACTAATTGTGTTTTCCGTTTTCAAGAGGTAGTTTAAACCTCGCAGTATTGCAATACTGAATAACAACCAATGGCAACAAAATATTAAAAACTTCTTATCAATCCACTTAGCATTTTATACAGAAGAAGAAGAATTTTCGCCCTTTCAATTCTTATAAAAAGAAAATTAATTCTTATAATTATTTTATTTAGGTTTTCATATGTTTCATAATCACTAAAGTCTTCATCTTTACTAGAAAATTCCATTTTTCTGTTTTCTAAAAAAAATGTTAACAGCTGCTTTTGTTATACATGTGTATGTGTTGACATTTGATGATGAAGTTTAAACCACCAACATTGGCCGCTTAAACTAGCAAATAAAAGTAATTAGTCCTCATCTTAAAAACTAAAAACACAGATTAAAGATGACTAAATCTCTTATCTCCATGTTGAAAACCCACCCTTAATGTCTTAAAATAAATTAATTACAATAATTTTATTGTAACTATTAAACATAACATTTTTCGACACAATCCTTTTTTTGGAATGTAGGATTAATTAAACCATAATCCATAATAGGGTTGCCGGTAACAATAATATGGTTCAACTTAACATTATCTGTTGAAGTGTATGGTTGTAGCTAAATTTTCATATTAAGTTCAAGGAGGTAAACATTTAAATGTTGAATGAAAACAAAATTCTATTATTCGTGAAAAAAATAAATGTTGAAAGACACAGCAGTTTGTTTGTGGCCATTGCGGGGACCATTATATGTTTTTCTTTAACCATAGTTCAACCAAGTTATTCCCTGCGTGTACTTTTCAAAAGATATCCAAGATTTGTTAAACTTGGCAGTGAATACAAATATTTGCCAGCTAATGAAAAATATTTTTTAATTTCCAATTCTAATTTTTATTTTGTAGAATAACTTTTTATAAATTGTTGCACTAAATTACTGATTTTTAAATTGGGCTTAATAGGGTAGTATTTTTTTAAGAGATTTTTTTTCAACAACTTTTGCGATTGCCACCTTTTGTAAAAAAAATTATACCCACAAAAATAGTACCAACATTTTACGTATGTAAATATGTGCAAATTTCATATGCGATTGTGTTTGCATACGTACATTTCATTTTGCGGGCATAATACATCGTATTTTTTTTAAATTTATTTATACATGCTTTTGTATATATGCAGAGAGTGTAATCTATATAAGTAAATTGCGTAATATATATTCGTTTGTATTTACACATGTTTATGTGAGTATATATTATTAACATGGGCTTTTGATGTTGTTGTTACTGCTGTTAAGATAAAACTTTAATATTAATTGAGCTTATTGTTAATTGAAACCAAGTATGAGTATGTTTGGTTTTTTGTATGTTTTTTTTATAAATATACATTGCACATACACAAACACACACATATTTACACTAACAAAGTAAAAAACTTATAATAAACGGAAATACAATTTACTTCCGCTGTGTTGCTCAATGGCATTTTTTTAAATTTCATTTTATTGCATTTTTTTTAAAACCATTAAATTTTTTATGTAACAAAACATTCGAGTTTTATTAAAGAGAATTTTAATTTTCAATTAACTTCAAAGTATACGAGAATTTCTTAATCTACCCTTTTTAACATAAACTTACGTAGATAAAGGGTTTTATCGCATTAGGGATATATAAACCACATCTGAAATTCTACGAGAACTTGGACTTGAAATTATAAAAAATTATTTAAAGGCAACTACGTTTTTAAACTTGTATTGAATAAGGTTTAGGATAATGGATAGGGGAAACTCAACCATTGAAGCTCAAAACTTGCCAAATTGCCGTAGGTGTATACATAAAACCCAGTCCAAAGGGTGAATTGTCTTATGCAAGCAAAGAAGTTATATTGTAATAGCTAAATAATACACAATACTTCATAAAGGAATTGCGATCAGGCATATAATAAATGGCATAGTTGCCATAGTTTAGCACCCCGGTTGGCCAGCTGGTAGTGAGGTGTTGCGGGTTAGATTCCCGTCAGAGACTTTGGTCTCCTGCAGACTAGCATAGAGCTTCGCGGGATTATTTTAAGGGGAAAAAACGGAAAATGCTAAAAAACAAGTAAGAAGGTATAGTCGGCTAAGTCCGACTATATGGTACCCTACACCACAGTATTTAAAAACAAATTTTCGAGAGTGTTTGGGTTTATGAATAGGAAGAATAGGATTTGATTAAACTTGGTTTGAGACTTTCTTAGAGGCAAAAATTTCCCTCTATCTCCCCTTGTGGTCCTACGATTAGGCCCATTTTCAATAGGCTTGATCCTAGTGCCAATTAAAACCTATGTGCCAAATTTTATTAAATGATCTCCAAAATTGCGACCTGTAATTTGCGCACAAGGTTACATGGACAGCCAGCCGGACGGACATCGTTAGATCAACTCAGAAAGTGATTCTGAGTCGATCGGTATACTTTTAGGTGGGTCCAGGAGCAATATTTTAAGGTGGTACACACATCAGCACAAATGCATAATACCCTCTGCTCTATTGTGGTGTGGGTTTAATTAGAGAATTTTTATAAAAAAGGACAACAGCAAAAAAAGTTGCTCTGCATCTGCAAATGTATTTCTAGTTTCAAATTACAAGTACTTCCTTGAAATATTTTAAAATTATGAAAATTACAACATGAACTTGTAGCTTAACAAATTTTATAAAATATAAACATGTATGTGTATATATGACTTCATATTTTTACAAAAGTACATTTTGTCTAGTAACAAATACAACCGTATAAAAAATTTATCTGACTTTGGCGCAGTGTTGCCAGAAAATTCAAATTTTCCTAACACACCATAAACGTTTTCTCTACATTAATCTTAACAATTAAAAAAAATCTTTCCTTAAAAATACAAATTGTATTTAATAAAACTACTGTTTGCCTAGTGATCGAAATTCGACCATAATTATGCCAATATGAAGAAAACATACATAATAATTAATATATTTCGAGCATTCGTTTTTTCCGTCTTAGTGTATGAACTTGGCCAGAGACCAACCTCCGGTCCATATGTTATCTTCCCATCTAGTCCGTGATTGTTTAATTTAATTTTGTAAGTTCAATATTATAAATAAAATCAGAAAGTACCAATTAAAACACAAAAAAGTACCAGAAAGTCTAATCTAATAGTTTCTGAATCACTGTAGACTTAGTATTAATAAAAATTCAAAAACTACCCGTTTAAAAACGATAAACTATCAAAAAAATTCATCTTACAGGTTGTCGTTTACTCAGGACTTTGCTTATTTAATTTAATGTATCTAGGTCCAATATAAAGGAAACTAAAAAAGTAACAGTTGAAGAACAAAAAAGCCATTTTAATGATTCTCATGCGCTCGTGGCCTTTTATGTTAAATTTTATGTTCATAGGTCCAAAATTAACGGAATTAAAAAAAGTACCAGTACAAGAATAAGGAAGTACCAAAAATATCCCTTTTACATATGGTTATTCTCTAATTTTATGTTCCCAGGTCCAATTCGAATGAAAATTCAAAAAATACCAGTTACCAACAAATTTCCCATTAGAGATTCTCATCCACTAAGGGCATTGCATGTTAAAAATAATATCACAAGTTCCAATGTTAACAAATATTCAAAAAGTACTAGACGAAGAAAAAAATGTAACAAGAATGTTCCTTCTTAGGTTTTTCATTCACTCAGGACATTGTATGTTTAATTTTATGTATTTAAGTCCACTATTACCGAAAATCAAAAAAGTACCAGTTGCAAAAACAAAAAACTCCCCCTTACAGATTATTACTCACTCAGGACTATGCATGCTTAGTTTTATGTTTCTAGGTCCAATATTAACGAAAATTCAAAAGTTATCACATGCAGCACGGAAAAGTAAAAGAAATAAATTCCATTTTTCATATTTCCCTCTGTTTGATACTTTTTTACTACGTTTATACGCAGACTATTCGCAAATAGAAATTATTTGCTATTAAATAACTTATGTCAATTATCATACTTAAAATTCATTTTTATGTGATGCCGGATGGAAAATTTATTCAATTGGTACCACTATATGTATATAAACTTTTTATTTAATAATGAAAAAATTAAAAATTGTTGTGTATTTGTGAATTGCATTTCCACAATTTTGAATTAATTTTACTTTTGTTGTCGGATAAATGTGCCACATCGAAATAAAAACGTAAAACGGTTAAAAGTGTGGCTGGCAATGCTTCAAATCTTATTTGCAAATAGTGTCGTTAATCAGGAATTGTTTTCGTGAGTTAGCTATTCGCAAATAAAAATTTAATTCACTGTTTATGCGGCAATTTTCTCTACTTGCAATATATTTACTTTCGAATAAGTGGTGCGTGTAAACGTTGTATAAATCTCCTCATTGAAATATCAAAAATTTCAATTATATAGAGGGAGCCCATAATTTAATACCTACATGTCAATGAATGGAAAAAATGTTTTGTAAAAAAAGTACTAAAATAGGTACGAGTAGCAACCCTTAAAAGATTGAATTTTGAAAAAGTACCAAATTTTCATGTGTATTTTTAAGAAAACCCAATAAAAAATGGAGCTTTAAACGAAGCAGATTTGGGTGACAAAGAAGTTCCAAAATAAAGGTTAAACCCGTTTACTCCCGAAAAGGGCAAAATTTCAAAAAAGTACCAGACAGACTAGAAGAAAATTATATAAACTTAAAAAAAATTATAGACAGTCGTGGTTTTTTGTTGACATCTAGCCGTTTGTGGCCCTATATATCTGTCCGAATTTAAATATTAATCTTTTCCGGGCCAAATGCGATATAAATATTAAACAACCTCCTCCCCTTCATATCTGGGGTCTTCGGAAAACCAATTTCAAAATACACACTGACAGATGGACTTCATTAAATCCACTTGATAACTCAAATAGACGCAGAGTTTTTGGGGTTAAATTACAAAAGGAATGTTTAAGTTTATAGAAAAACATACGCACATGTAGGCATTTGTTCCTCACTTCTGGCAACACTGCTTCGGCTTGAATATTTTTTCATAAATACACTAACTCATAATACTAACTAATTCAAAATGTTTTCCAAAGTGTGTATAATAAGTGTAAAATCACTTTTATATATCCTTGTGAAATATTTAATTAAGTATTTAAAAGCGTAAATAGGACTTGCCTGTCTGGCTGAGTGTGTAAAGTGTGTAAGTGCGCGCGTGTGTTAGCGTAAATTGATGTTTGTTGATAAGTTTAAATGGCTTATTTTCATATAAATATTGTTTGTAGACAGGTGCGTTTGGTTATTAACACACACACACACAGGACAACATATTAAACAATATTTGTGCTATACAACATTAAATGTTTGAAATGCAATAAATACATTTATGTGGCTTTAAGTTTTTTTTTTTAATAGGATAACAAAAATGAACAATATCAACTATTGGTTTAAATAGCCGATCACATTTAAATACTATTAATGGTTTCTGCTTAAATGAATTGTAATAAATTTTGCAATTTAATACGTAAACAATTCATAAAAATAAATGAGGTATAATTTAGCCCTGTTTAATTGTTTCTTTTTTACTGATTTGTTTTTCATTTAAACTTCTCCCTCCAATTTATTGGTAATTTGTTGTATACAAAAATGTGGGGGGAAATGGGGTTTTATTATTGGTTACAGAAAATTTATTGCAAATTTTAATTTAAAATTAAAAAAATAAACAATTATATGATTATTTAAACATGTTAAATACATTAAGCAAATCAGCAGTGATACACATTTGACAAGTCAGTGAGCTAAATAAAAACATAAAACTTTAATTGATAATTCAATTGCCCATTAAACAAGTAGATAACATTTTATTTAAAGTATATTAAGACAATTGATTGTGATTTAAAAAATGAAATATAAATTTCTTTTTTTAATTGTAAAAATACTTAAGTATGGTGGCAACATTATGTTACTTTTAAGTTTTTATAGTGGCAACAATTGTTTGATATTTTTTTAAGAAATTAGAATTAAAAAAAATAAATTTTTTAAGTTTTTGAAACATTTATATTTCTTATATCTAAAAAGGGTTTGTTTTGAATTTTTTTAGTTTCAATTTTGGTTTCTAACTTATTATTGGTGTTTCAAAAATAGCATTTTAACGGTTTCAAAAATTACAATTTTGTATCTTTCAAATAATTTTAGAGTTCCTATTTTATGCGCTGTGATTTCAATTCTAACGTTTCATGAAAAAATACTGACTTTTATACTACACAAAGTGAGTGTAGTGTCGGTCACGTTTTGGGCTGTAGTGTCAGTCACAATTTATTTTACCAATAAATATTTTTTTAAATAACTTGTCGCTTTTATTTCAGGATTTTATAATAGTTCGATTCTTGAACTTTCGATTAAAACACAAATTAAAGTTATTACGAAAGTGCAGAGGAAGATTATTGAAGTTTAAAAACACTCTCGAAAACGACTTCCTTTTGCATGTAGTGACAGTCGTTGGTTTACATTTTTGTTTTTTATAGGATAATTGTTGAAACTGCTACATAGCCATGTTTAAATTTATACAAAAAAAATATTACTAATCGTAATATAAGACAAAACGCAAATTGTTTCAAATGTAGAGTCAGTCACATATGGAATTGCCCATAAACTTTTTTTACCACACCCACATTTAGGTACCTTAACGTAAACGTGACTGTGAATGAACATGATAAAGTTAAAAGTTTTGCCCGCTTTAAGAATTTTATGCTGGCTTATGTTTATTGATAGAAAGAGGACATTTAATTTATAATCAGGGAACCCGGAAATATGCACTAAAAAACTGTTTTATAATATTTTCATATAATAAACAAGTAAAAAAGTCTAGTCGGTCAATTCTAAGCCACAGTGCTTTCAAAAATAATCGAGGGTTCCTCCTTTGGTCCGTGGGCAGTAATGGACCAACCAGAATAAAATTATTTTATGAGGTTAAGATGTAGTTATATCAAAAAAAAATAACGAGGATCAAAGTATGCTTTAAAAAGGTAGAAAAAAGTTTACCGTATGTAAACTTGAAAAATTGCTCTTTTAACCAAAATATGCAAACATATGCTGCAAAAAGTAAAAATATGCATTAAAAACGATACCAAAATTTATAAAAAGCTGTAAAATGGATAAATATATTCACAGAAAATACTAAGCCATTATTCAAAAATAAAATCAGTTTTAATTAAATATTTGCACAAGTGAATTAATTACCCGTTTATTTTTAACAACATATGACACATTTATGTATTTTAGGCATTTTCCAACTGAAAAAGTTGAACGCAACGTTTATTAGTTTGACGCTTTCAGAGAAATTTAAATATAAATATATAAACATTATTTAAGTAAAGGAAATTAAGAAGATTTATATTATTTTCTTTTCTTTGCAGAATCATAACACAAACCGTGAATTTAAACTGAAACGTAAGTATTCTCTATAGACTTCAAGAACTTTTTTAAAACATAGTTTTAATTTTGTGAGAAAATAAATGTTTTTTTAATCAAAAGAACTGATCTAATTCTCGTCTTAAAGGAAACAATTTTACTGAATAATTTTCAAGTGACTAATGCTGTTTAAATTTAATCTAAACGAATACACTATAAAACATGGTAGCGCAAAATTAGCAACATGGTTTGAATGGTTTATAAATGTATTGTTTATGCGATAATTATTACTTTTTTTTAAATACAGTAAGTAAGTGATGACCATTTTCTATTTCGCACGTACGTGCTCTTTTTAACATATTTTTCAAAACTTTTCGTATAATTTCGGAATAAATTATTTTTGTTCAACGGTATAGTTCTTCGTTAATATTTCCTTTAGACTTCTTCACAAAATGCTGAAAAAAACAAAGAAAAAATAATATTTGAAAAGGTTATAAAGAATTCAAACCATATAGCTCATTCTGCGCCTCCCTGTATAATAATTCTATATACATATTTGTCAAATTAATTCAAGAAACTTACGTTTAGTACTTCCTTTAACCCTCGCCTTACCAATAACCACCTTGGTGACCATTTCGATTTATATCTTTAATAAATTCCTTAAATTTGCTTCAGTTAAAAAACATTCTTACTCCCTAAACAAACGCAAATAATTGTATGACATAAACTCAACGTCAAAAGTGAGTCAACATCAGCGAAAACTAAGCACTTCTTTTTACTAAAGTAAAGCCTTTATCATAAGAATCATCTCTACTTTTGGTGCCTATGATCGCAGTTTAATGAGAATCAATTTTATTTTTGACATTAATTTTGAGAAATTTTTGATGGTAATAAATTTATTGTAAAAAAGGGAAATATTAAGTTCTTATCGATGTTGACTCACTTTTGGCGCTGTGTGTATGTGTAGTACCACTCGGCTGGGTGTTGTTAACCGATGTACATGCATACGTCGAAGCATTTGTAAAGTCGAAGGCTAACCGTAAAGATCCATTCTTAATTTACTTATTGTTTGGAGAAAATATGTTATCTGTAACAATAACTTATGCTGCCGATCGATCTATAATCACCATTTCATAATGTATTGTTTATTTTTAAAAATTTATATGTATTAAAAAATTTTATATCAGCATAAATTTTAAAACAAACCTCTGAAAAAACTACTGAATTTTAATTGTGTCACAATCAGTCAGAGTTCGTCAACCGAAAATTACTTCAGCCCAAATAAAGTCGAAGGGAATTCTGCAATTGTTTTAAATTTTGATACATAATTGATGTGAGCTAAAATTATTCCAATGAAACAATGCCCAGATCATAAACTCAAGTCGCCAACGTCGTTACCGATACCCACCCGGGTGTTGCTGGCTTTTTAATGCACAATAATTTTTAAATAGTAGGCTGGATTGGAAAAGTGGGTGTAGCAGTTTCCAAACCAAGTCAGGATAGATTTTTAAACAGTTTTAAAAATTGGTGCGGATAGTTTGGGTGTCAACACAGAACATCTACCAAAAATAGGGCTGGATTCGAGAAGTGGAAGTGGCACTCTCCATGCAAGGATTTTTTTTACTGTGACATAATTTTTTACCTTGAAACAATATTTTAAACATACAAATCTCGATGCTGATGAATCAAGTCACTGTTTATTTTTGTTATATATTCCGAAATTGAAAATTAAATTCCCCTCTAGTTAATAATATTAAATATATTTTTTTTTTAAAGCTACGAAATTATAACATATTTTTTTTTTTTTTTGGTAAAATATTTTTAGCAATATATTGGCATAAGTAAAAGAAAACAATTTTCCCAAAGTACGTTTTTTTTTGTTTTTGCTTGACTGCAAACATTTTCATGTGAATTTATTTTTTCAATTTTGATAAAATCTAAATGCAAATAAGATGTTATATTTGTCATGTTACTGTTACTGTTGCAGTTGTTGCTGTTGCTACATTACGCCAGTATACAAATCATAGAGTAACAAATATCTGAAATTCCAGTAAAGAACAAGAAGCGAAAGAAAAAAATTTGTATTTTCATACAAGTTATAGTAGTACATAGTATGTTTAAGAAATTATATGCAAATATTATTCTTGGAATTCGGTTCAAGGAGAAATTGAAATTCTTACACATACAAGCACTTTTCATATCGTCATTTTCACAAACATATTTAGCATGTTTTAATGTGCTGTAATGTCAAAATGTCTGTGTATGAGTACAAAATAACTTGCAAATAAAAGGAGTACATACCTTAAAATGTCATACATACATAGATTGATGTGACTTAAAACAGGTTGTATTTTTTATTTTTGCACACATGTCACTTAACTGACAATATTGATGATGTCTCATTATCATAGACTTTTCACAGATTGTTTTCCTTTTTCTTTTTTTTCATATTTAAATGTAAATATGCGTAAATTTTCTTGACATTTTTGCTTTTATTCTGTCAATATTGTTTTTTTTTTTTTATTTGTAAGTGTTGAAATTCTCATTTACATACATACACCTAAATGCATAAAACGTCCTTGTTTACATATATATGTATATGACATTGGGTGAGTGTGTGTCAAGTGTATTAAATGTATGTTAATGTGTCTGTGCCTTGTTTATTGTATAGCAATAACTTTAAATAAATTCCCTAGAACTCTTGACTTAACAACTCTAGAAATTGTCATTCAATCCATTTAAGATTGATAAATGTTTATTTATGTTATTTTTTCTTTTATTTTTGTAAAATTTTACATAAAAAAGAAGATTTTTAAATTTTCATAATGTTTATAGAAACGTGTCTTTATTTATGTAAATCTTATAAGTCAATGTTGTCGATCTGAATAAAACGTATGTAACTGAACAAACATACAAAAAGCATATTTTATATCAATTAAACTTTTGTACAATAAAATAAAGTATTTCAAACTTTAAGAAACTTTATGCTAGCAACACAACTGTGTCGTTAAGGCCAAAATACACTGATCAAAGTACTCATCAAGCATCGTGGTAGTATTAGTGAAAATGTGTTTGTTTGTGTGACACCGACAACACTTGATGGAAAATCAAAAAATTTAGATATGACAGCGAATATTACGTCCATCACACGTACACGTTGAATTCGCCGGCTGGACAAGCATTTGACAAGTGTATTTGGCCCTTTAGTCGTAAGATCGTATGACGCAAAGCAGTTCATTTTTTTAAGCACGCTCCAGTGAGATCCAAGTTAAGTTGGGTGTGCACAGCACGCGTTTTTGCCTCCACGCATTGCATGATTTTTTATACCTTACTTGCGTTCTGTGTTTGAAGTTACATGCAACCTTTTTTACGCGGCTATTTACGTTTATATAAAATGCTTCTTCGCTCATACGGAGCAATTGTGTTCCTACAATTTCCGATGTAATTTTTGATATAATATTTTAATAAAAATATGCAAATTTAAAAATTTTTTTAAAAAAATTTGTAAGTTTATGAGTTGCAAGAACTCATAAAAGTTTTGCTGATAAACTGCGTAAACCCTCGGTGAAATGAAGAACTGTGCAACGCTGAATGAAGGAGTTGGTACAATTGTATCTTCATAATTTTACTACTACATATAAATCTTTTTCATTCCCAAATTATTGAAATTAGCTTTTAATTAAATATTTATGACTATATTAAAGAGTTAAACTGAGAGCCATAATTATGTTTCAGCTTAAATTTAAATTTAATTTTAAAGGTACACTCAAATATAAAAACAAAGTTATAGCGAATATAACTACATTATTATTGCCTGTGTCAACCTATTTGTGCTGAACGCTCAATACAGACTATAACATGTACATATATTTTGCAAAAAAAATTCAATAAATATACATACGTATTAGATATTAGAAAACTTTAAGTGTGTTGTATATAAGAAAAAAGTTATTGCAATTTCCAAAGGAAGAAGGTACAGTTGTATCTTATCAACCCATAAATTTTATCATTTTGCGAAGCAGTAATGGTACACTTAAAAATATAAGCGCACAATTATGCGCAACGCAATAAGACATACAGAGATGCAGTAAAGTAATTAAAGAAGCTCTAAACAAGTTTAAAAAAAAAATAATATTTCAAGTCAAGTGAACTTGCCATATAAAATTCATGTCT
Source organism: Pollenia labialis (assembly GCA_949318255.1). Classification (NCBI taxonomy): domain Eukaryota; kingdom Metazoa; phylum Arthropoda; class Insecta; order Diptera; family Polleniidae; genus Pollenia; species Pollenia labialis. The sequence goes on along the minus strand of OX439143.1, from coordinate 105,527,424 downwards.
TTCGAATGCGTTATGGTAAGCGAAACTCTTACATTTCTCCCTTACCAACCTGCTTCGTTCGATCCCCAATTTTTTATTGGGCAGTTCGAAGAGGGTTAAGCTGCATTCATCACCAGAGTTTACAATTCAACCATTCAGTAGCTAGATTAAGCCTTGTTTTAATCTTGTTTAGCCAAAACACTTCAAACGAGTGTTTTCATATTTATTGTTAAAAATAAATTTGTTAGTTTTTTGACAGCGTTGATGCGTTTTTGTAATAAAACATTTCTAAAACATTTTATTTAACTCAAAAAGGTTAGCAATTTCTGATCATTTAGATCATGATCATGACATATTTGCCAACAAGTATATAAATTTAGCCAAATTAAATGAAGGAAACGATATGGGCCTTTAACAAAGTTCTTGGTCCTTATGTCCAGTGTTGCCATTCCGACATATTTTCCGCAATTGTTGGCCTTACAAACCTTAAAATTATTTTTAAGCAAGTGAGAGTGAATTTTTGGCTATGCCGAATCTTTGATACCATCCAGTAAGATATTTCAGGAGTGGGCTTTATATGCGACCGATGGTTAATTATAAAATAAACGTCACGAATTTCGGCAATGTGCTTTCTAGTCCTGTAAAACAGTTTCAGACTGAATTTGATTACAAACGTGTTATTCGTTACCGTTCACTCTTACTGAGGTGTTTTTCGAGAGTGGGCTTTATATTCGGCTCATGGTAAAGTATGCAACGCTCTCCACGAAATTTTGTTTTGTGATAACAAGTCATATAGAACAAATTTGTGCAAAACCGTTTGGCAATATGTGCATTACGTCCCACTATTTATGTTATTCGTTGTAACTAAATTATTAATTTTTTTATGGTGGTTGTTCCATATTTTGATTCAAAACTCTTTTCCTCCTTAACCGACTTTTCTGGATTTCAATCCCAAACTGCTTAGGGTAACTAGAAACAATTTGACACGTTCTTTTTATTTTTGATTTTCTCGAAAGTGTTCGTATTTTCAACAGACAGCCAGGCGGACAGACGCACAGTATATGGCTTAATCGACATAAAATAACTCAAGGACCCAGAACGTGTACACTTAATGGTGCCTTACATAAATGTTAAAAAAGGTTTCACACAGAACTTTATAACATTTTTATGATTTTATCATAATTAAACCTCGCCATAATTCTTTTAAAAATTTGGCGAAAACTAAATACATTTAGACAAAGTGTCCGTCTACATTAAAAGTTAACATTTATTTATAAAAATTATAATTAAATATGACATTGGCTTCCACAATTAATTTCGCGTCAATTGGTCTTCATCTACGAAATTTAAGAGGACTACCTATTAAATTAAAGCTTAACTTTTTTTGAAACTTTATGGTTGTGTATGATTATGATTTATACATGTGCTGGAATACAATCGATATTTATCGATAGTTCAGTTTTCACTATCGATTCTATCGTTATTACTATCGACTGAATGTTTGTACTTGTGCAGGAAAACTTTAACTAATTTTTTATCAGGCTGCAGTTCGTTGTTTTTATCACTTTATTGAACAAATGAGACGTATGTAGGCACGCACGTTGCTTTAGATGACAGTTTTTGAACAATTGATAAGTACCTTTCCGAACCAAAGTAGCAGGGACTATAAGATATTTTGTTGCAACCTTAGATAATTTTCTTAATTGGCTTTAATTCTCAACCCAAAAGGTAATCAATCTAGCGGACTTATCCCCTAATGGTCGTTCATTGTTTTGTCCTATGCTCGCAATTGCAGTTGCATTTGGCTTTCCTTTTTTTACAACATTACAAAAATATTTAATATTTCAGTCCCTTTGCAAACATGAACAAATTTCGACTCAAAGGCCATACCTCTTGCCATTCTTGTTGTTTGTTTGCGAATTAATAAAAGCATGTTAAAACTTGCGGCAAAAAACTGTGTGTGCATAGTTGCTGTAACATGTCTTCACAGCTGTATTTAAAATAATCATAATATCGATATTGATATTTTTCCTATCGTTATTTTCTATATATTAAGACTATCAATTATATCGATAGTACTATCGATAGTTTCCCATCACTAATTTATACACAATTTTTGTAAACGTTCAGGACATTTCTTAAAGCAGGATTGTTTTTTTTACCTTAATTTGTGATGATTTCATGATGAATACCCTGTGACTTATCTTTTTTACTTTTGCTAGAATGTGATGAATCTGGTTGATTGTTTGTTTTTAAATGCTAAGGTGTTTTTATATGACACATCAAATAAATCCCCAAAATACAAACTGTATTTTAAATCCCCTAACAAGTGTGACTTGAAAAATATTTACTTTTTTCTCCCCAGTTGTTACAATAAAATGTGCTTTGTGTCAAGTTTTTCTTTACGAGTATTTGTACTGGTTCAGGTGGAACAGTGTTGCCAGTAATTTTTAAAGACAAATACCTAAGCAGCCGATAAAATTCTTTGTGCCAAAAGAGTTGTTCCTACATAAATTCTAATACATTCAATGAAAAGTTTCAACCACAAAAACAAATTTTTCATAATAATAAAATTTGTTATTTTCCAAAAAAAATTTTTTTTTTTAAATCAAAAACCCTGATTACAAACTAACAAAAATTAGGTTTTACAAACAACTTTAGGTACAGTCTTCAAGTTCAGCTCTTTAATTTTTGTGGAAGGATAACAATGTCCTTCCATAACATCTTTTTGTATAAAATATGATATGATCCTTCCGATATGCCCTATACTTTTAGTTTATAGAAGACAATCCCTAAATAAAATGAATTTTTCCTTCTTCTGGCAACACTGAGATAGTAAAAACCTTTATGCTCTTGTCATCACTTCGGTCATCAAATAAAAAAAGAAAATCTAGCAAGTAAGTGCAAACATAAAGAATCTTTTTTTATGATATAAAAAGAATTATGAAATATGTTCATATGATAACATTAATATATTATGACAGAATTTATAACAATGTTGTTGTTGCTACTTTTTTAGTTTTTGAATTTTTGTTGTTGCATAGTTGTGACTTTTTCTATGTTCTATTTTTTTTTTTGTTTGCCTGCTTCAGGTTGTAAATTATTTATAATTTATTTATTATGTTCTCCATTTATTTCAACATCACGGCTTTATGACACATATTTTATTGTTACAGCATGATAAAAAAAGATGTAACAAGCGTTGTGTTTGTAATAAATGGTAATAAAATAAAAGTCCGAAGGATAATTGTTTTGTTGTTGATTTAAATATGAAAAATTGTTTGTTTGTTTTCGTTGTTTCTGCCATTTCAATTATTATTCTTGTTTAGTGGCTTGATTTAATACAACTCATGAGAAAAATAACATACACATTTGAATAAATGCTGTATTTAGAAGGACAGCTATAAAAAATAAGAACGTAAGCCAGACACGCCTGACCGTTTGATGCGCTAGAAAAAATTATTTAGAGAAATATTTTCGACAGCTTTCCATATTTGGGCTCAGAATTACTTCTGAGTCGATCACATGATTTCTGTTGGTCCGGCTGGCTGGCTTTACATGTAAACGTTGTGCGCAAGATACAGGTCGAAATTTTGGAGATAATATGACGAAATTTGTTACAAATGTTGTAATTGTCACAAGGACCAAGCCTTTTGGAAATGGCGAGAATCGGCAAGATATCCTCATACAAGCTTCATTCCGGAACTAACTTTTCCTGTTGACTTCGATTAAATGTGGTCCAAACTAATTGCATTGCAATCTAAAGCATCTTACTAAATTTAATTGGAGTCGGTCCCTATACGATCATAACTCCCTTGCAAATATACACTCTGAAAAAAGCTTTTAATGCCATAACTTCCTCATTAACATTGCTTTTGTCATATAATGTGACGACCGTAACTTTATGATGGATATTGTGTCATGGCAAAATGTTGCTCTGGTAGTTACAAGTTAACCATAAGTCCCATATAAACCTCTTTTCTAAATTTACTCAGAGGCAAACAAATCTTATATAGATAAAGATATCTGAATATTAATTGGCACAAAGTGCTTTTACATGAATCTTAAGATCATAGCATAATTTTGTTCTGGTGTATGGCAACCATAAAGGATGCACTCTCGAAAATATGTTTTTATATACTTTGGTGTAGGGTACCATACAGTCGGGGTCTACCATATGACTTTTCTAATTTTACACCACTATACGCTCCTTAACACATTTTTATTAAATTTTTAAGACAATTTGTTAGAAGGACTTTTTACATGTAATACCATCAAATCCCGATAATTCGTAGTCGCAAGGGACCGGCCGTTTATTACGAATTATAGGGGTTTTCGATTTAGCGGTGTTTCGATTTAACGGGATTAAAAACAAATAAATACGAATTAACGGGGTTTTTCAATTTATTTACTAAAACGATGCGTGGCTTTGACATTTTTCTTTATTATTCATGTAACAAACTGATCTTAAGAAAATAAACACACACACATGCAAAAACCCACACAAAATATAGCGGTAAGCAAAATAACATTCTTTCCATGTTTTTGATGTTTTTATTAAGAATTATAAGTGGTACTTAGCAAACAATTACGATTTATAAGTGGTAAAGAATATTTTATTTGAAAAAAACAATTACGAATTAGCGAGGGGACCAAAATGTATGGAAATTTTATGAATTAACGAGATTTTTCAAGGGACCGACAGTTTATTAAGAATTATCGGTAATTACGATTTATCGGGGTACGAATTATCGGGACTTGACTGTAATTGATCAATTTTATACATGTTTTTTTTTTTGTTTTTCATTATTATAAAATAATTAAATAGTTTCAGTTATTAAACTTTATAAAAAAAACCTGCAAATAAAACTTAAAAAGTTAAAAAAATTATAATTTAAATAAATTTTATGAACAAAAAATGGCTGAAACCTGTGTCTTAAGTACTTGTCCATTTGTTATAATACGCTTAAAAGCCCTAAACATGCGAACTACTCATGAAGTTTAGTTAAATTTTCCCTGAAAATATGATACAGACTCGTGAACTCAAATAAAGTTAACATGCGACATTTAAAAAACTTTTTGTCACAAAACAAGAATGAATTTAGGCATAGAATCATTATTAAACATTAACATGAATATGAAAACAACAGAAACTTTTGCTTTAGCTGGTATTAGTAAAATGTTATTACTGACACTAATACAACCACAAACGGCACTCTCAAACATTTTTTATAACACAGATATATTATTGTTTATTAACCGCTAAAAGTAAATAAAACACACATTAGCTAAATTAATAACTGTTATTTTATTTAACCCTAAATTAAAATAACAACAAAAAATTACAAACATAAAGAAACAAGTTAATACACGCACACATTCAGCCACATTAACACCCATATGCATACAAAAGCTACGAATGGGTGTTAATGTTTGTCATAAAACTAGACTGAAGGCAATAAAATAACCCGATACTTTCGATACTGCTCCTCCCAGTACTCCCATAGCCACAATAAAATTAACTGCCACAAAAACACACATAGAAAATAGTCACAAAATGTTGAAGGCGTATCAAAAAAGTGACATTAACAATTGTCAAATTATTTTAACACGCCATAACGACATCATAAATGTTTTAAACAAAAAAAAAACAAAAAAAAAGGATAAAATACAGCAGTAATAATGACAAAATAAATTTATAAATAAATGAAATTTTGTTTTTTATTACTCGCAAATGTAAATTTTGTTAACAGTCATGTACGTTTTTATATCACCATTGTTCCGTTTGAAATCTCAAAACTTTTATATACAAATTTAAACTGTTTCAATGTGTTAGAGGAAACGAATATTATTCAGTACAAAAGGTCATTTTATTACGGTACATTTTTGTTTTAATGTTTTGTGTGTAAAGAGCGTGTAATTCGAGCTTAAGTTATAAAATAATTACAGTTTATAAAAAGCATACGCTTAAACGCAGGGTGTATTAGTTTTTAAATTATCATTAATGTGGCTATTAAATATATTGAAAAAGAAAACCTGCCATTTCTTCATCTTCTTCATTTGTCATAGGCAAAAAAAAAAACTGATTCATTAAAACTAAAAGTTATACACAAATTTTCATTTTTTGTTTTCGACTGCAGTTTTTTAAACCCTGCTTTTGAACATTAATAACAAAAAAATAGATGAGAGCTTAACCTGCAATACAAAAGTCGTTTAAAAATGTAAAACAAAATGTGTTCACTTGTAGCATGAATAAAGCAACAGGTTGTTCAGTAATCTCAATTTAGTTCTAACAAGATCTTCAGTGAATGAACATGTGAATATGTTTATGAATGAAGTCGATCATGCAGCCCTTTATAAGATTTATTAATTTTATTTTCTTGGGACTTTATGTGGCAATTTAATGATTTTATATAACATATTTAAAATTTTAACCCGTTTAGGACTTTAAGGGCCATTATTACAACTTGCCAATAGTTAAAAGTCGGATTTTGTTGGACCGATAAATAGCTTTGCATTATTACAACTTCCATTTTTTATTGCTGTTATTTTCAATAATAATAATATTTAATAGATGCAACCATAATAAATGAAGGTTTTATAATGCAAAGCTATTTATCGGTCCGACAAAATCCCACTTTTAACTATTGGCAAGTTGTAATAATGGCCCTAAGGGAGGCGAACTTAAGTGATTAGCCGAAATTGCAATTTAAAAAAAAAAATATATATATTATTAACAATTTATAGAAAATATGGTGAAAATTTAGAAATTTCATGAAAAAATGTTACAAAAATTAAAAAATTTTATTAAAAAATGTTAAGGGTCCCATAGACACATACCGCTCATGCAATCAGCATGTGTTTGTTAAGCCCTTATGACACTACATTTTTAATGCATTGTTCAAGTTTTGGTGAACAGTGCAAATATAAAGTAATAGAAAAATTTACCAAGTGCGAAGGGTTCAGCTGTATTAAGATATATGGCAAACTGTCAAACATTTTACTAAAGTTATCGATAAAAAATGAAGTTAATGTAAATGTAAAATTGTTCAAATTAAAATTGACATTTCAAGCTTGAAATATTAAAAGTGTTGCTGCATCAGAGGTTTATGGGCAAATTAAGCGATTAACCGCTTTTTGTTTTTAGGTTTCTCATAAACAAAAAGTTGGCAACATTTAATACAACTAACAGAACAGGGATGGCTTAGTTGTTTCAATTGTACTTTTTTGTTGATACTTTTTAAACTAAGATTTATAATCCTTTTTGTTGTGTTTTTTAAGAACATAAATAAAATTAATTTCAACTAAAAAAATCTTTTAGTACAATTAGGGTAAAAAAATAAAATTTTTATAGGTTGTTGGATCAATTTTAAAAATTCTCAACGCCATCCCTGAAACAAAACCATAACAAGAGAAAAAAAACTAAAAAACTTTGTTTACATTTTTTATAGTTTGCACTTTCTAGCATTTACTGTTTCTTTCTATCAATTCTATATCAATTAATGAATAAAAAATGTAGTGTCATAAGGGCTTTAATTAGAAATTTTTATTTATTTAGTTTTGATTTTTTAATGAACTCATTCTGCTGACAGTTGTTTAAATTAACATTTAAATAAATTAATTAAAATTTTGATATATTTTTCTTTTCAATTTAAATTGAAACAAATTTAAAATAGATTTTGAGAAAAAAAACGTGTGAAGAAAATAGGGGGTTTCTTGAATTTCACGAAATAAAATTTATTTTAAAATAATGATTGATAGGTGTCATAGATGGGGGCAGTGCACTCAGTACACTCATTAGTGATAGTGCAAAAATATTGCAATCATTTCTTGATGCTGAGTGATGAATTGAAAATTTTGAAGCCTCACTAAACATGAGTGATACTGATGTTAAAAAACTTTGCACTCAAAAAAAAAATAGTTTGATTTAAAAAAAGCTATCATCAGTTTATTGCAACTTTTTTTTCTTCACTCATTTGAGTGCAACTAAAATTGTTGCACTAAATTAATGGCGTTTTCTTTTCTAAAAAAAAGTGTTGCATAAGTGTTACATGCGACTTGGCAACATTTTTAAATGCTCCCCTAATTTTTAAGAAGTTTTTAAATTTTTACGTTTACAAAAGAACACAAATTTCGGCATTAAACAATACAATACAATTAAACAATTCAACAGTACAATTAGCGCAAGGTAAATTCAATTACAGGTGGTGGCAAGACTACAACAATCCAAAGCCAACAGAAGCAACAGATGTTTTTTGTATTGCATTGTAAGTGTTTACGGCTCGAAACTTGCCACCACCTTGTATTGAATTCGCCTAAATCTAGTGCTGCACTCATGTCCCTTTAATTAAAATGAGTGTTGAACATGTAGCATTTTTGTTTAATTTTAACACATGTATTTCAGAAAAGAACAATTAAATAGGTAAAAGGCAGAATAAATGCAGAATTTTACTCAGAAAAGAAAACGCCATAAATAACAAAAACTTGTTTTTTCATGATTAAAGCCAATCATTATACCGTTATTGACAAACTTTAACTTTGTTGAATGTTTTTTGCTTATGCATATCCTCCAAAAAAATCAAAAACCATACAAATACAAAGTTACATTTTTTAAATTTTAGTGATACAATATTTGTATGCAGCTTTTTTGATTGCAAGTCCAAATTTCGCACTATTTGAATTCAGTGCAGATTTTTGCAATCAATCTGCGTTTAGTGATAGTGAAAAAAATTGCAATATCACTAAAAAAATTTTAGTGTTAGTTAAAAAATTGCAACCATCACTAAAGCTGGTAAAAAAGAGTGCAAACTAATTTCTTTGCAGTTTTATTTAGTGAAAGTCTGCTTTTACACGTTTCATCTTTTAATGCTCAACTCTTATGTTTTTGGGTGAGAGAAGAAAGAAGAAAGGGGGTTAGTACGGAGATGCCTGTACTCGGTCAGTACGCTTTGTGTTTTTATTCGTTGGTATATGCACAACGATGGCTGCATGTAATTTTTTTCTTTTCTTTTTCTCTTTGATTCGCTATTAATAAAATTATTGTTGTTTTGTACCGAAAAAAGTTGAAACCGATTGCTGCGTGTGAATATAATGGCATCTTTAAAAGGGAATTGAAAAGAAGTTGAGCATCAAAAGATGAAACGTGTAAATTCAGACAAAGTGCACTGCTGATTTAAATCAATATTAAGTGCACTACTCCCATCTATGATAGGTGTATAGTAACTAATCAATCACAAACGTAAACGAAGGGTTCATCGGCAGTAGCTGTCAGCAGTATGTGTCTATAGGCCCCTTTACAAAAATTAAAAAATTTTATGAAACAAATTTTAAAATTAGCATTTAAAGAAAAATTTTACAAAAAAGTTCAAAATTGTTTAATAAAATCTGTACCATATTTGGACAATTTTTCTCCTACATTTATCGGATGCTGTCTACTGATAACCAAGATACTTGTGTCTAATTTGCCTCTTGCCGCTCTCTAGATATGCAGAAAAAACATTAGGTTTTTCTTGCTCATAGCTCAGCCATTTGGTACCCATCAGACTGAATTTCCATACCAAATTTTAACGGAGCATATGTTGCATAAATATATAACAACCAGTCCCTGCCATATCTGGGGTCTTCGGAACAACGATTTTAACACCCGAAAGGACAGACGGTTAGACGTTAAATCAACTTCGGCCCTCATAACGTCTCAGAATAAATATACTTGATACACAGGAAAAATTTTTGCCATTTTGTTTGTCAATTAAAACATTAGTCAAAAATAAAATCAGCTTTAATTTAAAATTTAATCAAGTGAATTAAACGTTTACTTATATTAACAACATTACGCAGAAAATTTTGTTAATATCAAAAAAAAAATAATTAACACAATAAATTGTTATCTGGCGCATATTTAATTAACTTTTCGTTTAAAAATATTACAAATTATTTAATTAAAATCAATTTTTATTTATATTTTTCTGTGTAGGATCTTAGATAAATATTATAGAAATTACAAACAGAATTACAAATTTTGCACCTGTGGTGAAGGGTATGGGTTCAATTCAATAAAACGCTAACCCCCGCTTTCATAAACGATTATTATTGTTACCTTTATTAAGGAAAGTTTTCCTAGAAAATTTTTTCTGTAAACGGTTTTTAAATTTCAAATTGTTTTATGAATACAGGCATTAAGATATTATCCTAATGTAAAGGTAATTGATATAAAAAAGCACAAAGCATTTGTGTTAAAGAACTTTAAACTTAACAATTTTAATTGCTTTCTAAACAGTTTATTGTTAATTGAAACAAAAGAATGTAATTTTTAAAATCGTGCCTCAACTTCTAAATACTACCTGCCGTATTCATAAAAAATTAAAATGGATTTGAAATGCATTTTAAGAAAAAGTTGTATGAAAATTTTGTCTTAAAACACATTTCAAACTAATTTTATTTTTTATGAATACGGCAGTACATATTTTATTTAAACAAACTTAAATTTTTTTATTTACTTAAATAATTTGTATGTATTTAAAACACACACACACATTTCTAACTTATTAGCACAATTATGTCTACATAATTTAAAAGTATGACAAATTTATTTTAAATATTACATATATTTTTTGTTACACATAATACAAACATGCCAATTATCTAGGGGATTTTAACTTTAACTTTTTAACCGAAATTTGTTGGAAAAAAAATTATAATCACAAAGTTGATGTGGTTGGTTTAAAGCGTAAAATGTAAAATACTCCTCAAACCAACCGCCTCACAGCATGAAAAATTGCGAGTACAAGTATGAATGGAGATACAATGACATTCACACACACACACACACACACACACACACAAAATTAGATACATTCAACTATAGAACATATACAAACTCACTCACAGTGATACACAGATAAAAACAGCGAATTAACGCACTCGTGCTTTTAAAAACACTAAAAAGGGGGCCCAAAAATTAAAGAATTAAATATTTTTAAACAGTTTAGGGCAGTGTTCGAAAATAAACACTAAATATCGTTCCTTAGTGTTCGGTTCGGTAGATTTGTGGAAAACACAAATGCTAATAGTGTTTGTGTAGAAAATCATTAAAAAAAATAACGTTTCCCTGTTAGTCATCTTTCGAACAAAAAAATTATACTGTTTTTATCAAACTCAACAAAAGATGAGAACATTTAATTCCGTTAGGTTTTTTTTTTAAATCCACAAACTTCATTGTGTTCGGTTCGGCTCATTAATGTTCGCCGCTTTTAGCTGGTAAAAAAAACAAACATTTTTTGCAAAAAAAAAAATCCAAAATAATTTTACACAAACAAAACATATACACAATACACACACAAGCTGTTTGTGGTGCTGTCGTCGCTAAAATTTTTTGTTTGTTCATTTCTTTATCAATGTAAAAAAAGTAAACATTAAAGAACATTAATATATGATGTTTGTCTACAGTGTTCTGTTTTTAACGAAAACAGAACATTATATAATGTTCGGTTCTTTCCTGAAAATAGTTACGAACGGTATAAAGGGTTGTGTTCGTCTACACAATCACTAAAAAATGGATATCTTGGGTGTGTGTGCCGATCACTAAATAATGTACTGATTATTTTCCAACACTGGCTTAACGATTTTATTTTCTTCAGAATTGTGCTTTACAGGCAAATTTAAAAATGCAACAAAAATATATACATTTGCTTCTTTAAAATTTAAAAAACATTGTAATATTACTGAACACCCTTATTACTAGTAACAAAACAAGAAACAAAGATAAATAAAATTGTTCACCAACTTAAATCAGGAGATAATTGTTAGAGCAGAATGAAAAGGATGAGTGAGCAGAAAAAAAAACAACAGTTGAAGTTTAAACAAACAACAATTTTCGTTATTATTTTCTTCTAGGATTTTTATTTTAGAGTTTACAAATTTTTTTTTTGTCACCACGGAATTACAAGATTAACTGCAGTGAAAATAGATTTTATGTGTTTTAAGGGTAAAAAGTGTCACAAATATTAAAGTGGAAAACTACGAGAAAATGTTGGGGAGATAAACAAAATAAATGAAAATTTAAAACAACTTCTTATACATACATTTATTTAAAAAAATTATTTTTTCCACAAAGCAGATTTTAAATAGTCTAAATCTCAAAGTTTTAATGTTAAAAAGTTTGTGAGGTAAGAAAACAAAAAATCTTGAACATTTTTAATGACGATTGGGAATTATCAAATAAAGCTGGGAATCAAGTTTGAAATACAAGGGTGGCAGGAAATAATTTGTTTTGTTTAGAATTTTAATAATTATTTTAAAATCAAAGATATTTTTGGGAATACAAAATGTATTATTCATAAGATATCTCTATAACATGCTAAATTTCCAATTTTTATTTTTGATAAATAACCTAAAATTTATTGTTGAAGGAAAAGCTAGTTCATATGAGTATATCACTGGATGCTTAGGCCAGATCATCAAGAGACTTTAGAAAAGCTTAAGATATTATGCAAATAAAACTGAAGAGTGAATGGGAATTAAAAACACTCAAGTATTTTTTGCAACTATCCACCGAAAAATTTAAAAATTCTCTCTAATCACCAAATTTGTTCCAAATTCATAGAATCAAGCAACCCATTTATTGATTTTGCACCAAAATAATTATATTGATTACTAAATATTGTGAAAATTTTAAATTTGGAATTTTTTTTGTTTAAGAAATTATATTTTTAATTAAAAAAATTATCAAAAAACTTTGCCGTTTCCAAAGCTATTTATCGGTCTAACAAAATCCGACTTTTAACTATTGGCAAGTTGTAATAATGGCCCTAAGTGTACCATTAAATTAATTCCGTTTGGCTGGCTGGTATACACTTAGCATAATCTGTATTTCTAGATTGCAGTCGATTTAGTCGAATGAAATTTGGTAAGAAGGTTCCTTTTATCCTATGAGGAACATATATGAAGAAATAAGTTCAAAACATTTGGCTAATTCGGCGAAATTATGACATTTTGAATATGACATAACTTTTACAAAAAAAAAAAATGAAAAAATTTTTTTTGTTCATATCGAGCCCTAACCGTGAAAATAACGTAAGCGACATAAATTTCAGTTTTCGTTTTTTTTTAATAAATGACTTTATTGGCAACACTTGCATCATCTCCTAAAATGTCATGGTCACAAAAGGTACCGTTACGATTTTATAGCAAGAACAATTTTATTGTAAGCGACAAATTTCATACAAAATTTATATGAAATAAAATAAAAAAGCTCTCTCCTGTAAAATTTGATTTTTGGCGCTTACACTATTTTCGCGGTTAGGGGTCGATATATGTTCCTAATAAGATAAAAGAAACCATCTCACCAAATTTCATTAGAATCGAAAGCGGTCGTGTCCCACTCTTGGCCGATTTGACGTGGAATTGCCCATATGCCAAAACATGCTTAAAAAAGAGCTAAAAGATATTTTATAAAAAATACAAAAAAAAATCGATTAAATTTTACAGACCAAATAATAAGATGGTATAAGATAACATGAATAAGGCCCGTTACCACAACTTACCGACATCTTAATGTAGGATTTTATCGGCCGTATAAAAACTTTTCCATTATTACTTTACTTTACTTTACTTTTACCTTAAATGAGCGAAATATTAAAGGAAGGTTCATCATACCTGGAAAAAAATAAAAAGATAAAAAATATAAATGATAGTTCGGATCGTAAAACCTTTTCAAACAGCGTTATAATTCGTTGCCTAATTCAAATAAAATATCCTGACTTGTTTCAGAAATATTATTACTCGTGTTAAAGTGATTTTAATATTGAAAAAAAACTTAAATGTGACCTAATTTCAATACAGTAACACAATTGATTTGGAATTTAATGTTTCATACAAAATTTAGGTGCGATTTTCTGTCATATAAAACAAATTTGTGCCATATTTAATCAGAATAGGTGCAATCTGTCACCAATTTATGTTAATTTTTGTAACAAAAATATAAATTTTTAGAGAGGTTTCTCCACATTTGGGTTCATAGCTCTTTTTCTACTGAACCGATTATGCTAGACTTCAATTCAACAGAGCTTGTTATGTTATGTTGAGTCTTTCGAAAGTAAGCGGGGTTTCACAAGACGGACTGACGGAAATAACAATTTGATTAATTGAGCACATTCATCAATAAAAATGTTTAGTATAAAAGGTGGCCCAATAAAAACGCAAGATGTTAGTGGTTTTTTCTTAACCTACTTACAACTACAATTAATGTTGGGAGAACTCCAACCAATTGTTAAGGGTGTTGTTTGATAGAGTGATACAAGTTTAAATCATAATAAATCATAATAATATATCTTTGATATCAATGAAACGGTCTTTATTGGATAGAAAATTTTATGACATTAATACGTGGGCGCCGCAGTTGGCGCGTAGAAGACGCAATCTGGAACACCAATTTTCAACAACCTTTCGCATTCTGACCGTCATCGTTTTTAAAGACTTATGGGCCAATGACTACGCCAGCCCATCAGTAATTTTCTGTGGATGAAATGGTGTTTCGACAAAAGCTTGGGTAAAGTCCTCGCTCCAAATGCGACAATTCTGCTCATTTAAGAACCTATTCAACCAGAAATGGGCTTCATCGGAAATGAAATTTTGAATGGAAATTCAAAATCAATATCAATTTATGCTTCAGCCCATTCGCCGAATTGTTTTTATTAAAAATTTCCACAATTTGCACCTGTTGGTGGCAGTCCATCCATAATTAAATATCATAGCAAACTAAACAAAAACTATCAGCTGTTAAATGGGTGATCTAATAAAGCAGTGATGCCAACTCAAAGTTGTATCACTCCAAAAAAGCACCCTTTAGTTGGGAATATAAGAAAAGTTAAACTCACTGTTTATTGTTGTTGTAGTTTTTGTTTAAGATTTGATATTGTTACAGGTAAAACTGGCGCTAATAATTCTTATTCTTATTCTTATTCTTAAAATCCTTGGATGAAGTTTCCTAATGATCTGGCCTTAGCAAATAGTGAAATGCACATAGGAATAGCTTATCCCATCAACAATTAATTCCCAATTTTTGTCAAGAATAAAAATTGGGAATTAAGCACGCATACAAAATCTTTTTAATTGTATATTTAATTATGTGTGAAACAAAATATCGATCAAATGCTTGCCACGGCTTCGGTGGCATACCCCTATCCGAAAGTCCATATTTTCAATGACTCTGAGGCATAATAGAGGTTCAATGTCGTAAATATACCGAATTGTCTCATCCTTTAGCTCTTGAATTGATCTTGGCTTATTGACGTACACGTTTTATTTTAAATATTCCAAAAAAAGAAAGAAGTCCCACAATGTTAAATCACATGATCGTAGCGGCCAATTAAGAAAGCCAAGACGTGAGATAACATGGCCATTTAATTTCTCGCGCAAAAGAGCCATTGTTTCGTTCGCTGTGTGGCAAGTGGCACCATCCCGTTGGAACCACATATCGTATAGGTCCATATCCTCAATTTCTGGCCACAAGAAGTCAGTTATCATCTCGCGATAGTGAACACTATTCTCGTCTGCTTGGCCGACCTCATTTTCTAAGAAGTACGGCCCGATGACGTCGCCGTACCATAAACCGCACCAAACAGTCAATCTTTGTGGATGCGTCGGCTTTTTAACAATCATTCGTGGATTCTCATTTGCTCAAATTCGGCAATTCTGCTTGTTAACGAAAGTGAGCTCTTTCGCTGAAGATGAAGTGCACGAAATGCATTTTGAACGCGCTCCTCAATTGTGAACCGTTTTATGTTGGAATTTCTCAAACACTGAAACAAGGAAATGTCAAATTAATTTGGGCAAAAAACTTGACGTGACTCACAATTAACATCGTGCTTGGACTTGCGGTTATTTAAGAAATATCGAGGCCTATTTTATTTGATACAGGCGCTTTTGTGCCAAAATTGTATTTTTTCAAGAAAAAAAAAAAGAACTGACTTGTTTCTTGTTTACTAGTATTGACCTGAGTTTATTTAAGGTAAAAGGGTATAAATATTGTGATTATTTTATGCTTATGGTTTTTAATCCAAACTTTAATATTTTAATTAGGCTGAAGCTCCTCAAATTTAATTTTTATTAAAGTATTTTTATATAGAAAGGAATTTTTTGAAATTTTTTATTTAATGTTGCAAAAAATTCCTTTAAAATAGTTTAATAAAAATTAAGTTTGGTAAAATTATATTTTATCTTCTTTTTTGGCTTGCCCTAGAAAATTGTAATGCCCAAATAAACGATCAGGATATCAGTTCCGTAACTCAATGCAATGTTAATTGAGTTAAAAATTTTTATTTGCATATAATTAATCAGCTTAAAAAATATGGCATTGCCCTTTTTCTTTAAAATAACATAATTATGTTCTGAGTTAGTTCCTATAGATTATTTCAAATTAATTTAAAGAAAAGCTAAAAAGCAAGAAAAAAAGCAGTAATGATAATCTGCTTCTTGTTGATAAAAAAGCCCACTTAAATATTAATATTTTTAAAAACGTGAGGATTTCCTTTAAACTAAACACACACACACACTAAAGCGTACAAAAGATGTAAAAAAGTACATGTTTAAAAATGAAAGATCCGCATTTCACAACGTTGGAATAATAGAATTAACAATAAAACTTTAAGTATTCAAGTATTTAACCTCTACCACGAAATATCCGCATTGTAAAATAGTATAAAGACTATAGTGGCCTTAAGCTTAATACATGCTACTTCAACACAAGTAAATCTGTTATACTTACTGTGGCTTAAAGCACTCGCTAAATTATAATTTACCACTACATTAAAAGGAAACGGAAATAACAAAAAAGGGACCATAAAAACACACAGAAAAAGAAACTTGAAGAGGCAAAAAAAAACTGCAGCAGACCGTTTTGCTTTATTCACAACTGCGAAGTATAAAACTGCTTGAATATTTCTAAATACCTACACACACACAAACTTATAAATGCAAGGGTACTTCTAAAAATATACACTTTAAACAATTTAGCAAATCTAAGTGGCGCTTATTTCTTCCTCCTACCCCGCTAGTTACCCCTTACTGCCCTTACCAAACAATTTACTTTACATACATTTAATAGTTTTTGCTTCTTTTTCTAAAATTTCTTTTACACTCCACACTCTGTGACGCTGCTGCTTATTATTTGATGATAAAAATAAATGCCAAAAAAGCAATTAATCTAGTATAAAAACTGGCGACAGCCTATCACCAGTAGTTAAAGTCCACAGAGAGTTCATGTTCATTCATACATTTATACATTTATTCGTTCATTCATTCAGCTTTATGCACACAAACACATACATGTTAATCCATAGAGGACCACACAGACACACACTCGCATTCCCCCTGCAGGGTTTCCGGGCTACAAAGGCTACAAATCCAATAACTTATCTTGATTTTTATGGTTCCTTTTTAGTTTCAACAAACACAGATGTACAATATTTCATACATTTTACAATTTTATCAGTACACTCAGGGAAATTTTTCGATAAAAGAATGAGATTTGATTTAAAGTTGAGATAAAAAATCGGTATGTATTCGTTATGAAAATGGTTTGTTTATAGGAGGCAACCATTATGTGGTTGTGGTTTGTTTTGAAGGATCGACTTAACCATGCTTTGGTTACACGTACAAATGTAATTTAAGTAAACATAATTAATTTGAAAAGTTTTCGCTAAAAATAGTTTTATTAAACGTGACCATATTGAAACAATTTTTTTTGTTCTGTTTGTCATTTATTTTTAATACTTGCATGGGAGTTATGGTTATATAGTGGTCATTTCCAATGAAATCTGGCAAGATGATTTAGGTTATAATATAGTATTTTTTGGCCAAATTTAATCTTTGGAGCAACATAAAAAGATTGTTTATAAGCAAACAGACTCTATTCTGGAAAAATGTTTTTATATTAATGTGTTTTAAATCGCTTGCGTAAGCCAATCTAAAATATTTTTAGGCCTCAAATCAATTAAGTCGAACGCGAACATACACCCTAAATTTGTTAAGATATTGTTGGCTGTTGCTCTTGTTATTTGTTTTGTTCAGCACTTTTCCGTTAAAATTTAAATACGCCAAAGTAGTGCCAATACCAACAAATTGTCCATGTCATTTTGTGCTTTCTTTCTTAGAGCCTTGAAAAACTGCTTTTCAATCGAATTTATATAAGCAATCTGGTTTTCGCCAGAACCATAGCTGTATTTCTGCTTTACTGGATGTAACTGAAAACATACGATGCGAACTGGATGCAAGAAAATTAATTTCTTGATTTCATGATTATTCAAAAGCCTTTGACACGGTTGAATACAGCACGCTTTGAAACATCGACACATTTTTAGCTTCTCCTTTACTTCCATGCTACTATTTCCTTTTTAACTCTCTAGTCGTCGAGAATATATGTATCCAAACCATATTCAGTCTTCAGTATTAAATTTATTCAGGGGAGTGCCTGAAGGATCAATCCTTGGTCACCTCTATTTTCTTTTTATACAAATGATTTGCCAAGCCAACGTTCACGCTGCAAAAATCAAATGTATGCAAACGATGTGCAGTTGTATTTAAGCAGTCCAGTCATTTTTGTGACGGAAAATATCTGAATAAAATTTAGTGCTGGCAACTGAAAATTTGCTTATCTTAATTAATGTTTAATAATAGTCTAACCTAGAAAAACCATGTTAACTCACTCTTGGGTTAGACTTACACA
The DNA here is from genome assembly GCA_949318255.1 of Pollenia labialis. NCBI lineage: Eukaryota > Metazoa > Arthropoda > Insecta > Diptera > Polleniidae > Pollenia > Pollenia labialis. The sequence continues at coordinate 105,508,724 of OX439143.1, read as the reverse complement.
AAGCTTAGGTGACTTCTGTAATCACAGCACTATACTCCTTCTAGTATAAGGCAACTTCATGCAATATTCTACATTGTAACTGGCTTAATCTACAGTTATGAACTTTTTTTTAGGCTGTGGCTAAATTAGCAAAGGAAAGTTAAAGCTTTTATACAATAATATCATATAGTTCCTAGATACTACATGGAGTTTTGTTTAACAACCTACTTAATACACATTTGCTCGTATATGTGCATTTAATCATTTATTAAGAAATGCCACAATACCTTATCGACAAAATCAGGTTTGTCAGATCAGATATCACACTGTTTTCTTGTATGTGAATAGCAATTCTACATACATGCTGCGCTTCTCTAGAATATCCTTCCTCAAATACAACCAATTAGTAGCAACGCATTTTTCACAATAGGAAATCGTAAATATTATTGTGCAACCAATTTGTAGTTACTTTTGTCTTAATATGTCTACTTACATTTGCCTTCATAACTTAACTTATCGATAATACTTTCCTGTACTCTAAATATAAGATTGATTTTGTTGTTCAGGACTTGATTCTTACCATTATCAATGGGCTTGGTCCTTGTCATAAATATATAACAATTATTGTCCAATTACCTGCCGGACGGACTAACATCGTTTTATCGACTCAGGAACTGTATCTAAATCAATCGGTACCCAAAAAGTCTATGATCAATATTCTAAGGTGTTACACACATCACCACAAATGCACAATTCCCCCTCCTTTACGGTGGTGTTGGTCAGCGTTGCCAAATTAGCCATTTATTGGCTAAACTAAGCCATTTTTTAACTTGTTTAGCCATACAAATTTCTTGCCGTTTTTTTCCAAATAAGAATTTACATTTTCTTATTAAAATTGCTAAAATTAAACATTTATAACCATTCAAACTTTAAATCTTAACTCTTTCCAAACGATAATGATGAAACATCTTTCAAAATAAAGGAACAGTAATCCAATATTAAATTTATAAAATGGATCAACACAAACGATACTGTTTCTTTCTGTTTCGGAAGTATTTCAATATAGAGATGCAGGCGACAACAAAAGCTTCTGGATTTTCTATAAAGTTGTTGTCACTTCCATGGTCTAATGCTGAAGTAGAGAGGGTATTAAGCCAAGTAAACATCGTTAAAAGAAATTTGAGAAAAAGGTTACATTAGGCAACCGGTAATTCGATTGAGTTTGAAGAATTTTATCAAGTGTCCACAAAAAATTTTGGAATCTTTCGACCAAAGTTAGCGTTTTTATTAATTTGTTTAGTTTGTCTAAAGTCTTTAGGAAAATGTTTTCTAATGATCTGGCCTAAGCAACCAGTGAAATGCGCATAGGAACTAGCTTGTTCACCATGAATAAATTTCAGTGTATTTATCAAGAATCAATTTTTTGCAATTCAGCACAACATTCAAAATCTTATTAATGTTAAATGGAGCCGTTTACGTTTAAGGTAACGATAAACTGCCTGCTGCTATAGAATTTAAAACAAAATGTTGGATTAGAAATTACATATGTATATTGAAAACAACAATAATATACGAAAATTTGATTAGTATTCAATATAATTTCTTACACGAAATTTTGTTTTCATTTTCGAAAACTGGACAGATATTCAAAATGTTCTATCCCAAAAGCGCAAGTTTGCAGTGCAACAAGAACATACATTTTCTTTTGTTTCCAATTCAAAGAATAATTTCTTTTACTTGAAATTTTTTCTCGAGTGTAGATATAAATTTATAAGTAAATAATACTTAGAATATCAACGGCGTTAAATGTGACCAGTAGACCGTTAAACTTTTCCTACACACATTCACATGTAATAAACTGTATGTTTGTATTTCAGTAAGAATTTTTTTATTACTATAAAAACTAGTGAAACCAGTTGGAAACCTGCACTTGACATGGTCACCGCAAAATGGCATACATTTGGGTGCCTGGGTCGGTGTGTATGTGAGAGTGAAAAAGATTTCATTTAACTCTTAGCCACGAGGTACTTGTGTGTATGGCTTTGTATTTTTCTACCACTGGTACATGTTAACGGTTCTGAATTAGTTTATTCTCCTTCTGATTTTGTTATTATTGCTGCTGTTTGTTGTTGCCATAGCTTCAAATGCCTTAATGTTAGTGATGCTTTTAAAAGCTTTTCATTTCACTCTCTCATCTATATCAGTACAAGCGAGCACACCAACCCATACAATACAATCTCTTGTACATAAAAACCCAAAAGCAAAAGGTCACGCCATACACATACATATACTCGGTGTCATACATATTTTTACTACATAAACACTTTACATTATAGCTGATGCTAAGGCTATGGCTGGGGCTACTACTGCTACTGCTCCTGTTGCCAGTGCTATTGTATTGTTCGTTAAAAGCATAAAATTGTTGTATGTATTAAATTGACAATGGCAATTGACATTAAGTTTATTTTATTATTTCACAAATTGATTTTAGATGATGATGTTGATGTCTTTTAGAATATCCTTTTAAAGGTACTTGTTAAAAAGATTTCGGTATTATTTCCTGTTTTATTGTTGTGAATAAATTTGATGTTATTTCAAGTGTCAAATATTTGTGCTTAAATTGTCAAATGCTAAACAATTTAAATGTTGATTTTATTAACATTGATTTGAATCTTGTACTTTGTTACATTAAATTAAATTAAATTAGAATGCTTTAATCTTGGATTTGTAGGTAGAAATATTTGTACCAAAGGAGTATTTGTTTTGATTTTAATAAAATAAAAAGATAAAGGAAAAAAAGGTATTAAATATAAAAGATTTAAAACGATTTCAGTTCTAAGGGAGACATTTATAACGTTAAAAAAGTAATTGCGGATTAATAATTACACTGGGATACAAATTATAAATGTTTGAAAGTTTTGCATGAAAATATTAAATATGTATGTAAAAGAAATTTAATAGTATTCTGCGAAAAAAAGTTTAAAAAAATCGCAAAATATGTGAGTATTAAATTAAATAAGAATTATTTAGGAGATGGGTCCTGTCTTGTAAACAAAGACTTTGTCTTTTATATAATCAAAAATCCAACTGTCAGGAGCTGTTTAATTCGATAAACATAGAGGGCCAGCTAGAATCAGTTCTGCGTGAAAATATGCGTTCCATAGTTGCCCTCACAAAACTTCCTCAGATATCAATGAACTTGACAGAGATTAAAACATCAACATAATTAAAACTTAAAACATGGGTCAGTTGTCCTTTCGAACACCCTGCAACAACAGTACACTTGAGTTGGCTTAGTTGTCGCTGATGAACTATTCCTGGAATCTCCGTAGCCCAAGTCATGCAGTTTTCCTAGTTGACGAAGTTATTACATAGTTGCTTTTAAAAATAAAATTCAACTGTTTTGGTGCGTTGTTACGTTATGTAGCTATCCATATTAGAGTCCCTAAGGCTTCTTCACAAAATGAAAATTTTTAATTAAGTCCAACTCACTCATTCGGCACTACCTTGGTCTTCGGCTTATACGTTTCTTTCAATTTTATTTTTAAACAATTTTTGTTATATGTTGGAATTTTATTATACAAATATTTTGTTTTGAATTCTGATTCTACTGCATTAATGTACAAATTTGTTTTGTGCCTCGGTACCTCAATTCAGTAACTTTTTGAATTTAACTACCGATACCGTTAAGTAGCGAGAAATCTCGGTTGCGTTAACAAATTTGTATTTCTTTTTTTTATTTCTTTTTTTTTTTTGTTTAAAATATATGTAAGAACATCAAAGTTAAAATTTTTTAAAATTAATAAAAAAATATAAAATAAATTTGCTTGTAAAAATTTATTTAAACAAAACTTGAATGAAAACGTGTTAATATCGATTATATTTCTAAAGAAATATGTTAGTTTCAAATATTTTTATACTTAGGGAAAAAGTTCGAGGTGCCTGAGCTACTCTAGCACAACATTCTGCTCTTACTTTTATACCCACACTACTGCATGTGAAGAGAATATTATGTGTTTGTATAAATGTGTGTAACACATTTATATTTAGGTTCTGGGCCCTCCTTTTAGTATACCGATTGACTCATCAATCAATTTCAGAATCCATCAAACGAAGCCCGCCCTTCTGTCAGGCTGGCTGTTTTTCTGTCCAAGATTACCTTGTGCGCAAATTACAGATCGCAATTTTAGAAATAATTTTATCAAATTTGGCACATATGCCTTTTCAAAATGGTGAGAAGCGGTTTTTAATTATCATAGTCCACATGCAAACTTCTTTCTAAACTTCTATAGACATTTGGTAATATTTTGTCGCAACCTACAAAAATTAGCAGAACAAATTTTATTAGCATCGGTTCAAATTTGAATACACGCAACTATAATAAGTATCCTAAATAAAAGCTTCTATGTTATGTAGCAATCATAGTAATGGTAGTAGGTATTTAGATAATATTTGGCACACAAATCTCTTATGTGAATCTATACCTCACTGTAATGTGGACTCGGGCTTGATAGACTATACTTTCTTCCTTTTTTGCGTTAAAAATTGGCTTCTTTACTCTATATTTTTAACCTGTTAATAGTAAATGTATTTTCGTTATTATTTAAAAAGAACTTTATTGCGTCATTAGCTACCGATAAAAATTGTTGAAATTTCATTACGGAATAGCTCTTAACGACAACTAACGTTAGCTAACGTAAGCTTACCAATTTTTGACCACTTAACGACAGTGGTTTTGTCGTTAAAAAGTTACAGAATTTCAGTACAGATGTACTTTATTTGCATGCAGCCTTTGTGCTAAAGAACATTGATTTCAGATTTGCGCAAAAATTTTATCCCGAGTGTTTTTCTTTCTGTTTAATGCCCGTAATTTTAACAAAAAGAAATCTAGCTGCGTATAGAAATCTATGTTGTAAAAGCTTTCATATTAAAAATGAAAACTGACGGTTAAATCACGTAGTCCAAATAAACGTTACAATTGGTAAAGATAACTCTTTTTCCTTTTTGTAAAAGTTGCGGGCCTAAGTCATAATTCTGTTGTTGTTGTTGTTTATATCCAAAACAAGAAAATCGTTTTATACCTACTTGGGTGGTGTTGTTGTAGTTTCTGCTTTGACTTTGACAAGCAGACTAATAAGTTATATGAGATTAAAACGCTCACTTTGTAATTTTACTCACAGAGTGGTGGTAGTCCCACGAAAAGTTAAATCTTCTTGTTACTGGGTTCAAGAATTCTACTCTTATTTTAAGGAGTTCCGGGATTGATTTTCGAAAGTAATTTCATTAGAGATTTTTTTAAGTCTGTTCTGGTGTTATTCGTACTTAAATTTGTTTTGTTCTTATTTAGTAAAAATTTTTTAAGTGAAGGAAAACCAAGCCAAAATATATTAAGCATAAGTAATTTTTTGCTTAGACGAGAATCATGCAAAATTTTCTTGGTTCAGGCCATATTTAGTAAATATTTACTTCCGCTTAACTTAAGCCAAAGCCAACAAATTTTTTTTATCGCCTAAATGTTATTATTAAAAAAAACATTTATTAGAATAATTAAATGAATATCTTTTCAATTATCAAAAAGTAATTTCAATTTTTGGGAATACAAAATTTAAATTTCAAAAGATTTTGTTATTCGTGCTAAATTCCCAGTTTTTATTATTGATAAAAACACTTGAAATTTATTGTTGATGGGATAAGCTATTAATATGCGCATTTCACTGGTTGCTTAGGCCAGATCATCAGGAAACTTCATCCATAAAGATTTTAGAAAAACTAAAGATATTAAACCAAATAAAAATGTTAAACGTATAAGACTTATAGCAACAGTTCTACTTGTAATAATATCAAAGCTTAAACAAAACAACATCAACAATAAACAGTGCGTTCATCTCGTCTTACGTTCCCCGCTTATTAGAAAATAAATTAAGATCATTACCTGAAGTTTCAAATGCAACTTAGGTCCTTAATAACTAGTTTGATAGAAGTATATTCATCTAAAAAGGTGTTTATGAAAAACTTTATTAACAAGAATAAATATTTTCTTTTCAATAAGAACTAAACTACGTCATGTAAAAGTACGAGTTAATATTTCCAAAAGATGAGTACATTTTGTTTAATATACTTTTAAATGCAAATTAAATAAACTTTACATATATTTGATTAATATTGTATGTAAGTTACGTAGTATATTTCATTAATATAATTTTTATTAACATAATGTTTGCATATAAATTTAAATGCATATACTAAGTGTATGTGAGTGCAATATCGTATATTGGTATTAACTTGTTTGATTTCATGTTTAAATAAAACGTATTAAAAATTTAACATCATAAATCCCATCAAATCTATAATACTTGTTGTAAGTGTTCATGTATGTATCATTGTGTCACAGTGTTTGCATTTGACTATTTATGCATTTATTATACATGCATTTAAATGCATATTTCCTAGCAATTTGTCATACATGACGTATGATTTATATTAAAATACAAATATTAAATTAAGTATACGTTCATAGACAACATAAAGAGTGTAACTAACTGTGTGTGTGTGTGTGTATGTGTTTAAGTCTTCCTACAAATATTAAACACAAATACAATCAATGTATTTGCATTTTCACATCATAAACCTACATTCTAATAAAAATATACAATCACACGCCGCTCACTGTTGCAAAAAAAAAAAATAAAGAATTATTAAACAAATGGAAAAAAACTTGAACATGCATTTAAATATTTTATAACTTTATAAAAATATTTATTTGAAAGCCTAAAAAATACATGCACCAACATGTTCAAATATAAAATATGCGAAAAAAGAACTCATAAAAACTTTCCTACAAACATGTAGAAATAAATGTTAAAAACATTAAAAAACAAGAAATCGAGCAACAATAATATTTGTTATAAAAACCAACAAACAAATTGAAAATATATGGAGAAAAAAACGTTGAGGACCATTGAGTTTTCAATCCCATTTGAATATTAAAAAGAGGAAAATCATACAATTTAAAGTTGAACATTTATTTTTACAAAAAATAAAAAACTCCAAAGTTTTTTGGTAAATTGAAAAATAATTTTACTTAAAAAAACAAAAAAAAAAAAAATAACAGATACATTGAAAAACCAATAAGCAAATTATTGATGATTATTTCCGGCCTCTATGATGCCCTACTTGAATATTTATTGCAAAGCTGGTGGGCATTAGCATTAAATATTAATAAATCTAATGGCTTTTTATAAAAAAAATTAAGTTAGAGGCATATATCCAGCTGTGACGAATCTTAAATACCCTTCACATCAAATATGGGAGTAGGACCCCATAAAGTACGCATTCTGGGTCGCAGAAAAATAGACTTTTGTTAATGTAAACTGATGTAAACTGGCTAAAACACGCAAAAGCTTTTACAATAATTTTTTCCTACAATGCATCTAAAGGGGTATATTGTATGAAAACTTTATTGTTGAAAAATTTTTTATCTATTTTCACTTTTATTTAAAATAATGAGGTAATTTAGTTTGGATTACACCTGCAGCACTGCTTCATCACAATCGTTTAATGAAAAGTTTGAGTACTTTTGCATGGCTTTTTTCAGAATAATTGCAATGTTATTTTCCCCGGGGGTTTCTGTCTTTTTAGTAGATCTTCTTTGCGGAACTTTCGCTTTAGCATTAAAAAATTAATTCGAGAAGCATGTGTTCGACGTGGTAAGGGATATCCTGAAAATCAGACTAAAGGGTTGATGTTTCACCACTTGTGGGAAAGTTTGGAATGAGGGAATATCGGCCCTAGGTGCTGTTGATACGCAACAAATGATCCTAGCATTTTTCTAAAAGCAGCGGACGTTAGGGACTACGAGCACATAAACAAGGGACGAGTGCCGGATTATGCATTTAAAACACAACATGGGTGTATCGATTGCGCTCACACTCGAGCTACGGTTGCTAAACACACTGTTTGGCAGCCAGTGGGTAAGATCCACTATGGAGTTGGCCCTAGGATAGGTACACCCAGAGAAAAAACATGCTTAAATATGGTCACCTGTAACAAAACTATTTTTAAAGAATTTTTTAACATATTATGTTTAATTTAACCATATTTTTGCCACCGACAACCATATTATGGTTAAGTTAGGCTGTCATGAAGAAGCCACAACCATATTATGGTTGCCTCTGAACATGAAATGGTTAATAGTAACTAAAATATGTTTAACATTTATAATAACGTGGTTGGTTTACAACCATAGCATGTTGCTCTTGAAATTTAAATACAAATTATTGGCATATTTAACCATAACATGTTTTGAGGCAACTATAATATGGTTGTGGCCTCTTGATGGTGGACTTATTTGACCAAATTATGGTTGTCGGTGACAATAATATGGTTAAATTAATCATAATAAATTTCCAATTTTCTTTAAAAATAGTTTTGATGAAGGTGACCATATTTAAACATGTATTTTCTCTGCGTGTACGTAAATCTTTTCCAGAGCTGAAGTGTTTGAACGCATTTCAAACTGATTAGCTATACACAATGTAAATATGTTTATTTTCTTCTTCTGATTTAACTTATTTAAATAGTGCAAACATATTTTCAACAGCTATTTGATGTCGCGTTAAGTAGTGGTAGTTGGCTGCTTAAAAACTTTTGTTTTTGTTATAATTAAAATGTCATGGCTATTAAGCTATTTTTAGGGCAATCTAGAAGTCATTTGTTATTTCTACTTTCTAGGTTAGTCTAACTTTGCACGACACAACATTTTATGCTCTTATTTAAATATGTCATTTCAGCTTAAAAGCGCTAATAGCAATATTGCATAAACATCAACTTTAAATCAAACACCTGTAATGACACAAAGAACTAACAAGTTCCATATCCAAACTAACTTGTCTTTAATAATAAATTTATTTTATTATTGTAGGGTTAATTATGAAAACATTATCGCAGTCAAATAATACAAATAAATAAAAACTTCAAACAATTGTTTTGCTTTAAATACTAGTATTTGCACTAAAATTTATTAATTGTTTTAATTTAATAAATATTAATCGGAAATTATTTTGTACAATAAATACAAATAACTTGAACAATTGTTTGAATTTTATTGCTGATAACACAAAAAATTTCTGGCAAATACACTCACGCACACAAAATACTCAGCGGGAATAGAAAGGAGTAAGGAGGCCTTCAAGAAAGCTTTTTTTTGCAGACATTAGGCCTCCAAGTCGCGTTCGACCTACATTTTACACAGCATGTGATTACCTTCTCATACCTACTTTGAAAGCTTCAAGAACTCCTTCGAAAAATAAAGGAAAATTAAGCTTTACCTAAACATAATTGTTGCTGCTAATAATCTGAAGTGATTATTTTTTTTAAATTTTCAAAGTATTTTCTACACATTCCCACAAAACTTCTAAGAGAACAACTCTGAGAGGCCTTTTCTAGAATCGAAATTTTAATTTGAAGATATTTAAAAACAAAATAGAAACTCTAAAATACCTTCTGTACCTTCTAAAAGGCCTGAAATGTAGAAGTGCTTGTAATTTTTCCCGAAAAGAAGGCCCACTTTACACTTATTCGTTCTTACTTTCCCATTCTCTTACACGTACACACACACGCAGCCACAAAAAAGATTCAGTCATAAATATAAAAGTTCATATACTGATGACATCATCATGATAAACTTATGGATTTATATTTTATTTTATTGTTGTGTTGTATTTTTATTAAATAAACATATTAACTTATAGTTTTGCTTATGATGTTGTTGTTTTTTTTTTTTTTTGCTTTGAAAATATTGCTGTCTTGTTAATATACATGATCAAAATATGATTGTAGTTCTGTTTGTTTGCTTGCATTGATTCATTCTCGAATTGCAATAAATAAAGACCAAAAGACAAACGAATGAAAAAAGATAAACTCACACAGATGCAAAATATTATAAACATTTGGTTAAATGTTAATTTAATTTATTTTGTTATTTTTGAGACCTGTAGTTATAAATTATTTAAATGTTTAATTCAATGTTTAATACTTTAAACATTTTATTTAAAGAACTGATTTATTAAATCAACATGAACCAGCAAACAAATACAAATCAAATACAGAAATTAAACAAAATATTGTTGTTAATAAATTAACATTGTAAATTGCAAAATGTGACAAATAAAAATATTTAAATGAAATCAAATAAAATTTATAAATTTCAAAATTAAACACATAATTTATGCAATTGCAAAATTTATATGTTAAACGCTTAATTCAAATAAATATAAATTATTAACAATAAATTTCATAATTTATGGCAAATTTAAGAGCAAATTTTTAAAATTATTCTGATATTCCAAAAAAAATAAGGAAAATACTACACTCGCAATATTCTGTGCGTAAAATTAACTAAATTTGAAATATAAAATAAATGAAAATTCAGTTAAAAACCGGTCTACTTATTTTTCATTTATTTTTAACGATTAGTTCATTTATTTTTTACTGTCAAAAATTCAACCCCATGTTCCGTACAAACAAACGAATTTTCAGTTATTTTATAGAAATTTATTATCACAAAATTAACTACATATTCCGTAAAAAACAAAAGAATATTCACTAATTTTATTAAATTCTGTCATTTTCATTTACTCCACAAAAGAGCCGAATTTTTAAAAAATACCAGACACACACCTGTCCGCTTGTTTTTCTAATGAGAGGTAGAGAGAATATCATTATTTTCTTACCCCGCTTCTGTCCGTCTACAACTGACATGACTTGCTGTTATAACTTGAAGTAATAAAAGCGTTTTTAAAACATTTTCATTAACAACCGTGTTATAACATAAGAAAACTTTTAACATGATGAGACTATACCTAACACTAACATCATATTAGTGTTAAAGTTAAGCATTTTATGTCAGATGTAGACTGCATGTTATACACGTTTGTTTTACTTTTGTTGTACTGGCACCGTTGTTAACAGAAGAACTCTCAATTAAAAGACACCAGCAGCAAGCATGGCCGATATGGCTTCGCAATTATTATTTTTTTTTTTTTTGGTAGTTAAATTACAGAAAATAACTGAATATTCCTTTGTTTTTTGCGGATTATTCAGTTAACTTTTTAATGGTTAATTTATAAAAAATATCTGAATATCAATTTGTTTTAACGGAATTCGCGGTTGAATTTTTGAGAGTAAAAATTAAATGAACTTTTAGTTATTTTAATTTACATTTTCATTTCACATAAAGAAGAATTTAACTTAATCAACGGACAATATTAACTGCGACGGAAAATCCGTATTGATATGCACTTAGTTTTTTTTAATAACTGTCAAGCTACGGTCACACTTATTACATAATTTAACCAAATAAGCGTAACCACAACTTTGGAAATAGTTGGTGAGATTTAAAAATAAAACTATTTACACTACTAGACAAAGCAAAAAATTTGTTTTGTAAGATGTGGTACTTTAATCAAAATAAATATTGGAATTAAAGGAAATCATTATCTAGTTTGCTTGTTGGTCCCGTTTTTTTCTTCAAATATTTGACAAGTGTGATCGTAGCTTTAGAATCGGTTAAAAATAAATTTGATTGGAATTTTAAATTTTTATTTATTTAAAAATGACTGAACGGAATACTTGTTATATAAACTACAGTCCGTTACTGTAATAATATTGTAAGTGTATCTGCAACCGTAGAACACATAAACAAAACAGATCACGCAAACACATAACCATTTGTGCTTAAGGGTACCTGGTGTACAATTTTATAAATTTTAATAATTTTCAGCATCACAGAAAAACATAAAATAAAAATTTAAAAAAGTTGTTTAAATAATCTATAAATTTAAATTCCTCAACTGTGTGTTCCTCTTATTTTGTCAATTCAAAGCTTTCTGAATCCCACTGATGAGCTAGAAAGCTTAAAGGTGTTATACATATAATAAAACACCGAGGCCAAATCCGAGGCGAATTTTTGTTCCTGCCTGTCAGAAACAGGCTTAACATCTAGTTTTATATATACATTTTATAAAAAAATCTTTGAACAGCTTCTAATTATAGAAGAATCAGGACTGTGGAGTCGCAATTGATGCGACTGAATACAACAACAAGAATGATGAGTCAAAATAACTAATCGACTGCTCTGATGACAGTGCCCGCACGCCCCTGTATTCGATTTGCAACATGGAATTTCATAAAGTATTGGCTTAAGAGCTACGACGTTTACAGTTGCTAGTGGACACTTTGGCATTTTAGGATTAAACCAACTTTAGCACTTAATAAAAAAAAGATTTCTAGTTATTTATAAAAAGCTTCTTTCAACCTAATATTATTTAGCTACTGTTTTTAAACTTTATTTTATTTGACAACTTTTTACTTTTTTATTGAAAAATTACAATTGTAATTTTAAGAACTTTGCATCTTTAAAAACCATTTCACATTAATTATATTTTAATATTGAATTCATACTCAAACTCTACTTCTTCTTTCATTCACAAAACTAAATAAAATTCTGACAAAAGTACTTTTCATTTTACAAAAGAAAAAAAAAATCAATTTAAAATACATTCCAATGCCGTCTATAACTAAATAACAAACGAAATCAAGGGAAAAAAAATTAAAGAACTTTTAGAAAAAAAAACCAAAAACTTTTTTAATCTTCTTACAAAGTGCTTTAAACTTTTCACTTAAATAGCCGGAAAATTAAAACACTATAACAAGTTTGTGTCCTGGTTAAATTGCAGTGACATTTTCTATCACGACGAATCCGTATCATTCAAACCGAAAAACAACACTTTAATAATGTCATTGTAGAATGCAGTTTTCGACAACAAAAAGAAGTGACTTTACACATTTTACCCCAATCGTAAAATGTTAGTAAAAAATGCAAAGTAATATTTGGATTGATTTTAAGAAATACAAAGTAAAAGTTTTTGTAAATAATTTCATTGCTTTCGAATTTAAATTCGTTTTTTTTTTTTTTTAAATTCTTGTAAACTTTGTTAATAAACTCATAAACTCATAAACATTAAACTCTGCCTTAAAGTCAGGACCTTAAAGATTAAAGTAAATGTAAAAAATAATTTAATTTTTTTGAAATGCACTCTACTACATCTAGCTCGTTTTGACCATCAGTCATACTATTGAGAGCGCATATAACGTTTTGTTTTAGTTTTTTCTTAAATAAATTGGGAGTTTTTTATTATAACAAACTAAAAACAAGAAAGAAAGTATAGTCGGTTAAACCCGACCATTAGATGCCCTACACAAAAGTATTTACAGACAAATTTCCCAGAGTGTACACATTTTATGTATCCCGAAGGCTATAAAATATCCACCACACCAGGTTATGTTGTGAGTTTAAGCTTCATATAAAAGCTATTTTTGCCAAATATTATTTAGATTTCCTTTTTATTTTCCGTCTCAAATGTATTTTAGAGACATGGTTTATATGATAATATATATTTTTTCCTTTGAAACTATAAGGAGCATAGGGCCTCCTCAACCTTCTTCCATTCGCATCAGTTCATCGCAATAGTTTTTACTTCACTACAGCTTTTAGGCATTATTTTCTAGCCTCGCTGTCAATTTGCCTACGCCATGTATGTGCTGGTGGATCTCTTCTGACACTCCCCTACGGGTTCCATTCAATAGCATTATTGACAAGATCGGAAAGCGGCTAACGGAGTATGTGCCCAATCCAGTTCCACCTTCTCAGTGTTTCTACACACAACGGTTCTTGATGTATTTCAGCCTTCAGATTGTTGTGTTGAGATGGTTTGTGGCCTAAGATTTGTAAAATTTTTCAGAGACATTTATTTATGAAAACTTGAAAAGTGTTCCCAGTTTCATATCCATATAACTGAGTTGGTAATGAAAATGTAAATTTTTCGAATAAAAACAGCTCCGAGGTAACAGAATCTTTCAACTTCTTCTAATATTTAATTTATATTAGAAAAGGATTAAATTTTCGAAAAGTTTATCTTACTACTTTAGTCTTTTTATTATTGATTTTCAAACTGGCTTTTTCTGATATGTAGGTGAAACACCTTAGTTGTGCGACCATTTCAAAATAGCTATGAGAGCGGCTTCCCATCATTGCCTGGTGCATCACACTATCCAGCACTAAAAGCAGTGGAAACAGCACACACCCTTGACTAAAGCCTGTGCCAACCTCAATTTTGCGACTAAGAATTCGGTAGATTGCCCTGGTGTTCATCCTTTTTAATAAATGGATGAGTTTAAGTAGAACACCTTTACATGCGAGATCATTGCGGACAACAACAGCATGTCAAAAGCCTTCTCCAAATCAATAAAATTAACTGACTGCTCTACGATTACTCTCAATGAGTTTATGTAGTCCACGAACGAATTGTTAGGGAAAAATTCACCCTGTTTTACATCTCGAATTTGGCAATTATTCGTCAGATATAACGTGAGATAAAACGTTATTCAGCATGCTTAGTAAAGTGATACCCCGACAGTTGTTGCGATTTGTTAAATTGACTTTCTTAAGTATTTTAAAAATAATGCCTTCTTTGAGCTCGTCTGGAATTATTGCTGTTGTCCTTTGTTCTCCTATAATAGGTATGATCAGTTCTGCCATCGTTACTGGAGAAGTAATGCTGATATTTAGAAGTATATTATAATCAATACAATCTTATTTAGACGGATTAATCTCAAAAAGCGAGGAGAACATTTCAAATAATTGTACAGCCCACAGTTCAAGTTGCTTGGTTTTAATTGGCACTCAACTAAAAACCAAACCAGAACTAAGATTTTTTGAACATGTTGCCAGAATGCGAGAAGAAAAACATACCTGAACGAAAGGCAGAGAGAGAAAAGCTAAAAGCATTTAGCATTGAATAGCCAAAACAGCGGCACAAGGCAGAATATGATGCAGAAGTCTTTACAAAAACCATTAAACCGCCAGGTATTAAGAGGTCCGAAATATGTATGAAAACTTTGAGTACGGTCTTCAGAAGGTATGGACTGCATGTGGGCGTAGTTGTGTATCCAACCAATTTGGTAATATTATATATATATATGTTCCCGAAGATCCTATAAGGAGCATAGGGCCCCAAATATTATAGAAGGAATGAGATTTACAAAAAAACCTCTAAAATTAGGAATACTTGACCAAGCAAATTAGTAAAAACGAATTTTTTGAAAAGCGGGTGAACAACGATTCGACTTTTATTTTTTAAGTTTTAATAAGGCCTAAGTTCTTCAAATTTAATTTTTATTAAATTATTTTTTGTAAAGTAAGCAATTTACAACATGAAATTAATTAAATTTTTTTTTTTTTTTTTTGATAATTTATTCTTGACTGAACAAAAGTATATAAAAATTAAGAAATCAACTTAAAATGCCTCAAAATGTCAATACTTCTTAAATCTAAGTAGACCCTAGTGCTGGGAACACCGCTGCCTTTAATTTTAATTCTCGTCTTCTGGAGAAAGTTAACAACAAATTTAATGCACATATTTTTAACACAAATTATTTGCTTTTAAAGATAAACACATTTTTTTTATTTCTTATTTACTTCTGCTGTATGCTACTATTTTCTAACTGTCACCTTTTTTGTGAGTGTTTTACAACATTTTATTAAGAAGCTAACACGTAGAAAAGAAAGCAATAAAGACTATCACTACTTTTGAAATATAAAACTTAAAACTTAAACAACAATCTTTAAACATACCAACCAGCAAACAAATAATAAAACCATATTTTTTACAACTTCTTCTTGTTTATAAAATACGAACAAAAACTATCTTTCTCACAACAAAACCAAACTAAAATTGTATATTTCTTCTCCTTTGTTTTTATTTTAGTTAAAGAACATGCCAACCTTTGGAAATCAAGAGAATAAAAAGGAAAAAATCTCAATATCATACAGCACACACATATCTATTCAAACACACACGAGTATACACATTTAGATAGGTGAGTACATTTATTACAAACTTATACATTTGTATATAAAATTAAGTGTTTGCGAATAAAGATTGTACTTGTGTGCGCAATAGAAACAGGACATTCTTATGTATTTAGTTTAGTTGACAGAGAGAAACCTCTTTCAGTTTCTTAAACGACACTAGGTAATTATGCATATTTAATCAAAACTTTCTATAAACACAAACAAACAAACTGAAAAGTATTCTTACACACACACTCAGGTACTTATGCTACTGCTACTACGAGTATGATGTATATGTTGGTGAATAAATTATAATGCTACTTATGCTAAAGTTAAAACAATTCAACAAAATTCTTAGAATTAGACTAAAGCCTACTTAAAGGACTTTTTCTTAGACCTCTTTCTCCTCACTACTCATATTTTTACATCCTTCTTTTTTCCTTTTTAAGGAATAGAGAAGTGTAATAGAGCTAAATTGTTAAAATACACATTTAGCTAAAGATAGTGAGCAGGGTTGTAAGGTAAATACAGGAATCTAAAGGTATTCCATCATCATGGGCACAAATATAATATTTTTTTAAGATCCGCTTAATGTCTAAATATGAATTTAAGGCATGCATACAAAAATCAATTTTAACCATATTATAAAACATGTAAATACACTTACACCAAAGTTCACATATACACATACAAACATTAACACATATAAATTAATAATTTATGCATGAAATTAAAGGCAAAACATCTTTATCGTTTAGTACTTTTAGCATATGAAATACAGAAAGAAAAAAAACGCCTGAAGTGCCTGGTAGAGCATGCTGGCAAATATGTACACTGCGAAAAATATTAAGCAGAATAAATGAAAGCCAAGGAGTACCTTCTTTACATATAATTACATAAAATACATATAAATACATACATATTTGCATATGAGCTGGATAAATGTTTACATTCGTTTGAATGTATATTAGAGTGGTCCAAAAAACACTTTTTGCCAGATTTTGCCTTGCTTATATCTTATCTAAATTTTAACTACTCATGGTTATACACAGTGAATTGTGAAAAAAATCTTAGAAGAACAAAGGTTACAACATAGATCTTCCCGAACCTTTGAGTTTTTACCTCCATAAAATGGTGTCTCGACAATGGCTTGAAAACTATTGGTGCGTTCTTTTCTAAAAAATATTAATGCATTATCATTGTGTAATATATTTATCAGGTAATACACACCCCTACAAAATGATAAATTTGTCTAAATTGCAATGGAATTAACTAATACCTACGATTTACATTCAACACTAAGGTGTATCTAGCGTGCAAAGTTTGTACTAATAAGCGATATTCACCACGGTTGTAGCGACTTTCAACTTTAAATTTTCTTTGAATTCCATTAATAAATGTTGTTTAACGGATTTTCAAAAATTATTGTCAGCAGTTGTAAAACAATTTGCGCCAAAATAAAATTATTAAATAAAAGTTAAACAAACGAAAAACAAAGAGTTTGTATAACCATCCCAATATACAACAAATTGTACCCAAACGCAAGAAGAAAGTTAGTGCCGGTTCATACACGACAAGTTTGACTCGTCAAGTCTGGAGCTTTTAGGAAAAGAAATATCATTATCTTTTCCCTTCTGTCCTAAAAGCTCAGACGTGTGTGCACCGGCACTTAGTAAGAAAAATACTTGCTTGCATAAAAAAGTATTTAACGCAAATGCAAAAAGGGCATAATCTCACTCTCAATTATAACTGGGTGTAAGAAATGGAAACAATTTGGATTTTGTTTCTGCAACATATTTAGAAAGGAAAACGACAACTTCTAACCTTTTTTGCAAATATATTTAGAATAGAACAAAAACCCGCGCGAATGATTGAATACAAGGAACAGTATTATCAGAAAAGAAAACACCATATGATATTGGCAGAATTGCCGAAACATAATTCTTTTTTCAGTTGTAATACAATTAATCTTGTTGGATGATGTTTCCATAATCTTCGAATCCTGAAGATATTAGCATTTATGCCCCCCATCAGTTACGTTAAAATTAAGTCTGCAAAAAGTTTTTTTTGGACCACTCTAATGTGCATCCATTCTACTAAACTCGTACTCGTTGCTTTGTACTTAGTTACATGTTAAAATATGTACATTTATGTAAATAAAGCAAAATTATAAACATAAATAGTCCTTCTACAACATGCACTTATGCATGAAAAAAAAATCTTAAATTTTCTGTAATGAATTTATGTTTAAATATGTACATTACGAATATTTCGTAAGTGTACGAAGGAAATGAGTACTTGACTGCAGGCTTGCCAAAATTTAATAAAATTGTCTTGAAGTTTTTGTGAATTTATTTGCAATTTATATAAGCTTTTATATAAAAATAAATAAATGTTAACAACAGCAAAAGCCGATCTTTTACTCTTCACTTTTCTTTTTTAGCTTTTTACTTTAAGTAAAATATTCGGTAATTTTTTCCAATATTTATTTACTGAATCTTTATACGTATGTTTTTATGTATAAAAAATATGAACTAACAATAACACTGTGCTATTCGCGAATTTTAACAGGCTGGGCACCCTTCGGGCAAAGAATTCAATGGGATATTTTTTATACTTTTGGGAGCATTGTTCAATTTAAATCAATTCAACTTTTTAAAAAAGAATTTTTCGTAATTTGTTTTTCGAAGGCAATATTTTTTTTCGCGATTTTTGCAAAAAAAACCTTTCTTAACACCATTCAATACTTTTTTAAATTCTACTGAATACTGTTTAGGCTTTGATATTGTAACAAGTAGAATTTTGAGTGCTTATAATTCTTATTCGCTTTACAGTTTTATTTGTTATATACATATTTAGCGTTTCTAAAATCTTTGGAAAAAGGTTCCTAATAATCTGGCCTTGGGTTTCCTCAACAACAAATGCCAATGTATTTATCAAAAATAAAAATTGGGAATTTAGCATGTCACAGAGAAATCTTATTGTTGTGATTAATTAAATTTTCGATTGTATAAAAAATGTTTGCGAAATTTTTCATACTGACTTTCAGCCTGAAAAGTGAGGTACATATTGGTGTATTTGTAAGTTTGAGGCAGTGTTGCCAGAAAAAGGAAAAATCGCTACATGTAGGTATTTTTAATACTAAAGTAGTAGCGTAGGAAAAATCGAACACATTTCTCATAATCTCCAAAATGTTGGGATATTTTGCTATGTCGCATTATTTATGAAATATATGCAGAAAAAATTGTCTTGTCCAAAAAAAAATATTTTTTATAAAATCGCTTAAAAATATATTTCCAGAGTTGTGTAAGGTTTAAAAAGTTGGCAACACTAATATGTATCTATATGTTTTTTATAAAGCCCCAACCAGAATGTGAGTAACGTGACTTAAGCAATTGTGCGAAAGCATGTTAATTAAATGCGTCAAACCATATTGAACTAGAGAAAACTTGTTATAAGTTTTATGTAACTGTCATTTTCAACGTGTAGGGAAATATCGGATTTTTTTTAGTATGTGTAGGTATTTTTTCGAAAAATCCACTGGCAACACTGGTTTGATTTCATCTTGCTGTTAAGTTTCAATTAAAAGGTTAATTTGAAATCAATCACTTTTACTTCAAAATAAAGTTCACCAATTCAAGTCGGAGTGGAGCAAGTCGACAAAGAAGGTTTACATGAAGATTTGTCAACGATGTATACGATAGAATTTTCTTATATTTTCTCCGCTGCTTCCGGCATATGTTTTGAAGAAAGATTTAAATTTTTATCAATTTTCATAATTAAAGTTACATAGAAGTAAATAGTATTTTATTGAAACTGAAAAATTATCAAAGTAATTTTTTTTTTTTGGAATAAAAAATTTTAAATTTACAACATCTTGTTTATTGTGCTTCATTCCCAATTTTGATTTTTAATAAAAACACTGAAATTTATTGTACAGGGAGAAGCTATTCCTATGCGCATTTCACTTGTTACTTATACGTAACTAATTTTTTTTTTAAATGGTCGATAAGTCAAACCAATAATGAGCTGACAAAATAACGCGCCAAAGAAAGTATTAAGCACGAAAATTTAAAAGTGAATTTTTGACTAAAACTAACAGCGAATTTCGAGCTGCTTTACAATGTCTCCCGCAAGCTGTTATTCAACAGTGTCTGCCTTGCAAAGCGGTACTATAGCACCATATTCTAAGCAAGAGTTATAAACATTGGCTCGGCAACTATATGAATAGTTTGCCTCCACACACGGTTTCGTTTTAGTCGTATTATGTCCATTAAGTGTTACGATCATTGTTCGAAAATCAACCGTATATTATTTAGCGTTCGGCTCACACACCAATAAACTCCATCAATTTTTTTTTGTGATTGCGTAGACAAACACAACCCTTAATAACGTTCGTAACTATTTTCAAAACAGAGCCATACATTTTATAATGTTCTGTTCTTCATTAAAAACAGAACAATTGTACTGATACTGTAGGCAAACATTATATTTTAATGTTTCATGGTGTTTCTTTTTCAAAATTGAAGTGAACAAATAAAAAATTTTAGCAACGACCCCAGCACGAACAGCTTTTGTGTGTATTGTTTATATGTTTTGTTTGTGTTTTTTTTTCGTATGTGTATTTTGTTTTTGTAAAAAATTTTTGTTTTTTTTACCAACCGGTTCGGCTCATTTACATTATAAATAAATGTTCTCATCTCTTGTTGAGTTTGATAAAAACAGTATTATTTTTGTGTTCGAAAGATGACTAACAGGGAAACGTTATTTATTTAATGATTTTCTACACAAACACTACATTAGCGATTGTGTTTTCCACAAATCTACCCAACCGAAAACTAAGGAACGATATTTAGTGTTTATTTTCGAACACTGGTTAAGATCTCTGTGTAGTTAGACCAGAATATAAACACTAGTCCAGAATATTTTTGCAGTACGTGTATTGTCCCTGGGAATTGTCTGCAAGTTTCATAGGAAGCAACTAATTTTCTGGGTAATGAAACAAGTCGACACACACACGTGGAAGTAAAGGAATTTCCACACGATGCTAAACGCATCGTGAGCTTAGGCCGAATCTGAAACATATATCTATTATGCATTCGATCACAGTGTTATCAATATTAAGATCTTAGAAAAAGTCGACTGTTTACTTTTTGTCTTACACTCAAAAAATTATGTAGTTAAATTCAAACGAAAATTCATTTGAAACAACTTAAAATTCATTTAAACAACGGATCATTTACATTTAATTTAAAACAAATGATTTTTACATTCATTTTTAATTTTTTTTATTTATTAAACAGCATATTCCGTAAAATTGAATAGTTTTTACTTTTAAAAAATATATTTTAACCGAAAAAAATCAAACTACATAACAAAATAAATACGGAAAAACAATATTTTTTGGTAGTTTGTTTATTGAATAACAAACACAAATGTTGAAAAATAAAATTATTCGTAAAATAACTATATTTTTATTCAATATTAACAGTACGGAAAACGAATTTAATAACACACAATCAGTTACTGTAATAATTTTATAAGTGTAATTTTTGAAATTTCAAATAATAACTTAATTTGTCCTTCTTGTAAAAAAAGCATATTTAACCTTTCCCTTGTTTGTCAACGCTTAAATAAAATGAAAACATTTTTGTATCAGGCTTGTTGACGCCTACATGTGTAAATTTATTTTAACATATTTATCTTTATGAATCTTTAATTCTTTTCTCATGAATTGTCTGTCAAGTTACCCAACACACAACTTAATAAAAACGTTATAAAGTAAACAAGTTCTTAAAAGAGTGTTTCTCAAATGGTCGGAAATATTATATGTTTTCAAAAATGTATTTAAATACAAAAATATAAAATTACCGTCCCTTTCTTTAACAATTCTAATAACATTTCAGATAAATGGTGTGATGGGTAATTAAATAATTGTGCTGTTAAAATTTGCTCGACACTTTTTTCTTTCAATACTTAAATTAAACATTTCTTTTATTATTAAATAATTTTTATTGCCATTAAAAAACTTATTTATACAAATGTTCTACACCACTCCCACTTACACACACACACCCACATATCCAAACATACAAACTTACGTGAATATACACAAACACGTAAATGGAAACATGTGGTTAATAAATTGTTATGAATTTTATTTAAAACGAAATAACAGCAGAAGGAATAAACTTTATTATTTTTACTCCTGATCCTTCATGTTTTTTATAACATCTTTTGTATTTATTGTGATTATAATATATAAAAATACAATAAATGCCAAAAAGATTTAATCATTTGTAAATGATTTAATTGTTAAATCAAGCCAAGTAAATGAATGGATTTAAAATCGTTGCAAATTTTTGGGAAAATATTTGGATTGTTTTGGTGTTTATTTTTATTTTCCTCTTGACCAACAAAACTACTGAAGATATTTTAAAGTCTTTAAGCTTTGAACATTTTTAATACTTAACACTTTCATACATTTTTTTCCCTAAATTATTCATAAACTTATTTTGTGCTGTAACAAAATTTTATGTAAAAGAACGCCAAAAATTACTTAAATACTTAAACCAACACCTTGAACAAATATTATTTTGAAATGTTTCATTTATCTTTACTTCGTATTTTTACAGGACTATAAGCTGTTGATTTTTCGAGGCAAAAATAACCCATTGTTTTGCTTTACAATTATGATGAGTGCTATTACTACATTTGAGTAGCCTTAAATATGTGCTGTTAATAATACAAAAACAAAAATCACTTTATTTCTTTTAACTTACAATTAAACCCCATTATTTTTAGTGAATTAACAAATTTGCATGCGTTCTCTAAAAAGTCCTGCTTCAATTGTCTACCAGTGAAGCCATTATGGCTTTTATTACTTGTTTCTATGATGACCAAATTGTTTCCTTTCGCTCGGCAAAATCAAAAGTACGAGTTGTATAAGTAAATTGTCAAACATTATTTGGTAATAAAAAACAGAGCATACTTATGGGGAATACAAAATATTATTTAATTACGAAGAGAGAGGGGGAAAATAGCAAATTTTCCCCTTAATAAAAATACATAAAGGATATAAACTCTAATTAAAATCTCCAAATACAAAGGCAAGGTCTGAAAAAACAAGCAGGCTAACATCTTACAAACTCAAGCCTTGGAAAATTGATGTTTTTCTAAATGTTTTAACTAGTTTAGCAAAATAAAAGGAAAAAATATTTTTCTTTAGAAAGGGCGGCATGGCTTTTGTTCCGTAGATGAAAGATAAACACACATACATACACAAACAAACACAAAGACTTGTTTGTAATTAATATTTTTTTGTTGGTTTGCTGCTTTTTGAAAAACTGTAGTGTTGCCATACCATAAAGATGATGAAGAAAGAGGAAAATAAACAAAAACATCAACAAAAACTCAATTAAATAATGGCAAAGTGTTAAGCTCGTTTTAAGTGGAAAGTTGATTTTCAAATTACAAAAAAGTTTTTTAATGCTTTTTATATTTCGATGTTTCATTGTTATTGTTGGGTTTTCATCGACGCACACACACACACTCACACAATTGCAAATGTATGATTCTCCTCACAATAAATACTTTTGACTGAAAATTAAACTGATTTTATAAAAAGGAAATTGCAAAATGTTTAACTAGAAAAAAAGAGAGCTGTAGAGAGAAGTGGAAAGGTAAAGGAGCCGTAAAAATAAAGAACAAAATAAAACTCAAAACAGGAACATAAAGTTCAAAATTAAATTAAACTTTTCGATTTCCTATTGAATTGAACTTTAAAACAATTTTATTTTAACTTGTTTTTGTTTTTTTCCCCACAAAACGGCAATGTGTAGAAGAGTTTTTTTTCTAGGGTTTGTAAAAAAGTTTTTGTTGTTTATTTAACGAACAGAGTTTCCTTAACGAATTCAAAACCATTTTTCACTACCATACACTACACAAACGTTCCGTACAGTCACAGACTTTAGCACTGAACTTGTGTAGTCAATGATCGGCATTTAGCAAGCTGATTTAAGACAAACTCTTGTGCGCCATGTCGACTTATAGTTATGAACGATTTAATGGAAATTATTTGCAATGGGCAAGATTATTAAGGGTGGTTCTACCAAAAGGCACGATGCTTATGAGAAAAAAAAACAAAAAGTATCTTCCATAGAGTCGCCCCGCCTTCAGTGACATACGACTATCCGTTGGTCCATATTTTCAATGACTGAGACATAATTGAGGTTCGATGTCAATATTGTGCCGAATGATCTCATCCTTTAGCTCTTGAATTGTTCTTGGCTTAGAGACGTGCACTTTTTCTTGTCAATATCCCCAAAGAAAGAAGTCCAACGGCCAATTAACATCGCTACGGCATGAGATAACACGGCCATTGAATTTCTCTCGCGAAAGAGCCATTATTTCGTTGGCTGTGTGGCAAGTGGCATCATCCTGTTGGAACCACATATCGTCCAGGTCCATACCCTCAATTGCTGGCCACAAGATATCCGTTATAATCTCGAGACATCGAACACAATTCACGGTAACTGCATGGCCGACCTTATTTACGAAGAAGTACGGCTCTATGGCGCCGCCAGCTAGAACTAACTGGGGGGCATGTTGGGGCACATTTCCTACAGACCCGGGTTGCTGAATTTTGCGCACGATTCGCCCGATTGTGGACACATTTGGTCAGTTATGTTGACCGAAACAAAAAAACACGAAGTAAACGAAATGCATTTTAATTTGAACGCCAATTTTCGTTAGAGGTTTCACCAATTTTAACGCGCTGTTCAATTGTGTACCTCTCCATGGTTGAGTTTGTCAAACCTTGAAACAAAGAAATGTCAAATTAAGTTGGGCAAAAAACTAAAGATTTACGTGTGATTCACGATGTTGCATTATTTCGCAAAAATTATTCTTAGGAAATTTTTTAAAAGCGAAGGATTATTATCACAGAGCATACAGAGATGAAAAAAGTGACGTATGAAAAATGCCCAAATCATTTATGAGGGCAGGTTTCGAAGAAAATTAAAGAACCCCTTTTTTGGTAGTGAACAGGCAATGTGTAAAACCACGCCGTCGAATTAAAACATTTTTCGTGATCAAAGCAAAAAAGCAAAGAAGGCTACATTCGAAGAAGAAGACAGAAAAAACACCATATTTTCTATCTCGTGACACCTCTGTGCGCTCTGTGATTATTATTTAGCACAAAATATTTTCTGTCTCGTGACACCTCTGTGTGCTCTGTGTTATTATTAACATTCAATTAAATGGTGTATTTTCAAGCCCCATACAACTTGAAATTGTTAAAAATGACACAAAAAATTTAACTTTAATCCAAAATGTTTTTCTTATTTGTATTAGTATTAACATTTGAAAATAATTTCCGATATATGGCCCATTTTGTATGAAATAAATTCCACTCGCTGGCAAACCGCATAAAACTGTGCATTTTCTGAATGAAATGGATTTGGTAGGGCGTGTTGTGGATTGGTTTGACTCCATATGCGGGAATTTGTTCATTTATACTTGTGATGGAAGATTATGTGCGCTATAAAAATCACAAATTTGTCTATAAGTTGTGCGAATTGACGACTGATTTTTAAAGTTAATTTAGATAATGTGGTAGCGTTCTTTAAGCGTAAATATATTCATGATGATTTGCCAGAGTATACTGGTTAAAAATGTCAAAAAGTATTGCAGGTTGCCTTAAAAATTAACCATTCCTAAGTTCTATTGGGGTGAAAAACCACACTTTACAATACGATAACAATAGAAATATTTCACAATTCCAAGCGGGTGAAAATATGTACATAGTTAATACATAAGTTTTAAAAGGCCTTAAGTAAAGTAAAGTACACAGCTTGTGTTTAACTTTAACTATTACGTCTTACACAAACAGGCCGATTATCTTTTTACTATTGACTAAATTGAAAACTTGATTTATTCGCTTTCACAGCAACCCTAAAAATTATCAAATGGTGGGTGGCTCAAGAAAAATTTACGAACCCTTAATTATACAAATAAATTCTAACAGATTGATTTAAGCTTTATGTATATTTGGTCCAGTTTTTCCTATAAGTTGCATAGGGCCGTAAGTTATATATACAGAAGGACCTAGGCTGTATTGCTGATTTAGTACTTGGCTCTACGTCAATTTATAAAAAAATTTTGTATGTGCCAAAAATCCTTGGAATTAAATTTAAAAATCCAAAAATCGGCATTTCCTATTTGGCACGCCTAAGACTTACTACACATACGTTTTATATTTAAATTTTTGTCATTATCGTAAAAGTTTGAGACTCGCTGTTCTAGTATAAAACAACTTGTGAAAACGTTTGAACTCAATCGATTGGGTTTATTTGTTGACCAATAACCTTTAAACACAATTTAAGTCTTACATTCATATAAATTTACCCATTTAGTTTAGGATTTAGATTTTTTGAGGAAAAAAACAAAAGATTTAATTTATCGTTTTCTCTTAGAACCTCAATAGACTTTTTCAAAGTTAAATTAAAATGTGTTCAGTTGCTAAGAATTTTACATGTAGTATCTACTTCAATAACTTGGACAGAAATAAGATCAATTAAAACATCGAAATAAAATTTACTTCCTTCTCCATTATTTCTTTCACATAAATATAATTAAAAAATAAGACGTTTTGGCTATTCGCAGGACAGTAGTAGAAGGAATGAAAAATAAGAGAAAACGAAAATTATCTGAAAAGTTTTTTGTTATTTTTGTTTTTCGCCAGGTGCTATTGACCTAAAATGATCAGAATTCTAATTTCATCAAATACAAAACATTACCTTAGCACAATGTATAGTTTGCCTTTACGTTGATATTGCATATTAGGCCTGCTTCAAATATTTCGATATGCCCTTCGGATTATTCCAAAAGTCCTATCCTTTATCTCCAGAAACAATGTAATATAAGGGCTCTGCAAGATCCTGATGTCATTGACATTGTCTTCGATAAGAAGAATAATATATTCATCTTCTTCTCCAAAAAATTAAACAATTAAGTTCTGAAGTCTGGTCTACAAGTAAAAACGTATCATTTTCTTGTACATCCTGAAGATGTCCGTATTTGCTTTGTGTTTGTGAAATGAAATTTTTGTACAGGCCTCTTAATGTCAATATTGCATCAAGATGTATTGACGGCGGAGAAAGTTCTTTCATACTACACGTGCATCTACAGGGTGGCGCAGAATAAGTTATATGGTTTAAATGGTTTGTAACTTTTTTATTTATGCGATAAGTATAATTTTTTTTTAAATACAGTACTTTATTGAGAATTTTTTGCATTTAGCTTTGAAAATTAATATCAGGTAAGTGATGTACATTTTCTGCTTCGCACATGCGTGCCCTTTTTAAAATATTTTCCAATCATTTTCGAAAAAATTTCGTGTATAATTATTTTTGTTTGAATTTACAGTTAGTCTGGGTTCACACTAAGAAAGTTTTCTTTCAGAAAGCCTGAGTTTATGGGTGAGAGAGGAGAAAAGAAAAGCATGTTCTCTTCCCCTCTCACCATAGTGTGATCCCAGACTTATTTATAAGTCTTCTTCACAAAATGCTGGGAAAAAACAA
Organism: Pollenia labialis; assembly: GCA_949318255.1. Lineage (NCBI taxonomy): Eukaryota > Metazoa > Arthropoda > Insecta > Diptera > Polleniidae > Pollenia > Pollenia labialis. The sequence goes on along the minus strand of OX439143.1, from coordinate 105,481,253 downwards.
AAAAAAAATGAAAATCAAAAAAGTTATAAAGAATTTAAACCATATAGCTCATACTGCGCCACCCTGTATAATAAAAATTAATTCAGATTTAGAGCCAACAGAAAATACATTTGCTTAAGTTGCTGTATCTAAAGAACAGCATCCTCTAATTTAAAAATTAATTTAATAATTTTAAGCCGAAATGATGTATGATAGTTTCAAAACTATTAAGGCCGGGTGTTTGAGATGTGGATTAAGTTTAAACTTGGTTTAACCCAGTCCGAAACTCAGATTTTTCCGGCGAAATGTTTTATTATTATTTCATTAAAGACCAACATTTTAAGCAAAACTAAGCTGTTTCGTCAAAATTTTGTTTATAATCTTCGTAATGGAGGCACAAATATGTTCTCAAATTAACTAAACCTAGTTTAACTGAGATCTCAAAAACCCAACCTGAATAAAATAACTCATGTGCAATACCTAAATTGGAATTGAAACATCCCTAAAAGAATAAAAAAAACGCAATCAAATGAAAATACTAGTTAATTTTATTTTTTAAAAAATATCAGTAAAGAAAGTGTTTTAATGTTTGTAAGTACGAATACTTTTACATCTTACTACACATTTTGCAATTTCATTTCAATATAATGGAAAATTTGGTTTTTTCTCTCTGTCACTGTGGATTTACCGACAAATAAAATATAAATAAACTGTAGTAAAATTAAAATTAAGGTTCGAAGACCATTGATTTCAAACAAATTGTATTGAGACAAACAAAAGGTAATACAAAACACATTGAAGACATCTTACAAATAATATTTAAGTTATTTGAAAGTCACTTTTAATACTCTGCTGCATACTCAAGTTAGGGTTAGATTGAAAATATGCAAATGTGAATAGGCCTCAAAAAGAAAACATAACAGATGATGTACAAAAAACTTTAAAAATCTTTTTTGTGATTCCTTTTTTTTTGTAATTTGTTGTTAAGAAAACCCATAGAAATGACAAGTAAACAAACAACAATATGACCTTATTTCTGTTTAAGTGAAATTTAAATAAACTACCAATAAAATAAAATCTTATGATTTCTTTTTGTTGCTGCTAACTCTCTCTGTTCGCTCCATAAGTTCATCCATCCATCTATTAATTTACGAGTGTGTTTGACATTTAGAATAAAATAAAAAGAAACAAAACCGCAAAAGAAAACACAAGCATTTAGCATATTTTTGGGCGCAAACAAATAAGTTGGTTGTTTTTTTTTTCTCCAGTATCTTTTGTTGGGAGCACACTTTCTACCAACACATTTACATGATAACATTTTTGACTGTTTTTTCTCATTCATATAAACTTTTGTGTTGATGTACATATACTTTTTTCACTAACCATGTTTTTAGGCTGTACATACATTAAATAAGTTTCAATGTATTTGTAAATCTGAACACAAAAGTGTAATACAAATATTGTTGTAGTTTCTACGAAATGTTATCCTTTTTTCTAGTTTTTTTACATATTTTTTTACTATTTTTCCACAAAAAAATATGTACAAAAAAGACGAAAACAAATTGATAAATGGTCATGGACTTTTTCAATAAACATACATATATGTATTGTATGTAACAAACAAGTTCATAAATCACACACTTTGCTCTTAACAAGAGTCCTTTTTTAGGATCAAAACAAACAGACACAAATACACGAACCAAAACCTCAAACAAATAACTTAAATATACATGCACGAATGGATGTGTATCTATTTATGTACATACGTATATCATTAGTAAATGTGCTAGTTTTCAATTCAACAATACATATACAAGCATATTTTAAAAATATATTGGTAATATGTAATATATGCCTGTGCATGTAAATAAATAGTTTAAGTATTATCTAGTCATATTTTACTAGCACTTCGACATAGTGGCTTACATTGACACTAACTGATATTTGGCGGCTGAACGACGCCTTGTGTTGATTGCTAAAGACAAAAATTAAAGAAATGAGATCAATATTAATAGTCGTTTTTTTTTTAAGATGAAAATATATCGAATTCTTTTTAAATAGAAAAACAGAAACTATAATAAAGGGTCATCTAATATGACCTCTCTAATATTCTAAAACAAACCGCAAGACATATCGAAAGTCTATATTCACGGTTACTATTCGATCGGTTTTAGCCGGTTATTTTAGTTTTGCCCAAATCGCTTATGTTAAAATTTCCACTTATCGAATATCGAATAAACCGGGTATTGTAATAATGTATTATTTTTAATTATATTATTTTTTTTATTTAATTATTCAGTCAAAAAAAACAATTTTTCCAGTATTTGAGGTGCCCTACTTTGGGAACTAATGGAGACCCTACTTTAAAGATTCCAAGTCCTAAATTAAAACTCGAATACAAGTTCTTAATAAACATCTGGAATTAATGTGTTGTGTCCAGGTGAAAGGCAATTGATTGTGTAGCAAAATTTATATGCAAATCAGTTTAAAAAAAAAACTGATAAAAATTTTCTACACAATTAATTGCCTGTCACCTGGACACAACACATTAACTTCAATCGGATTATCCGCATACAAAATCTAGAACTAATTCCATTTTTGTTTCCAAAATCTCCTACACTCAATAGAAAAATCAATTCATTCATACTCAAATCAATCCGAAGCGGTATTAATAGTACGGTGAGTACGGATTTTCTTGAATCAAGTACAGAGAGATTTATTCAAGTACGCGAAATATTTAACTTAAACATACTCAATTTCGAATTCGTACTTGAAATAATCCGAAAATGAGATTGATTTAAGTAAAACTATGAGATTGAATAACCTCAAAATGCGCATGATTTAAAAATTATAAAGTTGATTCAATCCAAAAGTGAAAGTGTGACAGAATGAAATTTGTTTTTTTCTGTCTGTTCCTTCGAAAGCTGCCCTTTTCCATTTTTGTTTTGATCATGCAATTTGTGTTGATAGCAGTGGCCTGTTTTTACACATTGTCATTTCACTACCAAAAAACGTTTTCTTTCTCGTTCTTCGAAAGCTGCCCTCACAAATTGTTTAGGCATTTTGCATATATCACTTTTTTCACCTCTATATGCTTTGTGATTCCCCATATGGTTTTTACTTTAAAAACATAATGTACATATCCCTGCAGACTAGTCCATACATGCATGTTAAAATTAGTTCATAAAGTAGTAGGAGTACTCCAAAAATATATGGTTAAAAGGTGGTCTATTTAACATTACGATGTCCTAAGAGTGGACCATATAACCCAGTTTTGCATTACAACGGAGTAGTCTTAAAACACCTCCATGTTCATACGTACTCTAGTGGATTAGTTTTGAAACTACTCCATGGTTTACTGCACAGGATTAGTTTTAACTTCGTTTAAAAACGAAAACATGTCGTTAAAAATTAAGAAATGTCGCCTCACTACAAACACTTTTTAACAAAGACATGGTCCATGCTTGCATAACATTGGACCAGTCTAGTCCAGGGAGAAGCCCATTTCATCAAAATAAATCACGTAGTCCAATTTTATCTGCAGGGACATTATTGAAAATATCAACTAAATGAGAACCAAGAGTTCTCAATTTTTTTAAACATGAAAGTGTTGTGTTTTCGTCTTGTTCTGTTGTTTTTGTTGTTTCTACACACAACAAGCAAATCGTTTTTTAACAACTTGTGTGGTGTTGTTGTAGTGCCTGCAACAAACTTTAATAAGTTAAATGAAATAAAAACGCTCACTTAATTTTACTCTCAAAGTGTTACTACCAGCGAAAAGTTTAATCTTTTTTTACTTGGCTTAAGAATTTTGTACTTATTTGAAGAAGTTCCGGGATTGATTTTCAAAAGTTAATCCATTAAACTTTGGTTTGAGGTACGTATTAGTGTTATTCCTACTTGAACTGTTGAGTAAGACTCGTACTTAAAGTAAGTATAAAAAACTAAATTTATCCCGAGAGTTTTTCTTTCTGTGTACTATAAGTCGCACGTAACAAAAACTTGCCAACATGTATTACGGTCGAATCACACACCTACATTTTTTTTTTTTTTTTTTTTTTTGATTAGCAAACATGGTAGGGCCAATGATTTTAATTTCAATCATAATTATTTTTCTCTATATGTCGCTTGATTATACTATTTTACTTGTTTAACTATGAAATTCTATGCAATCGTTAACGTCTGAAGTTGTGAATCAGGCAATAAATGTTCATGTATTTAAAAGCCCTTAAAAAAGGAAATTTGCCAATGAAACACCTTAAAAAAAATTTACTTACCATATTTTCGATTAAATATTAAATTAGTTGCCATATACTAAATTTCAATTTATTCTCTGAAAGTTTTTTCTAGATCAATGAATGTTGAATGTAAAAATAGTTTCTAATTCTAAAAAAATGTTAAACAAATTTTTAACATTTCATTATAACTCTAAAAATAAAATTAAAAGCATAAAGGAAAGAACATTAAACCACAAACACAAATGTAGATTTTATAAAATTTCAATTTCCGTAAGTTTCAAAATAAAACCAAACACTAACTCACACTCATTCATTTGCAATCGCACACGCACACATATGGGCACTACAAATGCCAAAGTTATAATAGAATAGAAAACATTAGAATACAATATATTTGTATATTTGTATTCAAAAATAACCACGTTTATTTTGAAAATAGAATTCTAGACCTAGTGACTGCCACAATTTAATTTTAAAGATAGACATCGACATTTGTATACGAAAATCAAATATGTATGTTTCTAAGCCCAGCTAGAAACTCTTCTACACTTCTACATACATTTAAAAAACCAACAATCTAACATTTAGATGAATGTATAGATGAATAAGCAAGAATATGGTTTGCATGTGTGTTTGTCAGACATGAACTTAAATAACAAAATAAATGATTTTTTGGCATTTTTATTTTTACAAAAATTGAACGTTTTAAATGTGTGAGGTGTCGGTAATAAAATCGTACAAGTTAAAATCAAATAACACATACACACATTCATAATATGAATTTTCACCGATACTAACGGCAAGTGTGTCCGCCTGTTAGATGTGTATAATTTTATATAGTTTTGTAGGAAAACAGACTTGATAACAGCAACTTCAATTAAATTTTTAGAGTTTTAGATAAAACCAGAAGCCACTCAAATAAAAAAGACGTGCATTCGTATGAACTCATGTTGGTAGTCAAAGTCGTTTAATTTGCTGTCAGACCTCCAGGGTACATTTCGTTTACCTAATAGAACGATAAGACAAATTCATTTTTGTTTTAAAATTTAATTCTAAAAAATATTAAATTGTATTCAAGAAATCTCACAGGTTGTCAAGTTCGACTTAATAGCTTCAATTTAGACAAATAATGAACAGGATATGAAAAAATGACTAAATGACAGCTCAATTGAAATAGTTTTAACGCAATTATACATTGCAATAGATAAAAGAAACATTTTTATTTATGGCTTAAAAATTATTTTCATTTATACAAAAGCTCTAGTTGGCTAAGCGCTTTCGAAAAAATTATTTAAATTTTTTATGTGTTGAAATTATATTAAACATGGAAATACATATGAAAAGTTAAATAAAGCTAATAAACATAATTAATTGTATCTATAAATAAACATTTAGTTGTATGCAGAGTATCCACTCGATGATTCGTTGTTTGATTTATCGAGAAATTTATTTGCTAGTATTTGATAGAAAACGGTTCGGTTGGTTGGTTAACTTGGCAGCACGGCCAAAATCCCGGCGGGATGCAAGTGAGAAATCACAAACTCTTCAATAGTAGGAACCCCGGATCAAGTGTGATACCAGAATGAATCGTATGAACAGCATGTTTGGCAATCTAGTTTCAGAAAGCAAAACGAGTTGTTTATATCGCCGTATGAACAAAGCATAAGGCCAGATCATCAGGTAATCTTTTTAAAAGGCTTTGAAAACAAATATAAAAAAATGGGCAAGAGTTGTTAGAAACTGTCTTTACTTTGATTAAATTATTTTTTTTTTATTATTGAATATGAAGAAATATTTAATTATATCATTATTAAATATTTTTAATTGAGTGGTATTTTGCAAAGTGTAATTTTGATAAATTTTTTCATTAAATCAAATCAAAAGTTTGTGGACCTAAACTTTTATTTTTAACAAACCGTGTTGTAAAAAATTTTCTTGTAATATTTTTTTCTGTTTTGCGTACATTTATTTGGAACTAACAAAATAAAAATAAGATATTATAAATTTGATGTCCTCCATATTTCTACTCCTCCACTGATAACCTTAAAATATTGAGCCACCGATATGGCGTTTTTAACAGAAATTCTCAATTGTTGTTTTGTTTTATCTTACCCAGCAAAAACTTTGATAACAAAATAAGCAAAAAAATAATGAAAACTTGACGAGACGAGTACTTTCATTTCTACTAGAAAAAGTACTTATTTTGGTTCGGGATGTCCCAAAAGTAATCCCTTATAATTTGGCCAATTATAACCTAAAAAATAATATGTTTTTTTATACTTGAAAGTTTTTTAAAAATTTATAATTACAAAAAGAGGACAAAAATAAGTTATTGCAAATTAATTCAAAAAGGTTAAACACGCTAAATAAAATTGCTCTTATATGCATGAAAGTGTGCACAATAATAAATTTTTCGAAATGTAAGAAAACATGTAATAAAGAAGGTTTTGGCTGCACAAAATCATTGATTGATCTAATACTGTAATACAAATGTGTGTTATGTTGTTCTGGTGCTGTGGTATTCAGTTATGGGGCACTGCCTCCGCCTATAACAACGAAAAAAATTAAAGGCGCCAAAATAAACTTCTTCGAATAATCACAGCTGCCCCTTGGTATGTTAAAACTCAAATATTCGCAAGGATCTCAATGTTCCATTAGTTAAAACTTTGATAAAGAAATATGCAGTAAAATTCTTAAAAAGGCTCGAATTGCATCCGAACGCACTAGCTCGAAATATTTTAAATAATAGCGGCCACACTCGCTTAAAAAGAAGAGACACTGAAGCACTCTAATTTGCAAAACTCAAAATTATTTAAACACAAAGATGATGCACTTGACAAAAGAAAAAAATTGATACCCATATTGCTCTATTTAAAACGAAGGGTTGCCACCCCATTGCATTTTTGTCAAAACGAGAACTAGCACGAATTTCAAAAAAAGCGGAAACACGTATTTAATTAAATCGACTTAAGATTAAAATTTGTTAATTTGGCATTTTTATTACAAACAACCCCGAACAAAAAATTCAAAACCCGTTTTTTTTTTTAAATCCTTTAAAAAAGACATGGATGATCGTCCTTGGAAAAAATGTATATGCAGTTGGGCGCGCCTTAAAAACCCCTTTCTTGCGATACCCAATTTGTATATGTTGGTAAGGAAACAGATTCTCAAATTAACAAAACATGCAAAAATAATCCCTTTTTCAAAATGGTCCAGCTCACGAGAGGTAAAAGCTGGAGCGGAAATATTTAAAATGGCATCTTAAAAAAGTCCAAGGTTAATTTTTAGGAGGGTACATCGAGTACGAATTTTGCTTCCATACAACTTGAGTCGCTCTAATGTATATAGTTACATTCATTTAATTGACTTTTGGATCTTTCATTAATTTCACATCAAAATTATTTTTAAAATTATGTAGTATTACCGAATGACTAATAAATATTAACGGAATATACTGCAAATTGATTAAAATAATTATTAAAAATCGTATAATTATAGCGTTTCTACATCATTATATTAATTTTTTTTTGTAATGTATAATTATAACTGATTTAAGATATAATAATAAAGTAATTATTTAATGTAGTTATAACATTTAGAATAAATAATTTAATATAAAATTCATGTTGGCAAACGTAAAAAATATGATTTTTTTTTTTATTTAATTTAAGAATATTACAAATTCTAAAATAATCTTTCATCATGTATTGCACAGAAAATCATTTAATAGAAATAATGATGATCCTTTTTATGTTTTTTTTTTTTTTTAATTTAATAACACAATGGATATGTGTAAAGTACATATTAATCATGCACATGCATATATAAAATTGGCAATAAATACCGTGCATCAATACACTAGAAGCAAAAAAAAATGTGTTACATCAAAAACAAAATCAATTTTCGTAAAAGTTATTGAAAAAAATTCACAATTCTGACTGACAGCACAACCAAAAACAAACAAAGAGAAGAAAAAAAGAAACAAGTTGTAAATTTAAAATCAACATAATTTGCATGTTTAATACGTTTTCATTTAGATCATAATGTCGACATTAAAGAGAATAGAATGAAAAGACTAGTAAACAACAAACAGACCGAGAACAAACACATAAGACTATCCTTTTGTCTTTTTTTCTAACTTTATTGTAGAGTTAGTGACAGCTGCATTTGACAGTAAATCGTGTGTGTGTATATGATGACGTTTGTTTTATGCATGAACATACAGTTGTGTGTATGAAGCAATGAAGCATGTAACTCGTCAATGTGTCAATTTTATACATTCAATCTTTCAAAGAAAAACAAATATTTTCAATTCAGTCTGAAGGTTTTCTATTTATTTTTTTTTTTTTGAAAGTCTCGCAGAACAATAATAGAAAATCTTAAAAAAATGGAATTACAAATACAAACGTCAACTTCATGAATCTAACATCATCATATTACAAGCTAATATAAAATTAAATTAGACTTATACATGTCGTATTTTTGCAGATTTCAAACAGTCTGTCAACGTGCAGGAATCATAACGTGTGGCAAAGGGACTAGGAGTCTTTGTTAGTTTTGGAACTCATTGATAAATAAGACAGGGTAATACACCCAAATTTTCCAGACTTCTGTCCTTCTGACTTCTGTTTGGCTAAATTGCGGATTAGAGTGACATTATTTTTTTCGCCTCTAGTATTAAAGACATAGTGCCATTTAATATATCCATAATTAACACCACTTATTGTATTATTCGCTTAATATTCTGGTTAATTAATCTGGTTAATTAAGTTACACATCTCTTTTATTTGAGAAGACTCACATTGGTAGGATAATCAGGGGATATTTAACCTGTTTTGCAAGTATTTTCAAAATTATTTTTCCTTAAAACTTTAAAAAATCAACTGTTTCCCCCATTTTTCAAAGTTTGCACAAACTAGGTTTTCCAACTTTTTTTGTAAAAAACCAGTTAAAGTGCTATTTACGTCTGTACCGAATCTTTGATACGCTCCACCGACAGTTCGACTATTTAAGGAGTGATATCTATATTATGTCGGACATCACCATTAAAATTGGCTGCGGCTTAGACCAATATTAAATTATAGGCCGACAATCAGAAAGTTGTATGCTTTTTTTTTTTGCAATTTTAACTAGCTTGAGTAAAATATCATGATTCGTAACAGTTTAAGACGAACTTAAATGATTTTTAGGAGGTGAATTTATATTCGAGCCATGGTAAGTTATGAATCAATCATCCTAAAATTCTGAATACCAAAGTGATTTCTTATTATTAAAACCATAAATTTCAATACAGTGCTGAAACTAGTTTTAGCGTTTACAGTGATTCTCAGAAGGCTGCTATATATGGAATTAAAGTTACATTATGGAGCGTATATTACAAAGTTGCATGCCATTTCTTATGGTCATATGAAACTAAGTTGGAAGAAAAAAATAAAAAATAAAAAATAAATAAGTAAATCTGGTTTGGTTTTAGGCGTATTTAGTTAATTTAACAGAACGGGCTGTGTATAGGGCCTATATTTAATTATGGACCGATCATCACGAAATTTAAAAGTGTAATTTCTAGTCCTTCAAAACTGTGAAATATTAATTTTTATTCTAATAGCATTATTTATTATAGTTTAAGGCGTAATAAACTGTTTTCCGGGAGTAGGGTTTATGTGGGGCCTAAAGTAAATTATTAACCGACTTTCATGACATTCTACCCTGTCATTTCTAGTCCTATAAAACGTGCCAAATTTTGTTATGATATCAATATTAATTATGGTTTTAGGCGTACTAAACTGTTTCCCGCGCCTGTGCGAATGCCTTTTTTTATATACGCTTCCAGTGTGACCATTTTATAATTTTTACAGCCACAATTCGCATTAAAAATTTTGATTTAGCTGCGAAATTGTCAATTATTTTGGCGTACTAAGCTTTTTTTAATTTAGAAAAATAGTTGTATTGATAAAATTTCAATTTATTTTTAATTTGACTAAAATTAGTTGCACTGAAAAAAAAATTTGTTAGAAAATGAATAATTCTTACCTTTAGAAACGTTTTTCCTCTTTTGTAAAATAATTGTATGCTTAGGGAATCTTAGAAATTATGCAAACATGTTGTTTGTTGAAATTATTTTTCACTAGATTTTACCACATAAAACTTCAAGTAAATTTTGCATTGCAATGTAAACATGGAATTTTTTGATACCAGGCCAAAAAACTTAAATAATTTGAACTAAAAAACGGTTTACAAAACAAATACTCTATGACAATTTCACTTAATAAGCCTTTGTTAAATTTAAAATTCGTTTATAAATGAAAGACCTGTAAAATTAATAATTTTTTGTAAAATGCTTTTCTCAAAAATTTCATGCATTGCTGTTTTATGTCAACTCAAACAAGGTGTTATGACATGTATTTTTTATATTTACAAAAAAAAAAACTTTAAATCAGCTGTTTTTGTTGCAATATAATGTAGATGTTTTACCTTGTTGTGTTCAATACCATGTCTTTAAATAAAATATGCTTTAGCTGTTTCCGAGAAAACTTGTTCACCGGAACTTGGTATTAATTAATTAATTTTTTTTGCCTTTTTGCCAAAATACAGCTAGAAACTGGGAAATAAGCATTTTCCAGTAATATTTTCTGAAGACATAGAAATTATAATTTTTTAAAAATCTTAAAAATTTGCTGGCACTTATTTCAGTTTTTTGGCAAAGTTTGTTTTAAACTTTTTTCTCCTAGTCGATAGCTAGAATAAAGCGTCAAAAGAAATTCCTTGAAAGTAAAACAGTCATGGTCAATAATTTTCTTATTTTATTTGTAGTTTTATTGAAATTATGGTTTTTCTCAAATTTTAGCGGGCTTGGGACCCGTCTTAACACCACCCTATTAACCTGAAATTTGTTCGGCAAACTGGGGCTTGAAATCGGATAATCGGCATTGCACGAATTGGCAATTGCGTGATGCGGCACATGTCGCTATGTTGTATAGGTCAACATTTGCAGGCCTTTATTACGAATACAGGGGTAAATGTTTAAACATTTCGCGAAAATTTTGATCTAAACTGCTAAAAAAAATCATAATTTAAAACTCCTTCTTTTCGTAATTTATAGAAAATAAAAAATAATAAAAAGTTCTTAAAAATTATTTTTATATAATCGTTTAAATCGGCGTAATACCTAGAAATAAAAGCATTTGTATTTTGCTTGTATCCAGGGTTGTCAGATTTGTTTAAGCCTCATCGGCAAACCGGATGTCAGTAATCGCCAAACGTCAAATTGTTCAGTTTTCGTAACATATTTTTCCTTTTTTTTTAAAGTAATTTTTCATATAAAAAAAGCTAGTATAATATAACAGTCGAAAATCGCCAAAACCTACAAAAATATCAAAAAATTCGCCGAAAGTAAATTTTTGTTTAGTTTCTGTTTTTTTTTTTTTGAATAACACAAAATAGAGATCATATATTCAGTTAAAAAAACTAAGATTAAGTCCACAAGTCTATACGATTGCCCACTTCAGCCTCATCGATTTCATTACTGGTGTTCTGACTGAATATAAAATTCACTTAAAATTCTAACAAAACAAAAATCATGAGAAAAAAAGTTGCCAGATTTAACAAAAAATGACAAACTGTTAAACAAATCTCTGAAATAATATAAATGGTAAAAAAAGCCGAGTAAAACGGCAGTTATATCAAAAATCGCCAAAAAAAAAAAAAATTAAAAAAAGTCGCCTGTAGCCAATTAAAAGATCCCACCATATCTGACAGCCCTGCTTGCAGCAGAAGTCTTGCTGCTCTTCTAAATTTAATATTGAAATTTAAGTACCTGTGATATTTATATCTGATATTTTACCAAAATCTTTCCACTTGGTAAAAGATTTATATTCACTTAAACTTTTTTTAAAATAAGGCACTTAAATTATTTAGTTTTGAACAAATGCTTATACTCTTAATAGAAATCTTGAAAAAAAGTTTATAATTTTTTAAGATAATTTTAAGCATTTTTTACCCCTTATCTACTGCCAGAAAAAGCTCTAAATAATTCTAAGTCTGGTAACACTGTATGCCACCGTTTAACCCTTGGATAAACGTGTTGGTTGGCTCGGACCAAATTTGTGTTTTGCTTGCAATATTTTTGGATATAAAAAAAATTAAAAACCCAGGGACGTGAATTCTTTAAATGATTTGTGCAGAAACGAATCAAATTAATTTGGTATCGATTGGAGCAAATTAGTGGGATTAAATTCCATTTTTATGTGAAGTCTATGAAATTACCTGAACAAGAGTCCAAAATTTGGACAAAATATCAATAAACAGAAATGTGAATTCTATAAGAAATATGTTCTGAATAGAATCAATCAAAATTAAATCAAATCAAAAAAGTACTGCTCATTATGCGCTAAGTTCAATTAAACTACAAAAACTAACTCAAAACTCGCTTCAGCTGTGGTATATGGGCAAAAGCTAGTTAAGAAATTAACGGCTTCATTATCGATGCCTATCATGTGGAATGAAATAATAACAATTTAAATTCATTTATTCATTCATATAAATTCAAAATAAGAATTCTGTAGAAAATATTGCCACAAAGACATTTTTAAAAGGCTATTCTCTTTGTTCTATGTAAAAGCAGTTTTTGTGAGTTTGCTTTTGAGCGAGAGGGAGGGGGAGAAGGCATGCAAAATGCTTAAATGCTGCAAAATAAAAGTTTTATTGTATTGCCATGAATGCAGTTTCAAAAGTGAATTGAAGAAAGTTTCTTCATCAAATGTTTCATAATATGGACGAGGACTAAATACAAAAGTTCTAGATCTGAAATTCTTTCGTAGGTCTGTCTACAAATGCACGCACATTTCGAAGCTATCGGGCATGTTCTGACAATCACAGAACGCTTAACATATGCGATTCTGGCTTGAAATCGCATAATATCAATTCTGTAAATTGCAGAAGTATGCTCAGCATAACTAGAATAGTTCTTAGAAACTATGGCAGATTGAAAGGAAAATGAACGAGTTCCAGAACAGCATAAGACAAATCGGGTGTTTTTTGCGATTTGAAATCGTGCCTGGCCATCGCAAGCATGGCGGAATGTTAAAGAAAATTTCGGGATCTTCAATGCAATAAATGCAATGACGAGAATGCATTGCAGAGTTTATTCTATTTTCCATATTATGTTGTCTCTTTGAGGTTTTTAGCATTGTTTTTGTCATGTATGTGTGTAACCTTTTATATTTTTGGTACTCTGAATTCTATCGAGGAAAATATTTTTTTTTTGTATCACTCTAATGTACTTTTATGTAAGTTTTTGTTGTTATTTGTTTCTTCAACTTTTTTTTATTGTTGGTTTTGTTGACTTTTTTAATTTTTTTTTGTGAATAGAAAACAAAAAATATAAACATCAAAGACAAACATTAAAGCAAAAATAGCCAACTTAACAACCAAGAAATTAAACGTATGTGCATGAATACTGCACTACTTCTATGAAATATATCGCAGCTACCAATACTTATAGACATTTCTTTGCAGGAATAAGAGCGTACATTTAGCTTTACTATTTACAGAGACATCAAAGTCAATATTTCCATTCACACCCACTTGTACTATGTTTCATTTTTTCCACAAACTGAACCACATACACTTTCAAGCACTTACATTTCCTGTTTGTTAACATGTGCACATACAAGGAAATACTCGTAAATATGTATTAGGAAAGTACAACAGAGAAAAACCAAACAAAGTCAGCGTTAGAGACAGAAAGAAAGAGAAAAGAAGCAGCCAACCCATGAACAAAAGCAAATGATATTTGGTTTTGTTAAACATGTCTTTTATCTACTTTTCTTGCATTTAAATATAAAAAAGAAATAGTTTTTCTATGTTCTTAAAAAAGACAAATATTCTAGCGGTAAAAAGATTATGCAAGGAGGCCTAATAGAAGGCCTTATTTAACAGATACAAGCACCTTTCGCCGCATTCGATACAAACTTATTTTTTACACAGGTTGTCAAGGCTTTCAGATGAAAAACTTTAATGTAATAGGGAATATAAAGAATTGTGCGGTTAACGGTTGGTAGTTACTAAAAATACTTTAACGTGTTAAATTAAAAGAAAAACACAAAATCGGTAAAAAATTAATTTAATTGTGTAATAAATCAAGGCTTTTGATATTTTTTGCATTTTGAATAACGGAGAAAATTTTAAATATTACCAGGTTCATCCGCCACGCAAGGTCACGTTCACGTAAGACTATCTTTTTAAACATAAGTTTAACAAAGACAACGGAACAACTAACCGGCAACGTATGCGTTTCCGTACGCGTAGAGCTTCGTTCACAATCACAGAAACATTTTCACTTGGTGTTCATAAACGAGCAACAATTTTTTTCGCCACCACACACATTTTGCATTAAGAACCCGTTTGCAAATTTTACCCACAACAATATTATGCATTTACTACTACTATTTTTTACAACATTCTGTTAAAATTTTCATTCAAAACTAAATAAAGTTATTTTAAATGTCAGAAACAATTTCATACAAACTGTTGCTGAAGTTCTAGTTGACTCAACTTTAGTTGCATGTTCCTATAAATCAAGCAAATTTCCAAACAGATTTTGGCAATACTGCCGTATGTCTGTGAAATCCTTCGATTTTCTGTTGTAGAGCAGATTTGGTTAAACGTTAACCTTTGTACAGATGAAATTTTAAGCTTCACATTCACTTTTACCATGTTTCTCAGTCAGAAAACAACTAATAAGTAGAACCGCTTAACCGCTCAGAAATGCTGCTTACATGCCGCTCATTGTGTGGCCGCTTCAGAAGTATATGATATTTTAATTTGTTGCCGCTCACCGCTCTGTTGCTCGTCGCTCATTGCGTAGCCTCTGCCTAAGAACAAAAGAAATTAAAAGTGAACAACTTCGTTTTTAGCGAATGTTTATTGTATATTTGGGAAAGTATTTCTAAAAGAAATGTATAACTTCTGGAAGGCATATTTCTGAAGGAAGGATGTCATAATAACGAATCTTTTAGAATGGAAAATAGAGGCCTTCAAAAAGCGCTGCCACTTGCGGTCCTTTCAATATTTACCGCTGGAATGTTTTTACTTGTGTAAACACAAACATATTTTTGTGGTCATTTATAGTTGAATTTATATCGTTACAATAATTTAGCTGTGCTTTAAGCCTCTTTATGTTTTCTAAATATTCGAATTAAAATGTTTTGCTGCCATTCTTTTTTCTTTCTTTCTAAGAAATCAAAAATGTCCTTATCAAGCATCGAAAATAACCTGAGGCATTTCATTAGTAAAGAAGAAGAAGGTATTGAGAGGAGACTGAAATATATGATCACAACTTAGTTTTCTCTTTTGTAACTGAATCCGGGAGATTGCATTCATAGACAATTCAATTCTTGCTATGGATGTTTTCCTCAATAAATTGTTGGTTTTATCTACTTCAACATTATTTGAAAATTGCAATACTTTCTCCGAATCAATGTTTAAATATCCTTCTTCTTTGCGTTTATAACGATTTTTAATCTTTTGCACAAAATTTACATCTTACAAATTTATTGGCAATTATATTTTAAGTATTTTTTTTTTGAGAACTGGATAGTTAAAAAATGTTTCTTCGTGTTATATGAAGATTAATGGAGCAAATTTTTAGGACAATTAGGTTTTTCATTGGATCTTATATTTGGAGCAAAAAGAGAATGTGCTTAATTCGACATAAGCGTAATTTGATTGTATGGCACCTTTGTTATGTCCTTGATTACAAGTACTCATGTACAAGGTTCCATTTGTTTACTACAAAATTTTACGACGTTGTCGCAAAATTACTTTTTGCTTATTTGTTTTTTTATTGTTGAATAACATTTGGAATAACAACTTAAGCTGGAACTATTTAGTAATAAAAACTGAAAAAAAAACTATAACCGAAGTGAGTAAAAATGTATTTTCAGAAATAACCTTCAACGTTTAAAATGAAAATAATCTGCAGCACATTTTTCCTTATTGCCACAGATATATAAATTAAAGTAATATTAGAAAATGGACCTTATAATTAACCTATGATGAATTTTCCGATTCGATTTTCTGGAATCCTTGGGGTCTGTCTGGATAATAAAATAGTTATTTCCGGCGACTTCAACATACACAATATGTCACGCAATCACCTTGTGCAACTTGTGAATAAACCAACTCACATTGCGTGCATTAAAGGGCTGTTTTGTTATACCCTCGCTCTTTTTGTCACCGACAAAAACAAAGTTCAGCTATTTGCACCTCTCGGAAAGGCGGATTAAAATCTTAGTTCTGCATTTCTGGGCGAACTCATCCCTGAGACGCGGGTTTATGCACGTAGTACTCGTCTTTCCAAAAGATCACATCCGTTCGTTGTTGACCGTCCAATTTACCGCACAACGCATTACAGAGAAAACTCGGTCGAACCAGCCGTATGAGAAATAGACTCCAGGCAGAAGTCTTCCCAGTCGGCTACAATTTGGAAAAATTCAAACTAAAATATCACATCATCATCTTTTCTTCTCCTGATAACATATTTTGCTAATACCAACACGAAGTATGGCATTAGTAGGAGGAATCCCCTGAGGGTTGGCTCAAAGTAAATTAAAAAAAATTGGTTCTGACGTCACCTTATAATGTTACGTTACAAATTCTAAATAAAAAATATGTATATTAGGATTAAATTTTATGTTAATTCTTAAATTCGTTACGATGTTTTTATGCGATATACATATATGTACATACATTTTGGAAAAAAATAATAGGGACGATATCTTTCTTCCAAATAAGATGTCGAAAAAAATTTTGCGTTGATCTTTTGTTGATAAAACGTGCTCTAAAATTCTTTAAAGTATAACCACTTGGGAACGTTTAAATCGGCAAATAAGCAGATAAAGTGACAAAAGGCTTGGTATTCAATTTCTTCGGATACCTGGGCCAATCTCGTGTATTTAATGAAGCGGAGATGCGAAGAAGTTATTAAAATAAAAGGAGCTTCTACCAAATATAAAAGAAAATAATTAGTTTTGATAGCAAAAAATAACCAAATTGATGTGTCCCTATTTATATGTGTGTCTTTAATTTTATCCGACACTGTATGCACCATACGTAATGTTGGTTGAGGGTGTAAAAAGATTTTGTACGTCTGCACGTTCTGTATGTTATTTATGGATAAATTATGATTATTTTTCAATAAAAACCAAAACAACTCGTATCTGCTGTAACCATTATTGTTTAGTTTAACTTTCAAATAAATCATAACCAAAAGGCAAAATGTATTTTAGTACATTTACAAATATACAAATTTTTCCACCTACAAAACTTTAACCCAAACGAAACTAATTTGTCTATGCTTTACGTGTGTTAGTTTTAGTGGCCCACAAACAAATGCAATAACATTTATGGATATCGTTGGCTTAAATGCAAAGATCTTTCATTTGGAAGAAAAAACAAAATCAAAAATGTTAAGCGATAAAGCCAATACCCCATAGTATTTACTTGCGAATTTTCGAGATTTTACACTATTTGGAATTGTGGTGGGCAGTCAGGGGCTCACCAAAACAAAGTTATGTGGCAAGAATATAATTCATATAAGAGCTATTTGTGTCAAATATTGTCAAGAATCAAAATCTATATGAGATTTTATGTCTTAATCGGATTTTATAGACCGCCGTTAAGTTTCATAATAGTCAAAGTAATTTTTTGGGAATACAAAAATTTTTAATTTAAAAGATTTTGTTTGTTTGGGAATGAAGCACGACAAACAAAATCTTTTAAATCAAAAAGTTTTATAATAATATTGACATTAAGTTATTTAATATTGAGAGCCGATTCCCATCCGTTAATTTGCCTAAATTTTGCAGAAAAATATTTTTGTGGCGAATTTAATCTTACATAATTCGAAGATTTATGTACACAAAAAGTCTATTTGAAAAGTCTTTTACAAAATTGCATCTTGTTATTTGCGCCCAAGGTTTACTTGGACAGACAATCAGCCAGACGGACGGACTTCGTTAGATTACTTTAAAACCAGATTCTGAATACATCGGAATTTATAACGGTGGGACGTACTTTTGGGACGTGTATATTTAAATCCAGATATACTAAGCTTTTGAAAGCCTTTCTTAGCACGTAAAAAAATTTAGACATTAGGAGGGAAGGATCCGAGATGGCATAAGTGGCGCCAAGAAGCTAATGTCGGATTGAAAAGTTACCCAGGGCAAACATTAAACCATAAACCATTATATAAAACATATCATTGTGTTGTGATCGGACTAAAAATGGCGTCGCAGTGTACAAATACTAAAAGGGCGGTATAAACAGGCGTGGCAAAAAAAATAAAAAAATCATATTTCTGGTATTATTTTAAACAAATCTTTAATTGTAGGAGGTGACTTGCTCAACATATTTTTTTTTTTAATGTACATATGATTTCGAAGCCCATGTAGATGGCTTATTTTGTCATTTTATGGTTTTTGTAGCAATAATATAACTTCAGTCACCATAATGCGAATGAAACTCTTACTCTCTGCTGGTATTGAACAATAAATGTGTCGCACTAATTCGAAAATTTGTTTAGATTTCTAAAAATTCTATTAAATAAGAATTAATTTTGCTTTTTTTATCATTATAAAATGATTTAAATTTTGATTAAATATAACAGTCCTTTAATGTCCTGTTACAAAATAACTTTTGTGCTTACGTGCATAATTGTACAAATGTATTGGTGTATTTATATACATAGTTTTTTTTTCGTTTCTGACACGAGTACACTTTATATTTATACATATGTATGCACGACAAACAATACATACATTTATGGAAACTCACACATATAAAAACATTTATGTGCATGCGTGTAAAAGTCCTACCATGCATGTTTGTTTGTATATTTGTATGAATGTGTGGTTAATATAAAACATAAAATTCACATGTGGTCAAACGTTATTAAAACAACAAAAAAGATTTATAAACAAACGTTTTAAACGGTCAAATGGTGGTTACCTTTGTTTTATACAATTTTGGGTTTGGTTGGTTTTCTGTTGTCTGAATACAAACCTTCATGCAAACAATAAAAAAAATACACACACATACAAATAAGCAAAATCACACGTGCATTGCACTAGCGTATTCAAAATACTTTAAAAATAAATATAAAACTAGGATACGATTTATAATAAATCAAGATTTTCCTACTACGAACTAATTTAAATAATTATCCTTGAGCAAAATAATTGGTTTTAAATTTTTTTTTAAAGTTACGAGTGTATTTAATTTAGAATAAAATAAAATTTGGGAAACAGGAAAAAAAATAAATTTTACACTGAAAAAATAAAAATTGAATTCAATTAAAAAATTTGTGATATAAAAAAAAATTAAATTTGCACCTGTTAACAAATTAATAGTATCAATTATTTTTAATATTAACTACATTATCTGCAGAAATATTGTTGACATAAGTAAACGTTTAATTCCAAAGATTAAATTTTTAGTTAAAACTGATTTTATTTTTGATGAAAAGATTAATTGAAAAAAATTGGCGAGATTTATTTTCCAAAATGCAAATTTTTATAACAAATTTTTTAGTCTGGAGTTATTGATTCAGTTTTACCCACACTTTCTGCCAGAGTCACGATGTCCAAAAAAAAAAAACTCTATATCCCAAAAATACACTTGAAACAGAAGGAAATTTTATAGAATTCGTTTTTGTTTTAAATGTATTTTTGCGAAAATAAGAGTTCTTTCGCATTTGGTGAAAAGTTAATCAAACCATGAAAGCAAAAAGTTTAAATGGGGTGCAAAAAAAAAACAGGCGAAAACTCATAAACCAGAGCTAAAAGTCATAACTTAACTTTAAAGATAAAAATGCAGTTTCTAGTGAAAGCGTTAAATCAAATTTGACAACTGGCGTTTTGTTAAATTGAAAGTTTCAGTAAAAGGGCAACAACTTTAAAGTGAAAGAACAATACAGCTCGTGTCAACAGGAATCTGTCGATCGCCTTCTGTCAAAATTTCAATTCGGTGCTGCATTTAGTTTCTGTTTGGAAGGCATTGATAGCAGATAACCTCGTTATTGGGGAAGGGAATTAAAGAAAATATTTATTTCGTGTAATCACTAAGCGTTCTATGGCTAAAATCCATAAGATAGCCTACAAAGTGCTCCTTCATCCGCCATTTTATACAGGTGTCTATTTCCTGTTTTCAAACCTGAAGAAATGGCTCAGCGAATACAGATTTTACTCCAGCGATGAAGAATCTTAAGGGTAAAATAAAATCATACAAATAGCTTGGCAAACACACACTTTGTTTACTTTTCTGTTTGCAAATAAACAGCACAAACATATTTCGTGCAAACATTAACTTTTAATTTTTCTTCTTTTTTTCAATAAATGCAAACGATGATTGTTATGCGGAAATTTTGCTCGCTATTTGTTTAAAACTGAGAAGGAAAAATAAAATTAAAGAAAAAAAAAGTACAAGAAAAAAGACGCAAACAATGCTGCATAAAAAAATTATAATTTACGGCAGAAATGATTTAAATACTTCTTCTTTTACTTATTCACTCTGAAAAGTTGTTTACTAAAATAGTTACCTTTAGCACTAGGCACAACAAAAACATGACTGCCAAATATTTTTGTGGTTATACAATCAAGCTTCAAATATTTGTCCAACCACCATCATTAAGACAGTTTCACACTTTAATACCAGTCTTAAGAATTCTGAGCGAAAAACAACCCTGACATGATAAGAAGTTATTGTTTTTGAAAATTTTAAAAGAATAAATGGATCAGAAAAGCGTTTTCGTCAAAATACTTAAGACTTGTATTATTGTGCAAATCGGCCTTTAGCACAAAAAAAAACAATTGCACAAAGTAAAATGTTTACATGTTTGCCAAACCATTTGAGTGGTTTATTTTGCCCTTTAGTTTTTGTAGCGATAAAAAAAAATTGAAGAAATGTTTGACAAAGTATATAGAGCCCAATGAAGACAACGTTGAAACAAAATGTTTTTAAAGCCAAAGGCCGGTGATTGATTTAAAAAGTCACGGCGTTATTGACCAGCCCTGGGATATTCATATAAATAATTTTGGTAAAATATGTTGATCTGATTATTTATCTCTGAATATCTTTTAATAACGAGATTTTCTTCAGTGCATTAGATATGTATGTGGAAATGCCGGCATTTTACATAAAGTTCACGACACTATTTGTGTGAGGCTTCCAGCATTTATTAAAGTTGTATAAAAACTTTAACTCAAACTAAAGCACCCGTTACCTTTTGTTTATTCTTCTAGCATGCAAATTATTTTATTTTAAATAATAAATAATTATTAACATGCAATATTGCATATTATTCAGATTTTCTAATATTTCCTTAATTTTCCTCCCATTGATGATATCAAATGTTGCAAATAAAAATGAGCAACACAACTTGAAAAAAAACAAACTCTTTCTCTAAATGACAAGTGAAGGTAGCATGAAAAAAAACAAATTAAAATTGACTTCATATTGTTGTGATTTAATAAAATTCGATATCAGCAATAAGCAATTCGAAATAGCAAATAATACACATTATTCTACGTTAAACACATGAACGTGTTAAAGTGTAAACAATTTGTGCGCATGTGTGTGTGTGTGTGATTTTGTATTCGATTTATATTATCCATTTAGCAACACTTGCGACATACATACATACATACATACATACTCATTTGTACATTTGTTTGCATTATTTCCACATTGAATTGACACAATTTACATAAAGAGTAGAAATTTGTATGCAATCACAAACATCACCAGAAAACAAACATGCAAATTAAAATTCGAATTCAAATTCAAATTCAAAAAACAACTTTTGAAACCTTACAAACCATTAACATATACAATAGAGTTGTTCAAAATGCATTACTAAATTTCTAATCTGTTTCCACAAATTTCATTTGTGTTTTTTTTTTCAAATCAAATGAAACAAAATATTTTCTATAAAGAGCTAAATTTTAAGGGCATTATATCGAATGCATTAACAAACGTTTTAACGAAGATTTATGATAGTGGTCTGTAAAACTTAAAATTAGACGGCTCTTCTAAAAACATGTATGCGGCACTATCTGTATAGAAATAAACATTAGTTGTACATAGTAAAAGTTACTTCTTGAGTTGAATTCAACTCAATTCACTTGGCGCCTACATGCAGGCAAATATTTTTAAATTTGATTAAAACAAATTTTTTTCGATTTTATAACTATTGAATCTGTTTTCTTACCAACATATACAATATGGCTATTATAAGAAATGTGTCCAAGTACGATCATACATGTCCTTTTTTAAGGATATTCTGTAAAAAAATAACGGTTTTTGCATTTTTAGTTCGGGGTTGTTTGTAATAAAAATGCCAAATTATTTGATTTGATTAAATACGGGTCTCACCTTTTTTTTAAATTCGTGCTAGTTCGCGTTTTGACAAAAATACAATGGGATGGTAACCCTTCGTTTTAAATATGGCAATATGGGTATCAAATTTTTTCTTTTGCCAAGTACATCATTTTTGTATGTAAATAATTTAGATTTTTGCAAATTAGATGCATTTTACACGTTGCTCTGGAATATATATGAATGCAATTTTGTGGTAACTCTAGTATGATGGCGGATTTAGTATCTAGATCATGTTTGGATGAAAATTGGACTAAAAAAAGAAAAAAAGAATTGGTCCGCGACTTTTTGGCGGGAAATTAAAATTAGTTATTGAATTTTATTGTTTATTTTTACAAATGATACCCATATTGTATATGTTGGTTGGGAAACAGATTCTCAAATTAACAAAACTTGCAAAAATAGGCCAAAATGGTCCAGCTCACGAGATGTCAAAGCTGGAGCCGAAATATTTTAAATTACATCTAAAAAAAGTCCATGGTTCACCTATGGAAAATTATAATTATATTTTCGTAACAATATTTACAAAGTGACCTTTTTTCGTATCAATCAAAATATTTTAAATTTTAATTTCAATAAAAAGCATT
Source organism: Pollenia labialis (assembly GCA_949318255.1). Lineage (NCBI taxonomy): Eukaryota > Metazoa > Arthropoda > Insecta > Diptera > Polleniidae > Pollenia > Pollenia labialis. The sequence goes on along the minus strand of OX439143.1, from coordinate 105,458,017 downwards.
AAACAAAAATATAAAAAAAGAATTATTTTGCCTCTGTGGCTTGCAAAAAGCACTATGCCATATGGCATAGAATAACCGAAAAAGTAAATTCAAGTAAATTGATAAATAATTTTTATTTAAAATTCTTCAATGTTAAAAAATGAGATTTAAAAATCTATTTTGCATTTTGCCTTTTCTGCTTTTAATCAAACGTCATACATCAAATTTATTCCAAATACGTGACTCATTTAGTTAAAATTTGATATTGTCACATTAATTAGCATTTGGTTTTTTTATTTTCATAATAACTTATTATGTTTTGCTAGAATATAATGATTAAATAAACAACGAATTAAATAGAAAAACTGGCATTTCTTTTTCGAATAGACTATTATTTATGTTGAGAAAAAATTAGGGGCAATTAAAATAATACACCATTAGCAAAGGGTGGCTAAATTTAAAGGGCCGATGTATGAACCAAACCTAAACGTCAAGTTTTTTCTGCATTTCATTTGACATTTCTCAATTTCAGACTAAGTCAATTTGAACCATAGAAAGATACACAATCGAGCAACACGCCAAAGTTATTTAGGTTTATTATAAAAATTAGCATTTAAATCAAAATGCATATCGAAAAAAATCCTCTTCAGTGATGAGGTACATTTTCACATCAGTAGATTCGTCAATAAGCAGAATTGCCGCATTTGGGCGAATGATTATCCAAGAGTGATTGTCGAAAAACCTATGCACCCATAAAGAGTGACTGTTTGGTGCAGTTTATGGGCTGGTGGCATCATCGGGCCCTATTTTTTCCAAAATGAGGGCGGTCAGGCAGTGACTGTGAATGGTGTGTGCTTTCGTTAGATGATAACGAACTTTTTATGGCCCAAATTGGAAGTTATGGATGTGGACGATATGTGGTTTCAACAGGACGGTTCTACTTGCCACACAGCTAACGACAAATTCAATGGCCGCGTTATCTCATGTGCTGGCGATGTCAATTGGCCGCAAAAATCATGTGATTTGACACCGTTGGACTTCTTTCTTTGGGGTTATTTGAAAGAAAAGGCGTACTTCGATAAGCTAGCAAAAATTCAAAAACTAAAGGATGAGATAAGTCGGCACATTAATGGCAGAGAACCTCAATTATGTCGCAGCGTCTTCGAAAATTTCGACCATCAGATGGAGGTGTGCCGCTGAAGTCGCAGCGGCCATTTGGCCGACGATTTGTTCCATACATAATTGAACCATACCAATATTATCATTATAAAAAGAAATGACAATAATTTCCTGAATAATTTGAGTTTTATTCAAAATCAACATCGGACCTTAAAATTTAACCACCCTTTATAAACTTTAATTAATATTAAGTTATTTTATTATATTTGTTATTAAATGTTACAAATACATTTAACAATTTTATTCTCACTTAATTAATCGAGCAGTAGCAACGTAGACTTTCAGCCCATTGTACTGAAACGAACCAGATCCGGCGGGAATTGAACCTGCAACCCTAACACTGCTAAGCTACCTTACTTAAATATAAATTTAAATTTTATGTGTGTGTGTGTTTATATTTAAATATACAATTTATTTAATTTCAACTAAAATATAAACATTATTAATAAAAGTATTTTGTTTTATTTCAGATTTATGGACAAAATTGATTAAATGCTAAATTTACTACAATAAATATTTTTTGGTAAGATTGCAAAAATACTTGTTAACAATCAAAAGTGCTATATTCGTCTGTACCGAAGCTTTACTGTACCGTGGATTATAATAGGCTATTTCTTGGATCAATTCAGACAAACTTTGTTCGGGTGCAAGCTTTGTGCGGGCAAATACCATTTTTTTTAGTTAAATAAAAGATTTCTAAAGCATATTTTAGCATAATAATCCTAAGTTGACGAACTTTAAAAGTAAAATTAAAAATCAGTACATATATTTTTTGGAGAATCTGGCCCATCTATCCCTTCATATTTCTAGCTTTGAAAGAAAATATAAGCCCTGTGTGTTTTATTGACGCTGATCTATCTATGATTCAAGCTTTATCATAATTAGTTAGATATATTCGGATAGGCAGCAATTCTCCCTATTTCCCCCTCGTTGTCCTAGTTATAAAAAATAAAGAGCCTATATTTCCTACTTCATCAAAACTGGTTCAGCTATTTAGCCGATAATATGTAGCAAATGCAAAATTCACTTTAGCATTTGGTCAGAAGACGGTCGAGCGGAGAGATAGACTGAGGGCGGAATGACAGCGTACTCATGTTAAAATGGCTTTGTTTTTATATTTAGTACGGAAACTATTGCTTTTATAGATATTTTCTTAAACGATAATTAATAATTTTTGAGTCAAGGAGGCTTAGCTACCCTGGTCCCTATTATTAGCACTTTAGAGAAACCTTAATAGCATATGGCCGATATGAGATTTCATTCTTCATTTGGTTTTTAATATCGAACCGGCATTTGCGGAGATTACCTCTGACAAATATAGAAACATACAAACTTATCATAACAGTGTTGTATTTTTTTCAAAATACGTAAGATTTGTGTGATAGTGTAAAGCAGCTATTAGCAGATATCAATGTTAGTACTACTGGATGTCAGTGTACATTTTATACATATTTAAATATTTAAAAAAAATTTTTGGAGAGTGTACCCTATTTGTGACCCATTTGCTATCATGTTAAAGAGTTTTTTGTGTCATTAGTTATTTCGATATCATCATCTATATGACATTGGTTTGCCTTTAAGTGATTTTAGGGAGGGGTTTTATATGGGATCTATTGTTAATTTTGGACCCACCAGCACAAAATTTTGTAAAGAAATTGTCGACAATTTGTATGTCAATACCAACATTTATGAGAATTTTGGTGTATTGGTATTTTGATATAAGTAGAGCGAAATTAGTAATCGGAAAGGGATCAGAGAGGAAAATACCTTTCAACTTATCGTTTAGCTGAATAAGTGTAGCAGTTAAACTTATGAAGCATAATTAGAAGCAGATGATAGTTATATACATTTCACAGTATATACCTTTAATGGTATAGTTGATAACCTGTTAAAGTTTGGGCTTCAAGAAAAAATCGTCCTTAAGTAGAAGGAAAAAAATTGATGTTGTTCTTCAATGCAAATGATGAGAAGTGACTCCATATCTTCAATAAAGGACTTCTCATTTTTGTAATTTAATTTTTTAATTTTATTATCGTCTCTGACACAACAAATGGACTTTATAGAAGGTGTCAGTACAAGGTTTCTTTCTATATTAACAATTTTGTCGCCTTAGTTTGAAATTTTTTAAAATGTCCAGTTTGTTTTCTAAGCTTTTTTGCTTCCATTTTTTATATTAACATTTAAATTCACTTCAGCAAATGTAATTTAAAACTACGAACGAGCTTCAACTTGCAACCAGCAGACAACCTTCCCATACATAAATGGAAAATCCCCATTTTCTGTTTAAGCATTATCCAAACATGTTTATATTAATGACGCAAATCGAGACACTAACGACGCAACTTCGAAGCCATGCGAAGCAAAAACGAAACAACTTCGGAATCACAGACATTTTAAACTATTCACTTTATATGTATTTGTAGACCTGAAGAAAGCTATTTGATTCATTTAAAAAAAATGTGTCCAAAATTCTGTAAGATGCGCAGTTGAACTTTACAAATTAAAAAAGCGCCACAATTTGAACAATTTTCAAACAAGAGTTTTTATTTTTATTATATTTTATAAACAGACCTCAAGCCGAATAACATAACATATTTTTACAAAATCAAATCTATAAATGCAATTTTTAAATTTATTTTGCAAAACGTGTAGTTTCCAATTTGATTTGAAATTGTATGTTTTTTTATTGTGGTTTTATATTTTCTAAAGCATATTTTTGCGTTTTTACTTAATCCAACGGGCTTTGGTTTATTCCGTTTTTAATACAACTTTTAGTTCTTTTATTTGCAAATCAAAATAAATAAATGCACTTATTCAGCTTAACAAACTTTATAGGTTAAGTAATACCTAATATTTACAAAATTTATCAACTTCTGTAAGTAACGCAATGAACCGCTTAATGTCTCGAATTGAACTTAACCATCATTTATAAGTCAGGCTATATTTATAGTTTACAACCGTTTCCAGCGGTTCCCTGAACCTTCCTTTTCTTATTATTATAAAATAACTTTTATAAAGTCTATTTTTAGGTGTTACAAATAATTTGCCATAACTTGGGAAACTCGTTGCAATGTAGTCGAAATAAAATTATGCAAAAAAATTTAAAATTAAGCCCCACAAGATAATTAAAACCATCAATATTTCATAGATAATATTACTTTTGTAACAATATTTATTTATTACTGTTGGAAATATTTTTTTAATCGCGACCTGGCATTTAAGGTTCTATTTTGCATGTAGTTATGATGCAAATAGAACCATATTGTCCTTAGGTCACGAAAAATTAATTACTTTCTTTAATTTAAGGAAGAAATAAAGAAAAAATTGCATCATATCCTCTTGTTTTTTTTTTTTTTTTTTTGTTTTTGTTTCTTTTATGTACAATAAGCATTACAAAGAAAATTTCTTAAGGAAAATCTTTTAAATACTCAACCAAACCGTTAATAAGCTATTCACGATATATATTGGTTGCCCTGACTACAAATACTTCACTCTCGACTGCTTGTTAGTTTAACACAATTGTGAAAATCATCAAGTTGCCGTTCAATGATTTTTATTGTTGTTTATGTTTAAATGTCATTGTCATGTTTAGTTACTGGTTTTATTGTTGTCATTACAATAGAAAAGTTTAACTTTTCCTGGATATTCTAACACAGTGTAGTTCCTGAGATGATGTTTTTAATAAAGAACAACATTTCCTTTCCCTCCTAGCAACGCTCAACTCAACTCTTGCTCCTCCCTCCAACTCACATACACTCAACCATAATCTGTTAAAGTGTGTGCGTGTGAGAATTATTTTAAATTATATTTTTCCAATGGAAAATACGCCATTGCTTTTCGTCTGTTGCTGTGGAACGTTGCTTTTCTTGTCGTTTAATGTTGAACTAAATCGTTCGATTTCCCTTCGAATGATAAAAATTTTTTGATTAGTTGACTGGTTTTTAAAATTTATTCTAGTGTAACATAATTTAATATTTGTTGCTGTTGCTGTCTTTATTATTTTTTCTTATTGTTACGATTTGTTTGACGCTGAATCGAAAACATACAAAACAGCAAACAGTAAATATGTAACACAAGAAAGATGATAAATAAACTAGACTTTATTACTATTGCTCTATTGTTAATGTTGTTGTAATTGCTATTGTTAATATCTTGGTTGTTATTGTTGGTTTTGTTATTGTCAAGCAGTAATCTGGAAGGAAACACAAATTGCAAGAGTAGTTGTTTAACAACAATTACAACTACAAATAACTGCTGCTGATGATAAAGCTAAAGATACGAGTAATAAGGAATATGAAATACAATCCCAGGGAAACGGATGTTTATTCCTTATTCATGTTTTTTTTATTCTTTTAGCTACATTTTTTTTACATTTCATTGTTGTTGTTCTCGATAGTTTTTTTTTCATTCGCTCTATGAATTGTTGTTGTTAATGTTGTTTCATCCGCTGTTTTTATTGTTCAAGATTTCTGTCTATCAATTGGAGTCTTGTATTTTATGCTTCCATGAAAGTGAGAAAATAAGTTTTGCGATTTACATAAAAACTACAAGATGTATTTATGTTTGAAAATAAATTTCTATAAAGATTCTCTGTAAAACAAGTTGTTTTCAATTGTTGCTCAGCAAAAAATATTGAAAGAAAAGTTACTTTTCGAAAACTAAATCAAAAAGTTTCACTTCATTATACAAATTTATTAGTTGGCATAAAAACGCGACTTGTCTTCAAAAATGTTTTAAGTTTTATATACAAGGACGTTTTAAGAAAAAACTTAAACGCAGATTTCGCCTTATAATATAAAAGATATTCAAACAAAAAGACTTTACATTATCTTAACGGTTGGAATAAATTACGCTGTGTAACACCCTTTGAGAATTTAAATATTTTGTAATAATTAATGTTTTACCTCTCTAAAAAACCACATATATCTGTTCCTTATATTAAGTTAAATTATCGATTAAATAAGTTCATATTAATTCAAAAGGAGATAAACAATATCTATTCTTAAAATTATTAAACTGAAAAGTTTGGACGTTTCTTTGTTTGTAAAAGGTAATCTCCGAGACTGCTGGTCGGATTTTTGAAATTTGTTCAACAAAATTAAGAATGTAACGGGCATATGCTAAAAAGGGTTTCACTAAAGTGCTTAGGATACGGTCCAGGGGAGCTAAACCTACAATACTCCGAAATTTTTAGTTGTGGTTTAAGAAGAGATCTATTAAAGCAATAGTTTCCATACTCAAAAGAAAAACAAAGCAATTTTAACGTGACTACTATTTTTTCATTCCATTCCGCCTCCTGTCTATCTGTCTGCTCGAACGTCCCCTGACGCTTTACGCTGTATCAGCATAAAGCCGAACCATATTTTGGTCAAGCCAACACAACCATATTATGCTTAATTATTAAATGCCTTATTACAGAAATGATTAAGCTAAGATTTCGATTTCTATAAGCTATCCTTTTAATTGACAATTTTTTCTATTGCATTTTCTAGCCCACGGCGGCCTTTGTCAGCATTCCCTTTGTGTTTTTTTTTTGATCGGTAATACTTTGCAAATTTTCTGTTTATAAATATAACGATAATTAAAAATAGAATACGGGAATTGTTAAGCTAACGAACCAGATGATTAAAAAGAATTCAATAACTGCAGAGAACAGAACTTTTTTGTCATTCCTTTTGTAATTTCTACAATATTGATTTTAGACGTTATAAATTATATATATTCAGGATCTTTATGAGAAAACAAAGGGGATTTAAAGATGTCCGTCTGACCATTTGTGCGTGTATCTATTGAAATGTCTTGATCGAAGACTCCATACATCAGTGTTGCAAAATTGAATTTTTGAAATGATACTAAACTTCAACTAAAAGAGTGTTTCCCCACCAAATGGTACTTTTTGTTGAAAAAATAAAACAATAATTTATGAAAATAAAAGGAACAAAAAATATTTTATTGGAATTCATTTATCTAAGTATTTAATAGCAAACTGTACTTATATTTGAGTTACACATGTAAATAATATTTCTGTTATACGTAAGCGTCAAGCGCCCCATCCAAAATATTATAACTACAACAGCAACTACCAGTTGTAAACGATTTCTTCCTATGCTTTTTACATCATTTTGCATTTGGAAATGATGCTCAGAAATGTGGTATCGATAAACTATCAAAAGCAATATGTGAAATGGCAGCAAACATTAGTTTCGTTCTTAAAATTGGCTATATTTTTCCAAGAGAATTTAAATATACATATGTGACGCGCAGAATAGAAAGGGACCTAAGGGTTTTGTTCAGGAGAGCCATTTTAAATACGTGTATCTTTGGTGTACCATCACTGAGCGTGTTAGCATTGGTTTAATTTGAAAGCGACACATCTCATGACGTCAGGAACGTGTTGGCCAACCTTGAAAACGCGCAAAGGTCGTCCCTACCTCTTGTTTTGTGTAGTTGGTTTTTACTGTTCCCTTTAACTTACTGGTCCCTTTATTTCTGTAAGATCCGCTAGAACACGGAATTGAGAATTGATATTATTATAGTTTTCTTTATCGTTTGCAAATAACATTAATCACAACAGTATTATGCTATTGGGTTGTTTCAGAAACAATTATTTTTTGGAGTGAAGCTGATTATCACTTTTATGATTTCGCAGTTTCTTTTACTTTATAAACCATTGCATGTTTCTATAAATATGGTTTTCATTTAAATTTTACAATTAAACCCTTTTTATAAATTTTCTTGTCACTTGTAAGAACAAATATACCTTTCTGGAAAGCAAAATATGACTCCTGCGTTCCACGCTTTGCATTTCAATATTAACGACGTTAATTGTTTTTTTACAAAAAAAAAAACAACAACATAAATTTTGCACAAACACATATGATGACCAAAGCCTGCTATCGAAATAATCACATCACAGTAAAATGGGGTACTGCGGTATTTTTAATATGAACAAGTACCGAAAAAAGTGCCAAAGTACTGATGAATTTTTCAACACTGCCATATATGTATGATGGTGACTGGATTGTAATATTATAATATTATAATTTTTCAACACTGCCATATATGTATGATGGTGACTGGATTGTAATATATTTATGTCACATAAAGTCCAGAACAGTTTGCTCTTGAAGCAAAACACAATGACTGCCTTTAATTTTTAACATTGGACTCTTCGAAGACTTCTTATAATCAATGAACTTTATGTTTTTCCTCTTTCTCCTGACACAAGCTAAAAAGAATAGGGAAAATTTACAAATCCGGTTTAAAAATGATTTAGTAGTAGGCAAATAACTACCATTTTCTTTCCTAAATAAAGGTTTTGGTACATTGAGCCCACAGCATACAAGCTACAATACTAAATTTGGCTTAGATACTTTTTATATTTAAAAGGTAAAAGATATTCAAAATGAGCCAAATCGGCGTAATATTTCACTAGGCAGCCATACAATTCTTTTGCTGATTTAAAGGTTTTGGTATAATTTTTAATACTAAATATTAAGATGTACACACAAGGTTCTTCACAACTGTATATAATACTTTCCCTTTCTTTAATTTCTCTCCAACAAAAATTATTTTTCATCAGAGTTAATATAAAAGAACGAAAAGAAAATCAGGACAAATGTTTTTAATAGGAAATAGTATTTAAAAAAATGGCAAGCAAATAGATCAAATTCGTTATTAATATAAACCTACAAACATCGTTAGTTTAAAATACATTTCCTTTTTAACAAATTTGGCATAATTTTATTTTAATTCCCTTAAAAAATATTTATATACAGATATTATTTCTAACAATTTCTTTTATTTAACTAGAATTTAGTTTTCAATCTTCTTAAACTTTTCACTATTCCAGTTGAACAATCTTTTTCATTTAATTTAGTTTTACTCTCTTCAAAAATGTTCTTGTAAAATTTGCACAAAAGACCATTTTGTATGTAGAAGAAGTTATAAATCATCATGCCGTTTTACAATATTTAAGTTTTTAATTTAAAGTTTCTTTTACTTACGCTCCCCTCTCTTTCTTACACTCTGCCACATTCATTGGATTGAAGTAAACTTAAAAAGGTTGATGTTTAATTTTTAAATTGCTTTAGCAGAAATGTTTAAATTTTACTTAAATTCAGACAGACACATTGAGACACAGCACCAAAACATTTTACCTTCATGTCGTCCTTCATGATTTTATTTAACCACACAATAGAGGAAAAGCAACAATAAGAAAAAATATGAGAGAAAACTGTGTATGAGTTTATGCAAATGTGTTAGTTAAACTAAGCAAAATGCACGGAAGAAGAAAAGATAATAGAATAACTACTTTATTGCGTGGTCGGGCACTGTCTTGTAAAACTATAAATATGAAAAAAAAAACATTATTAGAAGCCCGACGGTTCTGATAGATGTCCCTATCACAAGACAGTTCAGTTGCCGTTTCAATACATTCAAAAATGTAAAATAATCGTTTGCGTACACTCCAATAGAATACATGATTTTTGTATGGGGAGTTTCCGCCTTGGAGGACTACGGAAAATACGCGCTTTTTTAACCAAATGAAACATGTATTTTGCTTGCCAAAAGCCATAGTTCACGAGAAGGGCTCGTTGATTTTTGTTTAAAGATGTGTATCACTAAAAAAGCAGCTTTTTTGTATAATTTTGTTCATAAGCATTCAGTGCCCCAAAAATACAGCTGTTTTATTGGAGCGCACAATTATGCGCTTTTTCGCTAAAGCGCTTCTATTTACTGGGATGTTTGTGTCAAAGTCATGTTTTCTAAACTGCTGGGAACTAACAAACATAAACTTTTTCAAATGCATAATGCTTAACTATCGTTATCACTTTGTTTTCTATTACATTTAATTATGACGCTTAATTTACATATCAGACAGAATTTAATGTCGAAATATGATATCGTTTTGTTGTTAATTTTTTGTTATTCCCTTTTTCCCCAGTAATCACAAATTATGGCATTGTAGCAAAAGTGCTAAGCTGGTACAAGGCTATTAAGTTGCTATCTCTTATTATGCCTCTTATGTCGTTTCTTAAAATTAAATAAAAGCAAATACATATGACGTTACACCTTCTCTTGCAAACAATCTTTCTATGATTGCTATGGACAATTATTGACCCACTCCGATAAAAACAAACAAGTTATTTATTTTAAGAGTTTCATGAACGGATTTTCAATAGTAGATCTGAACCCGTGACTATTTTAAAGTCATTTATGTTTTTAAGCACTAGTATGAACAGATTCAGGTATGTGATGAAAAACGATCGTTTTCAAAATTATCGTTTTTAGCAGGTGTGATGAATTTCAACCGATTTTATCAGCTTATGTTAAAGGCATGGAAAAACGTATTTATGTTAACTCATTGTTTGAAAAAATCAAGAAAGAAGGTGCAGTGGAAAAAATGGCGGTATCTTACAAGAATTATTATTATTCATATAAATTCTTTCTTATTTATTATTTAAATTTATATTAATTTGTTTAAGCATGAGGTCATTTTTAATACAAATATATTAATTTTATTAATTGTTTTATTTTTGTTAATGTAAAATTGTTATTTTTATATAAAAAAGAACTCGAACTTTAACAAATTAATATTAATTTTAACAATAAAGATCGAATAAGGAAAAAATTATAATTTTTGCAATTTTATTTTAGTGTTTAATTAAATTTTTTAATTTAATTATGTTACTACAATTATAATTTTCTACAATCTCAAAAAACTTAATTTCTTTCCCACACAATTTGCTTCTATTTTTTTTTCTTGTTTGCTTCTTTTTTCAACTGACAACCAAATTGACGTTTTTTGTAAGCAATAATTGTCAACGAAAATGGCCTAACAATCATTGCAACATAAATTGTTAGCAATAAATATGTACACAAAATTGCTGTCTACACGTAGAAAAAAAATATGGTTGAAGGTAACCATATTCTAAGAGCAACATACTATGGTTGGATTTTAACAATGTTTATGTTTGCAGGTTACCATATAATGTTTAAATATGACCGTAGTTTGGCTAAAATCAACAAAAAATTTCCCGAAATAAACCATCATATGGTCAAAAATTAACCATATTTTGGTCAATATTAACCATAATGATGGTCAAAACTAACCATTTTATGTTCAAAATGAACCATAATATGTTCAAAGCTTTCAAATATTTTGACAAAAGCAACCATATTATGGTCAGACTTGCCAAAACTATGGTAAAAATTAATCATATTATGGTTATTTATTTCATCCATTTTTTTCAATTTGTTTGTTAAGTGTCAAATTATAATTTTATAAAAAAAAATCCCCTTTGATTCATATTCCAGGCTGTAACGACCTTCATTACCATTTGTTCTGTTCTACTAGTTTATTCTACGTAAACTTATTTTATTTTATTTAATAATTAAAATAAAATAAATGAGAATTTTAAGCAAACCAAGTAAATTGCAAACAACCAGAATGTTGTTGCTTTTTAAAATTTAAAATTAAACATACAATATTTAAAAATATTATAATTTCGAACATATTATTGTTATTAAATATCAACCATAACATGTTTGGAGGCAACCATAATATGGTTATAGCTTTTGGATATATGAATTTAACCATACTATGGTTGCCGTGATAATAATATGGTTAAAGTTACCATAATATGTTTAAATGTATAGTTTTAGTTTTATTTTTTATATAATAGTATATAGTTAAATTCAACCATATTTGAAGGTTTAGGGGAGGTAAACACTTTATTGTTAAATAGAAACAAAATATTATCAATCGTGAAAAAAGTTTTGTTAAAAACAACAAAAGTTTATTTGCTGCCATTGCAGGGAACATATGTTTTTTTTAACCATACCTCAACCATGTTTTTCTCTGCGTGTACATTAAAGATAACATAATTTTGACAATTACTGCAATATATGTCGCAATAATTATCTCTGGTATAGACGGGCAGTTAAGTAATAAGAAATTTAAATGAATATATACAGGAAAACAGAGAAAAATGTATTATTATAACATTTTTAACGATACCAAAAACAATATTATCGTTATCAAATCGTATTGTTTTCAAAATCGTTTTTCATCACATACCTGATTGTTGGAATTCAAAAAGATAAGGATCTAACAAAATACACAGTGAGGACTCAGAATTTTTAAGCAGCTATGGTATGAAAAATTATAGGAAATTAATAAAAACTGGGAATTATTCCCTTTCATAGGTTACTTTATTATATTCAAGATTTTTTATTTTTTCGAATTTATTCTATGAGCTAAATTTCAGTTATGTATTTTTTTTAAATTTAGCTCATAGAATAAATTCGAAAAAATAAAAAATGTTGGAAATTAATAAAATTATTATTTCAAATGTTCTCCTACTTTTATTTTAAAAAGGTTTTAATTTGTTCAGCATTATAGAAACGAATAGTAATAATCGTCGACCAGAATCAAAAACCTTTCATGACATCGTTGATTTCTTCAATTCTCTTTTTCAGTTCTTGATGGTTTAATAAATAAAACTGGTGAGTTTTTGTTATATCACTTATTCCGCCGAAATGTTGTGGTTTTTAAGACTTGGAACAGAGTCAAGTTTTATTTGGTGCTTATTTATGTCAAGCTTGTTGACTTATTAAAGGTAATTAATAAGTCGTGACGTCAAAAAACGTTTGCAGCTTATAATTTTAGGGCACTATAACCAGAGATAACATTTGTATAAAACAAGTTAGATTGCCATATTCTGCTATGCCGTATGTTATTATCCTGCACAATGGTGCATTTAAATTAAAAAAAGTTCAAATTTTTGCAGCGCCCGCTTGTTTTATCTCGCCCACAGTTTGTCGAATGTTGTGTTTTGATAACCAAGATACTTGCACCTATTGTGGAATCTTTGTCTAATGCCGTTCTCCAGGCATACATAAAAATAAGGTAACAAAAACAACAACAAGGAATTTTTGGGTAAAATTAAGAGGCAGAAGTAGTTTTTTACTCATATCTCAGCCAATTGATGTTCCGATTAGGCTGAACTTCAATAGCAAACAGTTCCGAACTATTTGTGACAAAAAGATATTACAACCAAGTTCCCATCATATCTGGGGTCTTCGAAAAACCATACAGATGGATTACGCTTTTTATAAGGCCCGAGAATATCCATACTTTATAGGGTCTTATATCAAATTGTAGAAATTACAAATGGAATGACAAACTTATAAGTGGTTTAATTTTAAGAGCCGATATTGATTGTGAACCACACCTAAACGTCGAGTTTTTTTCTGCATTTCATTTGACATTTATCAACTTCAGACTAACTCCACGCCACACGCTTTTATAAGCGATCTGTATTTGCATCGTTCATTGTGACTTGTTACATTTTGTTTTGGCATTCTTCATAGAAAGTTTAAGATTGCCCAATTTCACAACAAAATACTTAATGGAATATTTACAAAAAAAAGTTAGAAAAACGTTTAAAAATTAATAATAACCGTTCGATCCCTCCAGTTGTTACCTACTTTTTTAATTCTCTCCAGTTGTTACCTTCTATTTTAATTTATTACTGGGAATTAAGCTTTAAATTGATGGTAGTTCAATATGTTTCGGCAAAAAATTCATGTTACCCTTCTATAGTTGGATTTTATGGTCGATTCACCCATGCGTTCCGTATAATATTTTTGTCCGGACATAATTTTTTTAATATTGAGTTTGACGTCTTACTTTTAAGAAACAGAGAAATAATTTTTTTTTGTTTTTTTTTGCTGAATATTAAAATAAAAAAAATATATATAAAAAAAAAAAAATAAAATATGTAGCTTTCCGCACTTTGTGGTGCCATTTTGTACAATTGTTTTCATCTGTAAGTCATATGGTAACTTTGTTTTTCCGGAAAAATTTTCCGGAATGGGTTAACCGTTTTGCTACACACTCGCAGTAAAAAAATTACTTTCCTGACAAAAATATTGTTCGAAACGCATGGATGAATCCACCTTTAACCCCGTATTCATAAGCGATTTTTTTTCTTTAACAAACGTTTATTAAAAACAAATTTTCATTGAAAATGTGTTTTGTAAACCTCTTTTTAAGTTCAAAATATTTTTATGAATACAGGCATTAACAAATATTTGCTTTTCAAAATGTTATTCCTATTAACTTTATTTTTTTCCATTAGTTAGACAATGACTTAATAAACAAACGACTACTGTATTCTAATTTTTGACACTTCCGTAAAGTTTTCATAGCCATTTCCACAAATGGAAAGAGTATGAACATATAAGTTTGACATTTCGTTTGTAAATTAGATCTTATATGGTACAAAGTAAATTCAAGGTTCTTATGAGAAGCGAAGTGGATTTAACGATGTCTGTTGTCCATGTGTCTGTGTATTTGTTGAAATGGCACCAAATACGATGGGGACCAGGTTGTTACATATGTATATCACATGTCGTCCAGAATAGTTGAAATTCAAATATATCGGTCTGCAAATGACTGAAATTTAGGCAAAAACCCCGACCGTTTCTAATTTTTACTTTTAAATCTCTAATTGTTAGGCATACGCCGTTGCTTTTTGAAGTCTCGTTCTATGAACTTTGTTAACTTTACCTTCAGTAAATTATTACATTTAGTAAACTGAGGAACAAACATTTAAAATGAGCCATATCATATCAGTCAGTCCATTGTCTCATATGGCCCACATACAAGTGTCCGTCCGAGTTAAGGGCTTAGGTACGATAGGCTCCTTACGAAACAGCCCAGGTTGATAAAAAGATGTGGCCTTTCAACACTATGAGATGAAGGGTATATAAGATTCGGCACATCCAAATAAAGCTCTTTAACATGCTTACATTTTTTGCCTTTTTAATTATAACATTAAATATATCACACTACAAATAAAGCAATTCACTAAACAAATAATACAAATGAGACGGTTTCAATTTAAATGTTTATTAAGTCAAATAACTGAATATTTTATGAAACATAAAGTTTAACTTTCGACAGCTACGCCAACAATGAAGCAACAACTACATAGAGAATAAAATCTAAAATTCAGAGACCCAAGTTGACTGGCGTGTATAGACATTTTTGTTTCTCATGAAATGGGAATAGTAACTTTATCCTTTTTATCCTTTTAATAGAGTGTAAATTTATATAAATATTTATACAGCATAAAACTTTAACACACCAAACAATATTACTGGGATGTCCCAGCAAACAGTTTGGGTTTTCTTGAATTGGGTATAATTCAAAAACAAATGGTAAATGATTGAAAATGTTTTGAAAATAATTGGAATGTTATTGTTACTTAAAAAATTGGATGAGATTTTGCTTAGACAGAAACTTACATATCGTTGCATTTTGTGCAGTTGAAAGCTAAGCCCACACAACTACAAAGTTTTTAGAAAAGAAAATTTGTATAATTTTATAGGATTTATTTGTGGTTTTGCAATGGTACGTAAAAGTGCTTAGTACAGTAATGTTAAAGAAAATGTAGAAAGTTCTCTTAAAATATGAAATTTTATACCAAAATATTTACACTCGTTGCTGTAAACTTTTAAATAAGTAGAAAAAGATTAATGGCCAATATAATTAATTATCAGTTATAACCAGGGGAACCAGAAATATGCTCTTAAAAACACGTTTTATGTGCATTAAATATGCAGTCAAAACTTGAAAATATGCTTTGAAATTTGTTAAAAATATGCCCCATTTAAAGCCTGAAGACCATAATATTTACAGACGAATTAGAATATACCAGATTTTACATTGCAGTCATCGGTTCACAGAAACAAAGTTATGTCAAGAGGTTAAAATTCATATAAGAGCTATTTGTGCCGAATATTATCAAGAATCGATCTGAGTCGGTCGTTAAACTAAAAGATTGGTCCAGATTTCTTTGATTTGCTGATATATACAATTTTTATGTTTAAAATAACATTTATCTTTAGTAACAACCTGCTTTGTCTTACAATGTTCGAGTAAAAATTAAATTAAGATAGCGAAATTGAAGAAACACGATGGGAATACAGATAGAAATTTAAAACAGAAACGCCAAAATTGTGCAAAAAAAATGTTTTATTTGCGAAAGCTCTTGAAGGCATCTAAAAAATTTAATATGTATTAAAATATGCTTCAAATCTTAAAATATGCTGCAAAAATGCTCTTTTGACTAAATTATGCAAAAAAAATTGCTGCAACAGACCCCAAAGTTCAACAGACAAAAGCTCTCAAACGGATAAATATATTGTTCTGCCTTCATTGCTCGCTCAAGGAAAAACATGCAATTGCATATTTATGGTTTCGCTGTTGTAACTATAAAAAATATATTGTTCACTGTAGGTTAAAGCATTAGTAAGTTTTAACTGAACTTGGTGAAATTGCCCGTAATTAAAATCAAAGATAACTGCATTTACACATTTCAAACTTATTGGGAACTAACCATGTTAAGAAATTTTTTCTCCCTTGTGTGAATGTTTTTAATTGCATTCAAATAAAACTGTATAGCAAATGAGAATTACAAACATTCAAGTCTTACTCGCAAACGATATCAAAGCTTAGAAAAAACCCCAAAAATAAATAGTGATATTCAACGACTAAAGCAAAGATTTATTTTGCAATAGTTATAAAATGTAATTTTAAAATATTAACATTTTATTTGGATAGAGATTAAAGCATAAATCTTTTGAATTGATTATTGTTGGACTTGATCTTAAACAAAGGGAAACTTTTTTTCAATCAAACTAAGTGTTGAAATTAATTTCAACTACACTTTAAAGTTTATAATCAAACACTTAATTAAAGTTTAATCAAAATTAGAATATAACATTTGATTTGAATTTTTGTAGTAATTGTTTGATTGTTGTAGTTGAACTAAAATTATTGACATTGTTTTTTATAAAATAAAACATTGATATTGTTTGAAAATTTTTCAAAATATTTAAAAATTAAATTTTCAAACTCTGATTTTATGTTCGTTGGGTTGTACGTGCCAGTTTTTTTGTATACAAATGTTTATGAGATTTCTAAAATTAAATTTTTAATTTTCCGAAGATTTATTTCTTTTTCTACATTGTGAGGATGTTTTTGTATTAAAAGAGTTAAACGGCAAAAATGCATTAAAAAAAAACAAAAACTAAAATAGTTGGATGAAAAAAAGTGTCAACAATAATTTTTAATTAAGAACTTTAACGCTTGTTCACTCTCTGACATACACCATCACCCTGACACATCTACAATTACATACATACAAAAATTAACACTCTTTCACACAGAGCAAATCACTTACACAGACAGACATCTTAATTTACATAAACTTTTTACACTGCACAAAAAAAACACGAAAAAAGAAATAGAAAGAAAATAAAAAACCCCAACAAAGATGCAACGAGGCTTAAGTAAAAGAATTATGTTTGGCAACAGAAAAAAATGTACATTTGTTGAGATGCATAGAATGTTGAGTAAACACATGTACAACTTTATGTTGAACACACCCACAATGCAACCAGGACATACAATTCACACCATGTTCATGCTTTTTTACTCATATCGTTTGAATTTTTTATTATTCTTTTCCTTTTTGCTAATACAAGTACTGGCAATTCTGATTTCATGTAGTATTATACTCCAATGACACCCTTCAACTTCCTTGAACACATACTAACACACACAAACACAGCCATATTCAATTGTTTGAAATTGCTCGACATTACGACCAAATGAACAAAAGCAAATAAAGATGATAAGCCAAAAAAAAAAAATTTAAAGAAGAAGGAATGATTCACAAAAACCATCCAAAAAAAAGATTTAAGATGTGAGGAGTATGTTGAACAAATTGGATGGTCTAAAGTGCAATAACTGGGGTGTTGTAGCATCCTACTCACATGTGATAAAAACGCCTTCAAATGTGAAAATTTTATTTTTTCTTTTTTTCATTTTTGGTTTCTTTCACAAAATTAACGAAACATTCTGTTTGTTTTTCGTACAAGATAAAGAAAAACTAAATAAAAAGCTTCTTTTCTGCATTTTCTTCTTCTCACATTTCTTCTTTTGTTTACATTAAAAGTTAATGCAAAATTTCGTATTGTTTTCTTGGATCTTGCGTATGTACCCTACAGTATTAATTCCAATACCAGTTATTTGGAAATTTGAAAATAATTCTATTTTTAATCTGAAATTTTAAAAAGGTGCTTTTAGAATTAAATTTTATCCACATCGCCAATTTTAAAAGACAAAATAGGCCACTATTACGGTTCACAATTCTACTCAGTTGAGTTGTAATTTTGTTATTATGGTTTACAACTTTGCTTTATTGCGGCGAACAAAAACAGCAAAGAATTGCAACTCAACACAACCAGTTGATTTATTTTCAACTCAACTGAGTTGAGTTGTGAACCGTGATATGGGCCATTATGTTTAGGATCATGCACTCTCATAAATGAAATATGTATATAGCATGGCCACACCAGGATACTCAGCCACCTGACTGTCCTTGGCGGAGTGAACTACTGCTCCCCGGAACCTTTCTTCAGTGCAAAGTATCCAGAAAATACAGCGAACGGAATTGGGCTGTCTGCTGAAATGCATTTCCTAGAACTGGCTGATGGTTTATACAAAGAAAAACTGGTTATAAAGTTTCCCTTTCTTCTAACGGATGATAATACTGTTCTGCAGGCAGAAATGTCTGCTATAAGACGGGCATTCCTAGAAGCTTTCTATATTGCAGCGAGGTTACCTGCAGAATGTCAAATGTCTTTAAATAATATTAGGATGCATTTGAAAGCAAGGCTAATGCAGATAATAGGGCATGCGAACTGCCTTGGTAACCAAATGGCAGTTGAGCTTGCCAAATGTGGTGGTCGGCTGGATGACAGAATTATTTAGCAATTCGCTTGCTTTCCAATTGTTTGATGTAAGTCACTTATCAAGCGGGAGTCAATTAAACATACACAGTTGGTATGGACTCGTGAATATCTGCTTCATATCTAGGGCATTATGTTCAAAAGTGACCAGATAAGAAGAGTGGTTTGAGTGATAACTGGACACTGGACGGTTGGGGCTCATACGAGGAGAATGTGTGTGTATTAAATGACTACTGCAGAAGATAAGATGATGGGGAGGAGGAGGAAACTGTGTCTCGTTTTCTGTGTCAGTGTCGCGGAATTTGGGACAGTATGGTGAGATACCTGGGGCAACTAGTCTTTGTCTGTTTGAATGAACTATCTAACATAGAACTTAGGTTGCTTCTTCTATTCATTTGGAAGAAGAAATGGTTGAATTTATCGGTGATGGCTATTCAGTAACTGCATTGTAGGAGGAACATTGGTGCTAAGTCTTCAATCAAAAGAAAAAATCTCAAATTTTCCAGATAATTTATAAAGAATACAAAGTCGATATTAAGCTCTACAGAAAATCAATATATATAGTGTTTCCTTGAGTTTCGAAAAGGACTCCTGTCTTAAAAATCAAAATACTTGGATACTGACAGATTCGTTTTTTTAAGAGCGAACATTCTAAATTATCCTCCTGGGCAAGTTACATATTTTCGCATTTCTATTAAAAAGTCCTATAACTGAGTAAAAACAAAAATCTATGTAAGTCAAATATATACCTTTATTTTTTTTTTTTTGCTTCCTTTTATATACATACTTCGTTACATTCGAGCTTTAGCTTTTCTCAATGACTTCGTGATCTTTTAGCCACCGTTAAATTAATAGTTCCTTTATATCAACTGCCCTTTCAAGTTTAAATTTATATTCCCATCTTACTATGAATAAAGTAATAAGTATCAAAAAATTTATATTTCTATTATGGATCAAGAATACCTTGATGTGTTACCTTTCATAGCATATGGCTAAAATCTTGTGTGTCCATCTTTAATGATTTGGCTGCAAGTACTTTCATTACGATTAAACGTTAATTACGACCATAAGTCGACTTGCAAGCACCAGTACTTATGTAACAAACTCTCTTACAAAGCGATACATTTTTCATTATTTCAATGGAACAAAAAAATATCTTGATTTTGCACATAACACAAACCAAATATTGAAAGCATAGTTAATATAAATAAGCTTTACTCACCACGGGTTAAGCGATTTCCAACATTGAATCTTGTATTTTGACCCATTAGCGTAACCAACACCGATTTGAAATAGAAAAGTAACATGGGGCCTAATTCTGGCAGTCATGATCCAGTTTCTCGATCTCGATTCGAAAGCAATTTTATTTCAGTCGATACTGAACGAACCGAAATTATTCTTTCAATATTGTGAAACTGAAATTAATGCTTTACAACACCGAAAAAATAATGTTTCTTATTCTTTCAGTCAATACGGAACCAATCGGAATTATTTATTTAGTTTTATGAAAACTCAAATAAATGCTTTACAACACTGAAAAAATTATTTCAATTCGTTCAGTATCGACTAATATAATTAGAAAAAAAAATGCTTTCGAATCGACTGCCAGAATTAGCACCCAGGATGCTAATGAAAAAATGTTTGTGGCAGAAGTATTAAAAAAAAAGAATTGAAAAAAATTTACCAACATCTTTTGTATCTATTTCACTTAATTTAACTTTAACAATATGAAATTATAAGTACGCAAACACAAAAATAAAGTAAACAAGCAAAATAATCGCTTGCATACAAAAAGGACTTAACGCAACTGCAAAAAAAGTATATCTCACCCTGAATTGTAACTGTGGGTAAGAGATGGAACATATTTACACGACAACTTTTCACAATTTGTTTATGTTTATACCCACACAATAGTTCTGATGTTTGCAACGCCTTACAATATTGCACCCAGACCCATCCTTAAACACACCGAAAGTGATTCTGAGTCGACCTAACAATGTCCGTCCGGCTGGATGTCCATGTCCTTTTGAGATAATTTAATGTAGTTTTGTATTTAGGTTCTTATTACCACTAGGACTAATCCTATTGCAAATGAGGCAAATCCGCCCATAATATTACAAGCTTATTTCTGGAATAGTGTCGTTGTTCCCATAATCCATGTTATTTTGGTGGTATTCGGCTTAAATTTTGTTCAAACTTATTTACAATGAAAATCATCTTAATACATTTTACGGCAATCGGTTCATTTTTGGCCATACCTCCCTTACAAATTATGCTTCCAAAAAAAATAGCTTTTAATGCCCTAACTTCCTTACAAATGTTGGTATTAACTAACAAATTGGCGATACTACCTTTTACGATAGCTTCTATTTCATGACAAAATGTTGTCCTGCACGCAGAGAAAAAACATGTTTAAATATGGTCACCTCCAACTAAAACTATTTTTAAAGAAAATGTTTAACACAATATGATTATTTTAACCCCATTATTTTCACCTATAGCCATATTTTGGTTAAAATAGTCTTCCATCAAGAAGTCACAACCATATTATAGTTGCCTCTAAACATGTTATGGTAAAATATGTTTATGATTTGTTTAAAAATTAAATTCTTCTTTTCCAAGAGCAACATGCTATGGTTGAAAATCAACCATGCTATTTTAAGTGTTAGACATGTTTTTTGTTATTTGTAACCATAACACGTTCGGAGGCAACCATAATATGGTTATGGCTTTTTGATGGTGGACTAATTCAACCAAAGTTGGGTTATTGGTGACAAAAATATCATTAAATGTAACATAATATGTTTAAAATGTTCTTTTAAAATAGTTTTGTTGGAGGTCAACATGTTTTTTCTCTGTGTGTGTATTAGGTCCAAAATTAACCATAGATTCTATACAAAACCCCATCCTAAAATCTCATAAAGATGAAGGTATCTAAATAATATTCGGCATCAAGAAAATTTATGAATCTTAAGCTCATAATATAATTTTGTTCAGGCGGGTCCATGATTGCCGTTTAAAAATATGTATGCAAGAATGAAAAAGTTGTTCCTTATATTTGACTGCTTAATATAATATTTTTAAATATTTTCTTTTTTTTTGGAAAAGTTGTTAAAACTATTAAAACATATTATTTTTTGTTCTTCTATTTGCAGATTTTCAAATAACTAATCATTTAGGTAAGTCAAAAATATTAGCCCCCGTATTATAAACGATTATTAAATTTAACTAACGTTGATAAAGGAAAACTTTAATAGAAAATTTGTTATGTAAGCCTTTATTAAGTTTAAAATTTTTTTTATAAATACAGGCATAAGTTTTTATATATTTTTATAAGAGTAAAAAGCTTTGAAATATTTAAAAATGCCAACTGTGGAATGGATTAACATGGATACCAGCCCTAACACCCACTTCATTGTGGCTTTTAACCACTGGGTGACATACAATGCATTACCCACCGCCCACAAGTGTTAGGGCAACCAGCGCACCCAGGTAGCAATTAAAGTACACAATCTGGCAAGATTATACCTTTGCCCTTTGTTAAGGAATTGGAGCTTTTGAAAAAATCTGTTGAGTAATAACAGCATCCAGGGGTAGTCTTTTCTACGACCTAACTCTTCTACAAGTAGTTTGATTTTAGGGTATATCTTTCCGCGACTTTGAGTAGTAGCCAGCGGTGGCTTCTGACTTCCGTGGTACCAGATAGGATTTCTGGACAACCGCGATCGCAAGTTTTTGTAAAGATCTCCTATGATCTGTCAATTTTGGGTTTTTGCCGAATCCCAGGTATTGGCTGAACCTGATTATGCCCCTAAGGATGTTACACCAAAAGGTGAAATATTCTTAGGAAGATCTCTACAGCCCAATTTGGGGGGAGACAAAAGAGTGGCAATAAAAACATAGAACTTCTCAACAACTTGGCTATAAAATATCTCCTAAAAAAACATTAATAGCAACTAAAAATTCCAAAATTTTCTTGAGAATTTTTATGAATGGTCTTTCATGGTACCCCAATTTAATGTAATTAAAAAAATCCTCTAATTTATGGTTTATGAAAAGATTACTGATGAGCATCAAATTTTAAAGAAATTTATTAAAAATATATGATGAAGATAAAATAAATGCGTTTTTAAGACACCAAACTTTAGTTCAAATAAAAAAAAACTGTTCTCGATTCATATTTATCAGTCCTTAAAGCATGTAGAAATATTTTTAAATTTTCTTAAGTGAAATTGGCCAGAAGCTTTTCAGTTCTATGTTGATTATCACTCGTTGAATATTTCTTAAGAGTACTATAAGACATTTAGGGTTCTTTATAAATGACTGCTGTCAACCAAATTCTAACCTTAATTTATATGTACTTTGTTTTCCTTTCGATCCAGCAAATGAAATAGTGGCAAGTTAATCTGAAAAATTTACAAGATGTTGGATAACAATAGTTTATTTTTAGACAAACTTTATGACATTGCATACCAGTGCACATGCAAACGCCCACTCAAACTTGTATTTATACACAGACACACACACGTTAATAATTGGAGTATATGATTGTGTTTTGGCCAAAATAGTATAACATTTTTTAGACACATGTGAAAAAGAAAAGCGGACAATACAAAGAGGATAAAAAAACAGCATATCAAAAACAAATTTGACGAAGAAAAATTAGAAAACGAAACTAAAGAATAATAAAAAAAATAAAACTGCAACACTAGTTTGCTTTAGGCATTTTGCTAAACAAACTTTTTTGCGAGACACATAGAAACTATGACATGCATATAGGAAAATATTCCTTCTTGATATCACACTCCTTGTGTCTGTCCATTTCCATGAAATGGCGTTCAACGGAATAACTTTGTTGTTAATTTTTTTCCTTTAAAATATTGTCTATACACTAGTGTGCGTGTGTGTATTTGTGAACAATTGTTCGAATGTGTTTAAATATTACCATCTGTTTGATTGTATGCGGCAACTTCCGTTTCGTTTGCCTGCATTCTTGTTCTAGTTTTATTTTTATATTCTTTTTAATGGCTGTGTGTTCTTTTTTTTTTTTTTTTTTTTTTGAAAAAAGTCTTCCTTTTTTTATGGGTTTTGAAGAATTTTTATTTTTTTCTTTTCCATTGTAAACATTTAGTTTCCTTGGGTGTTTTCTTAAGATTTGTGCATTTTCTTAAACAAGTTGTGTGTTTCTTCTTGTATTTCTTAAAAGCAAGAAAATTAAGTAGAAAATACAAATAGACACAAACAGCCAAAGATACGCTGTGAAATGAAGACAGACAGAAAGACAGACAGACAGACAGATTGAAAGAAGGACAGACATATGCGATACAACAATACAAAAGAGAAACATATACACACATTACCTCATATTTGTATATGTTTGTATGTATGTAATATGTATTAAGAGCTTCGTTGAACTAATGTTTATTATTGCCATGTGAGTTGCTTAGTGTATGTGCATTTTACACAAGTTGCAATAGAAGAAGCAAAGTACAAAAAAAAATAAATAAAAAAGAAACTTAAATTAACTAAATAGAAAGAATATTGCATTGTAGTTTGTAAATTAAGGACTACTTGAAAATGTTGAAAGTTAAACAAGCATAAAAGCAAAAGCATAAAATAAAACAACATAAAACTGAGTGAATCAAATACGAAATGAAAATTTCCCTGGGTGTAATTATTTCTGCTAAAGATTTGTCAGAGCTTTAAGTTTGAAAATAGCTGAATCTTTTTAATTTTAACTTTGTTAAATTTAAACTTTTTATTTTGTTTTAATTGCACTGAAATGTTAGAAATTCTTTTTAGAATAATCCAAATTTTATTTTATACGTGTTGTATTTTCAATTTTACTAGAACTAAATTGTCATTTTTTATTGAAAATGTTGTTTTGTGCTTCACAAGAAAGCAAACGAGTTGTTGTCTCTTCCAGTTAATGAGTAGAAATGACTGACTGGAGCACCAGGCATGTTAGCCTTATCCCAAGATGGTCTTTACCACTGGGTGACAAATTGTGCTCTTAACAACCAACCCTGTGTATAAAAAAAAACGACACACACAGGTGGCAATTATTAGTGTTCAATTCGGCAAAACAATAAACTAGCTCTTTGTTCAGAAAATAGAGCTATCTAGCTTCCACTGCATTAAAATAGTCGATTGCATGCGTTAAATAACAGCAGCATCTAGTAATATCTTCCCGAAGCCCGAACTTTCCCACAAGTTTTACAAAATTAGCCGTTGAACATGTTATTTCAGGATCTATCTACCTAAGCCACAACCAATACTTAATCCCCGAAGGCACCTCAACCAATAGCCAAACCGTTGCCGTGTCAGCGGGGGCCACTGACTCCCGTAGTATCAACTAGAATCTCTGGTCAGCGGCGATCTCAAGAGATCTGTCAATTTTGAATTCTGCTAAATTTCAGGCATTGGCAACATCTGATACCGCCAGAGGATTTTAACTATCTTACGGAAGTAAGTGTGTTTGTTGAAATCAACTTTCCCAAGACCTCAGATATGATGGGAACCTGGTTGTGATATTTTCATATCGCATAAAGGCCGGCAGACTTTGTTGTTGAAATATAACTAGATCTGATAAAAAATGGCTGAGATATGAGCAAAAACAAAAACACCCGCCTTAAATTTTTACCAGTAAAGCTACGGTCACACTTATTAAATATTTGACCAAATAGGCGTAACCCCTACATTTGTTAATACTAAGTGAGATTTAACATGATCTTAATATCACAAAATAAATTTATTATTCTTCTATCCATATCGAAAAGCTGTTTTTGAAAGATGTGTTATTATAACCAAAATAAATATTGGAATCAATGGACATGATTATTTAATTTGGTGTTGGTCCCGTGTTTTTCGTCAAATATTCGGTAAGTGTGACCGTAGCTTAAGCCTTTACTTTTCAAAGATAAATGTCAATATTTAAAGCACACAAAGTGATTTGGATACCAGGCTCATATAAAGTATTTTATTTATCAAATTCTCTAATTAGGTTTCGAGTTATATGAAATTTATTTTGTCTTATTTAATGTCAGTCCTACAATTTATATGTGCGCTGTGATATGAATGTAAAATTTTTATGGGAACAATCAAACGTTAAATTAAATTATACACGTACGATTTCAAAAGTTATAGATTAAACTTATTTTGAAGACTAATGGCGCTTAAAGTGATCTTTAGAGCTTTTTC
This sequence comes from Pollenia labialis, assembly GCA_949318255.1. Classification (NCBI taxonomy): domain Eukaryota; kingdom Metazoa; phylum Arthropoda; class Insecta; order Diptera; family Polleniidae; genus Pollenia; species Pollenia labialis. The sequence goes on along the minus strand of OX439143.1, from coordinate 105,431,827 downwards.
TTGCACAAGATTAGTTTGAGTCCAATTTTATTTTTAATGAAAATCTTTTTAAGATTTATTACAGTGAAAATTATTTTTGGCAGTGGGATACATATGCGAGCCATTGTCGATTAACAATCTGCCACGAAAAAAAAATCAGAATGATTTAAGTAACTAACTTATGTGGGTCAACTTTTTATTCACTTTAATTCACTGTTTAATTTAAATCGCTTGTAAAGGGGCCGTGTATAATAATGAATTGGCTTCCACAAATTAAAATAGGCTTCGTCCTTAAACGTAATGATTTTTAAATTCTTTTAAATTATCTTTTAAATTGCAATCAGACTTTAATCACAAGATTTAAATATTTCAGTTACTGCAATAATTTTATGAGTGCACACTTATGAAGATTGAAAATGAATAAATAATTGTGAAATTGTAGTGTCAGTGTTGACTGTTTTACAGTATTGCCAGCATGCGATTAAAAATGAACAAGACGTGATAGTCCAATTTGTATGCCAGATTATACATGATTCGTTTCTGCAGTCAATTTGTTCCCCAAATTTGTAGGCCAGTGTAATTTGTTTCACACATTGCCGTCATAGATCCATCTATCAAAATACAAAATAATAAGATAATTCTCTGAAAACTTTAAGTTTTATTTACAATTAACATCGCGCGTTTTAGTTGGACTACCCTTTTTATGCATTTTCGAAAAAATTGTAGATTAAGTGCTGAAAGGGGTATGCTGCTTAAGATCTTCCCTTTTTGCACTTAATGGAAATTGGTAAACTTTTAAAATTTTTAATATTTAAACAAATAATTTTCTTAGTGCATTCATTAAATAGAGCGTATTCGAATCTATAAGAATAAATTATAAATAAATTTCGACCAAAAATGTCAGTAGTTCCCTTTCTGCACTTAGCGATTCAATTATAACACCATTTTTTATTGCAAGGCTGTTTAGTTTCGTAACGGTCATTACGTTGATACTAAATTGCATATACGAATCAGCTGCTTGACTTGAAAAATTTAAACTATTAAACTTTTATTAAAGTAGAAACTGGGAATTATTTCCTTCTGGAGGTTACTTTATATTATATTTAACATTTTTTATTTTTCGAATTTATTCTATGAGCTAAATTTCAGTTATGTATTTTATAAAGCTTTTTTGTAATAGTCATATTCCTTCAATTTTTCAGAAATGACTTTATACACTATCAGACTATTATATTGTATTTTCTTGTTACATTTTACCTTAGCTTTCCGTTGGAAAGCAATGAGGTATATTGTATGAACAGAAAAATTTACAATTATTAGACACCAGCAGAATGTAATGCATTTTCTGGCCCGCTACGGCCTTCGTCAGCATTCTTTGTGTCACACTGGATAGTGATACTTTATAAATTGAATGTATTTAACTCAACTATTTTAACAAATAGAAACTGGGAATTATTTCCTTCTGGAGGTTACTTTATATTATATTCAACATTTTTTATTGTTCATACAATATACCTCATTGCTTTCCAACGGAAATCTAAGGTAAAATGTAACAAGAAAATACAATTAGCCCAATTATGAATAAAAATTCCCCGGGAGTTTTCTCCCTTCTCCCATTTTTCCTATGTAAATTCAATTGCAAAAAATGGGAAAAGGGAAAAAACTCTCGGGGAATTTGTATTCATAATTGGGCTGAATATGTTTAAAGTCATTTCTGAAAAATTGAAGGAATATGACTATTACAAAAAAGCTTTATAAAATACATAACTGAAATTTAGCTCATAGAATAAATTCGAAAAATAAAAAATGTTGAATACTTTTATTAAAGTCTTTAAATATTCCACATAATTAATAAGTGTTAGTCTTGTTCGACACAGCCAAATAATTAACAGTTTTTGCCATGAAACGATCTCAAAGAAATCTCAACATCATTATCCTTATATTAAAATAAATTTTCAATTTTAAAACTTCCTTCTAAAATTTTTAACTATCTAAAATAAAATTGCTGAAATTCCTGTTAAAAAGAAAACAACTAATCTAATTTGCATAATTACATTCGCCAAACGCTGTTGGTAAGTTAAAAAATAATTTCTTAAAAAAGTAAAATTTAGCGGATTTTTTAGAAAAAGAAGAATAAACTAAATGTTCTAAAGGAAATTATTATAATTGCAAAACTGAACACAGGATTCTTAAAAGTGTTGCAGTCATAAACTACAGAACAAAAAAAAAGTGTTTTCTTTCAAATTACAAGATAATTACGAATGTATGTGTGCGAAATTTAAAAATAGATGGATGCAAGTTTACAAGTGTGAGTACGTTTTTAATTTAAAAAAGCATTTACAGTTCACTTAATATTCCTTTAGGAATTTAACTATGAAAACAACCCACCACACAATGATTAAATATTATGGAAGTAGTTCTAAAACACTTGATTTCTTGCAACATTACACATTCAATTGTACATTCACATTCACATATACATACATAAATACATGCATTTGTACATAAAGTCATAGATAGATAGTACTAAATACCATTATTATCATTATAATTAACTATTATTATTGTTCTACGACTACACCAACAAGAAGCAGAAAAGCAACAACGAGGACAATGACTACATGTACTTAAAGATACTTGTACTTAAATTTGCCATAATTATCTTTTCTCAAGTGCTTGTAAACCATTGCAATTAAAGAATCTATGAATGCTTATAGTATATATGAATATGTGAATCGACATGCAGGCCGCTGCAACCACCATCTACAAAACTCTGCTTAAATATTGCTGGAAAAAAATCACCATGAACAGAAAAATAAAGAAACTTTATGAAATTATACATGAAAAATTTCATTTATTGTTTAGAATTCTCATAATTTTTGGCGGAAACAAATCGTCTTAAATATCTGATAAGTTGTTTGTAAAAATAACAATAGTTAGTTGCCTCAAGTTCTTCTTCTCCTACTCTCCGGCACCACAACTGCCACAACTTTAGAACAATGAAGCTAAACTAACACGGCAAAGAAAATAAGAAGAGGAGCAAAAAAATTCCTTTGGAATAATTTTACGAGAATGGCGTTTTGATAGCCTCTTAACTATGCAGGGTAATAATTTTCATTTGGTTTTTTTTTTTTAGTTGTTTTTCGTGCCGCAGAAAACATGCATAATTTGTTAAAATATGCGAGTCTAAAATAAGCCAAAAGGTCATGTTTGATATGGAGGAAAAAGGAAAAAAAATGAATAAAACATGAAACTTTAAAATTTATTTGAGATTTTAATTAAATTTTATTTTATAAAATTTATTAGGAGTCAAGATGATGTCTTCAAAAATAACATTTTTATCTAGAGATTTTTAAGTGGACATGTCGTGAAAATTTTTTGATTAAGCGATTGTTTCGTTTTTCTCGATTCTTTGCACATCGCTCAGTTCCTTGAATATGCGATGGCATTCGAGGCTGGAAAATATCGAGTCATTATCCAAGTCGACTAAATTCATGTAATCTGTGCAATCGAAATTTAGGTGACGGATTTCACGACAGTACTAAATTTTTTTAACCGCCCATTCGCGAACATGTCTCCTTTCATCGAAAATCAATTAATACTGTGTACATGTACATCTATGACAAGTGTCTTCGTATTTGACCCCATGACACGTTCATCATTGTGATGTCAGTCTTAACATCCCTTGGCCGAATTGTCATCAGGTGAAATTTTGTCATCAATGGTATGACACATCAGCATCACAGAAATTATGAATTGGAGTCAGTTTAATAAAATATGTCATTAGTGCAATGTCTCAGTTACATCGGAGAATGAACCATTGGGACTGACTTAAGTCAACGTGAGAGGATATTATTATTTACTTACCTGTTATTCATGTTTTTTCATTGTACCCACACCTTAATAGTGGAGAGGGTATTATGCATTTGTGCTGATGTGTGTAACACCTTAAAATATGGGTCCTTTATACACCTTAAAGATTGACGATCGACTCAGAACCACTTCCTGAATCGATCTAACGATGCCCGTCCGTCCGCAAAGTACATTTTGCAATTTTTGAGACAGTTTGGCTAAATTTGGCACACAGGTTATTATTGGTACAAAGACCAAGCCTCTTAAAAGTGGGCCGAATCGTATGACCACGAGAGAAGATAAAGGGCAATTTCTGCCTCTCAGAAACTATTAAACCGAATTTAATGAAACTTAAAACATAGATAGATCCAAATTTATATGGACATATAAGAATGATTCTCAATGTGCCCCGAATATTGTTGTTACATAATGTGGTGTAGGGTATCATATGATCGAGCCTGATTTTGTTGTATTCCGCCCTTTCTCTACAGAAGAACTCTGAATTATAAGACACCAGCCGCATGTCCGATAAATTGTGACGAAATTTTACGATGACGTTTGTCATTGGATTTATATCGCTGTTTGCCACATTAATGCTATTTGTAATAACATTGATGTCACAATTCTGATTGTTGATGCCCTTACAACAATATGAAGATGAATTTTTCTATGATTGTAAACAATTTATTTTCTAGGTGGGCAAGAAATGCATTGTTTAGGATGGTTTTGTGCACAAATTCTCAAAGATTTGACGGTAAAAATTTCCTTGACTTAATGAATTAGCTGTCATACACAGCTAATTTATAAAAATGCACCTTGAAATACATCGGTACATAAACTTTCATAATTAAATTGGATAATATTTTAAGGTTTGGCGAAGGTATACTCGTTACAACATTAAGCCGGTTGACTGTTGTTAAGCGTCTTTATGATAAGTGCGTGCTTACCGGTGATTGGTCACAGTTTTCAATTAGTTTCGTCAACGTTCCACTGGCAGGGAGTACGTGGTCCACTTTAAGTATATTCTTCTAAAGCATTGAACAAATGGCAAAGCGGAAGCTCGCTAAAATGCAAAAAACAAAACAAAAAACAATGTAATGGTTTGCTCAACTAAACTTAACTCTCAAGATGGCACCTAATTAGTGTGGCACAAACTGCCACCTGGGCCTGGCTGGGAGTTATTTGTTGCTATCGCAAAAACTCACACTAACGAACTCCTGGGCCTGATTGGGACTACTTTTATATTTATGGAGTGTTATGGATATAGCAAGAACATTTTGTATTCAACTAGAAAAATTGATCGAAACAAAAGTAAAGAACAAATCCTTGTGTGTGCTTTTTGATACGCTTCGTTTTGATTTTAGTTAATACAGTACAAACATTTATAATAGGGCAAAACCTGGACCAGACTCAGGTGGATACAATTTGCAAAAAATGCCAAGCCTACGGGGTTTAAATTTACAATTTTTTGATTGAGGAACACATAAAACTTCGTCCTAATAATTGGCGTTTTAATTCTATTCGGGCGCGCTGAATCCAGTTGTTCTTGCCGTTTTTAGGTCAGCTCTGGTCTTTGAGATATACCGTTACTTCGAAATCACATATAGAATTTCAACCATACAAAAATGGTGGTTAACCTTAACGGGTTAATAAAATTCTTAAATTTGGCCTCTGCAGCGCCTAGGATATCCCTATTCGACTTTTGTGAATAAAATCAAAAATTGCTAAACGAATTTTAATAATTTATGGCTTGTTTTGTTCGCAGTTTTTTATATGTCTGCAAAAATTAGAAGCCTCGCTGCATTTTTCAATTTTTTATGAATTTTTAAAAAACAGAAATTTCGAAATTTTGATAAAAAAAAAATTAATTTTTTTCCAAACAAAAAATATGTTTCATATAAGAATTTGTTTGCGGAATTTCAGTTTTTTTTTGTAATTTCAGTACGTGCAGCCTCCTCCATTTTCGAAATAACGGTATATCTCGAAAACAAGAGCTAACATAAAAAAACGGTTCGCACCATTGAATTCAGCATATGTTAAAACGCCATGTGCCCGGTTTGTCTAATTTTGCACAGTGTATCTAAAAAAAGTGTATATAAAAAAACGCGGAAAGTCAAAAAATGCCCGGTCAGGCCTGTAATTTCTACAAAAAGAAAGCAGGTCGTATTCGTACCTAACAGCTATTTTTAAATATTTCATCGTTTAATTTTCCTATGTGTTCTTACCTTCACCATAGATTTCTATGCACAGCTAGATTTCTTCTTGTAGTTAAAATTTCGTATAATTCCATATTTTGTTCCAGTATTGCTGGGTTCTTCAACGCATCAAACTCCGATCAAGCTGGTAAGCGATTTAGTTTTCCTTAAAGAACTAGTATAGTTTTATATGTACGTTCAGTTCGCTTAGTTGAGGTTCTTTACAAATAACTATATAAGACTTATTTTCTACTCTCGGGAGGCATTTTCCACTACATAATTTCTTCCCGTGTCAGTGAGTCACTTTTTCTGTCATAAAATGAAAAATCCTGTAAACCTGAATATTTGTGCTGTATACGTCGAATAAACTTCTTGCTTTTAATTTTTTTCACCAGTTAGCTTGCATTATCCAAAACAACTTTTTCCTCGTTTTCAACAGTGAAGCCAATTTCTTTAAAGAAAGCTGTTGCTAAAAGCAATGGAAGACTGTTTGAAAGGCCAAGACTATCCCACATTACTGCCAAATTGTTGTTTAGCATAAGGATCTCTATTACGTGAAATTAGCTCTCCTACAGCTGGCATTTCAAAATTGATTTCACATTTTACGTACATGTGTGAAGAGTCGGGCTGATACGAAATATTTAGGCTACCTGGAAATAAGCTTGACTGTCGTATGAAAAACGGCAAGTTACATTTGTGCATTGAAAAATTATAGAACTCCCAGCTTTGGCTTTCTTCTTTTTTTTAGTCCTGGCTTCCTTTCTTATACAAAACTGTTTGTTTCTTAACCTATTCAATACATTCTTTCTTCCCGAATATTAAAAATTGATATCAATAACATCACTAAAACCTCCATATTTCGCTTCTACTCAGGTTTTTAAAACTCTTCTTTAAAATTTTTTCAAGTTTTGCTCGCAAGAATTTGTTTCATAGTCCCACTTATTAAATTCTCTTCCTATTTTCGTTTTACGGTTTACTTAAACACAATCTAAATTACAAACATTCGTAAAATGAAATTTTCTATATTATTAAGACACTTTTGTGCTTTCATTTTAATACAAAAAGTTGTTTGTGCATTTTATTTGTTCCCTCTTAAATTTTTCACTAGTACACGCATTTTGTGTAACGTGCCATTGGCTTTTGGGTACCTTTTTTATTCTTCGTGAAAATTTTTTTCCGTAAATTAAGCGCGGATACGGAAATGAGTCATTATATTAATAATATATTGGAGTCTCTTTTATATTAAAGTCTACATGAAGAAAGGAAGTTCTTATATTTTCTTCGGCTGCTTTTATATTTTCTTCATCTTTTCATTTGGTTTTTTTCTTTTTTTTTTTTGCCCAAGACATTCTTACGAACACAAAGAAACCCAGTAACATTGCACAGATTTTCCATTCCATTTTCTTCGAATCTTTTTCTTTCTTCTTTAACAGTCAATTACAAACGATGAATTTTTGCGCATGAAATAAAGTGTAAATGTAAAGAAAACCAGCTGGAGCAGGAAGAGTGGGTGGCTCAAGGAGGGGAACTGCGGGTGGACGTGGAATAGAGTTTGTTTAATGAAAAGGTTTGTTTGCTTATTTGTTCGCTGTTATTGCTTAACAGTTTTGCTGCAGAGAATTTATTAACCGTGAAACTTTATAAAATTTTGAATGGCTTTTAATGCTTTTCGCAAAACTCAGTATTAAATTAAAGTGATTGAATTGGATTTTCCTGCCTTTTTGTTTTAACTTTTTCTTGCTGGTGCTTAAGGCAAAAAAAGGAATTTAACTTTAACTAACCAATAAAGAAACCAACCAGCCATCCAGTCAGCCAACTTACCAACTAACTATCCATGACCAAGTAAACAATAAAGATTTTCTAGTTCATTAGAATTATGATTGTTTTGTGTTTTGTCGATATAAATACGCAATGTTTGCAGTGTGTGCTTGAGGCACTTCGATTTTTATGTTTTACTTAAATTATGAAAATGTGTTAATTTGCAAATTGTACTTTAAATACATGTTACTATTATTTTAAGTGTCAATAAAATTTATGTGAATCTTGCATTTTAAATACAAAAAACCCCAGAATTTTGGAGAAAAGCAATAAGAACAATTTTTGAAGATATTTTGGGTTTAATATTTGTAACGCCCAGAATTTTTGGTTCGACTCCAAATTGTTTTAACAATACCCGTTCTTTCGCTACTCTGACTGATTGGCTAAGCTAAAACAAACAACGTTATTTTTTATGTAATTAATTTATTTATGCATTAAAACATGAATAATTATTCATAATAATAATTAATATTAATATAATATTAATTACAATTAATGCAATCTAATTCTCAAGCTAATTGCCGGACGAAAAAAATTATCCCAACAACGGTTCCCATTCACATAAGTTTTTAGCGCTCTTCTGGTCGAACAAGTGTTGCTTGCTATCACCACAAAGAGACAGTTTTGTGTTTATAAAAAAGTAAATTTTGTGGACACTTGGATTTTATTATTCGGCTTTAATGGTCTCGTGTATATTTTGCCTAACACTTTTGAAAAGTCGTACTCAAAAATTCAAGTACGAAAAACACTCATACGCACTCAAAACAATCCTAAATGGGATGACTTTCAAACATCAATCCCGGAATTTATTTAAATAAAACAAGAAAACAAGAAAAGGCATGTTTTGATTTTCTATATAATTGGAAATAATGTCTGACCAAACTCATGTGTACCACAAATGGTTAAAAACTAAATTTCAACTCTTGTTTTTAATTAAGTTTATATTTTTAGTTAAATATGTACATAAGATTTTTTAAGTAAAAACCATAAATGATATTGCTTCTAGATCCACCTTTTTGTATACCGATCGATTTAGAATCACTATCTGCGTCGACCTAGCGTTATCCGTCCGTCTGGCTGGCTAGTTGTATATCCATTAAGGTGGTTCGGAAAAAAGTTGAACCAGTCACCACCTAGGAAAAAATATTAGTTAAAAACAATTTCAGCAACATTTCTTTTAATTTTTTGCCACTCCTCTGAATACCGTTGTTTTATTTTTTAGTACACCGCGGCGCCATTTATAGCCCGATCATAACATGTTGCATATCGTTAATTATGGCTTGTCTATGGCTTAATTTTTTCCCTTGTTGGCTGTTTAATCCGACATTGACTTCTGGGCGCCAGTAATTCCATCTCGGATCCCTTCCTCTACTAATGAATTTTATGCACCTCGTAATAGTGCCTTCTAAGACTATGTTTGGCTTTCAATAAACTAACTTTTATGCTAGGCCCCATTTTCCATTTACACATATTACATTTAACCAGGTCGACCAAAATACCAAACAGATATAAGTTGCAACAGTCACGCTCTAAAAGAATATCATATCAAAGGAACTCCCAAACTGCAAAAAATAATTGTTTTAAAATCAATGCTTCCTAACAAATACCACTTTCGAAAATAACACAAAATGCTTAAAATCTTAAATGTTGGTTTTGATTAAAAATAGCTACTTTGTCATGGCAAAGTTCTGTACTGGTAGGACCAGAATTGACCATTATAAACTCCCTCTCTAAAAACGTTTTAAGACAAACAAATCTCATTGATATCTAGACAAATTCGGCACAAGGAACTCTTATGAGAATGTTAACCTCAAAACATAATTTCGTTTTGGCGGGTCCATGATAGGGTACACTCTCGAAGACTTGTCTTTTTATACTGTGATGTTGGTTATAATATGGTCGGGCTTGACCGACAGCACTTTCTTACGTGTATAGCAGACTAAAAAGTATGTGTTAAGTTTTTCTTCAATTCTTATTACAAAATTGTTCGATTTAACACCAAATTTTCTATGCTCCTTAAAAAACAAAGAGCACTTTTTTTAAATTCAAGAGTACCCTTAATGTATACTCCATTTAATGATATTTAAAAGATTTTGTCCATAAACAAAATTTGTTTATTTTTTTTTGTTTTTTGTTTTAATTGGAAACCAATACATAAACAAATTTGCATACATTTCAAAAATTAAAAAACATTAAAAATATTACAATACATTTATTGTTGTATAAATTAAAACGGGCAGATTATTTGCTCAGCGGACATACATTGTATGAAAATGAATGAAGGCGAGTGTATTCGTACGAGTATTATGTGTGTGTGTATGTAAATAAATGTTGTGTTCATGTATGTTTGTTTGTACATAATACAATGTTAAATTCAACACAATACAATATTTATAGAGAAATTTTATAGAAAATGATAGTTCGCGAGGCGAGATGTCGGTTGGATGGTTGTTTGGCTGTTTTCATGGTTGGTTTAATAGTTTGAGTTGTCTGTCTGTTTGTCCTGTTTGTCAATGTTGATCTGACTGCAGGCAAAATTCTATCCACTCTGTCACACACACGCACGCACGCACATATAAATAAACGCCTTCACGCACACAATAACATATAAAATGCGTAATGAGCATTTTAATACAATATATTTTTATTTTAATTTAAAACAACAACGAATTGGACGAGCAAAAAGACAACAAAAAAAAAAGATTAATACATGATAACTCAGCATTATGCAGACAGGCAAGAATGGAAAACGGTTTAAGTTGTGCGCCAATACAGAGTTACACAAAATTTATTTAATAAAATTTTGTTTTTTTTTTACTCAAGCACAAATTTTGAAAATTTATTTCAAACCTTTCGACCGAGGCTTTAGGCTGTTTTTGCTGATTATAATTTTTGACTCATGGCCAAAAATTTGCAATATTTTTAAACTTTACCTTTGAACAGTAAACCAACCTTCATTTTGATTGATTTACCTTGCGATGCTCTTGTGGTTAAGAGGACCTCAATTTTTATTTTATCGAAAAAAAATGTGTATTAAGTACTAATAAAATGCTGAAATTTGTCAAGATTTTTGGAAGTTTTTTTTTCAAATCCCATTTTACCACTATCAATATTTGGTAACCCTTTCTCGGCCAATACAACCAACCACATGATTGTAATGAATAAATGAATGAATAAATGTGATTATACACCCAGAAGAAGTAAAAGAAAAAATTTAAATTTTAATTAATGTGATTTTGTAATTTATGAGGTGTAAATAAAAAAATTTTAAAGAATTGCGTAGCCAAAAAAAAAATGTTTGAGAATTATGGAAAAACGCAAGGCATTCTTTAAGTCTACCACATCGTATACGTAATATTTAATTAGTATAAGTTTGTAAATGCAATTAAAATTTTCACGACACAAATTACGAATTCGCAAAAGATTGCAACAACCGATAACTATGGAGACGCTTAACGGTAAAAATATAATTTGCATTCAAATATGTGTACATAAATGTTAACGTTTGGTTTTATGAAGATTTTTATTTTAAAGCACATATTTCTGTTTATTTGAAAACATTATCCAGAGCATTGTGACCTGGCTTTGATGAAAGGAGAATCAGTTTTCTACTTAGGTTCAATAGAAACCAGATTAGATGTCTTAGTAATAACTAGATACTGGCTGGTAGGGACTCGTGCGAGGAGAATGGCTTTGAAATTTAAAAAGTCTGCACGCAGAGAAAAACAATTTGCAATATGGTCACCTCAAACAAAAGTATTTTTAAAGAACATTTTAAACATATTTTGTTTAATTTAACCATATTATTGTTACCGACTACCGTGGTTAAAGTAAGCCTCCATGAAGAAGTCGGGTTCTCTTCTTTTTTTTTTTTTTGTTTTCTTGTTGTCTAAAATAACAGAAGTATTTTAAAGTATATGTAAGATATTTAAAGTTAACAGTACATTTAAGTTTTAACGAATAGAGAATTAGCAAAACAATTTTAACTTGTATTAAATAACTTGACATAAATATTATTTACTTGTGTTGTACTAAACTTAAAAATAAATTTTAACAACAGTTTATCAGTTATACAGAAATTCGCCGGCACGAACGAAGGCCCCAATGAACTAAGACCCTAAAACGAAAATGAACTAATGCCCGAAAAAGGGGGAATTAGTTCATAATGAAGTAAAACCCCAACGATGGTATGAATTAAGCCCCCAAAATGGGAATGAACTAAGCCCCCATTAATGGGGACTTAATTCATTATGAATCAAAACCCTAATGTTATTATGAAGTCCCCAAAGTAAGAATGAACAAAGTCCCCAATAAAAAAATTCAAAAATAAAGTGACTTGTTTTGTTTTAAATATTCAAAACAAACATTATTATTAAATTTAAAGCCTTTTGTTCCCTGTATGTTGTCTCCTCGTCACCATGGTTATGATCAACATAGCCCTTTGATAAAACACAGCTTCCATCAGAAAGCAAGTTCACTCTGGATTTGCAGCTTTTCTGCCTACATTGATATTTTGTCACACCTTTATATTCCGATTTTTTCCGATAAAGCATTTTTTGTTCGGTTATATATAACAATTCACTATTTCTTCTACTCCCACAAATTAATTTAAAATTCATTTTTTTTTTGTCTTTAGACGTCCACGTTAGATCAGAAACTAATTACTCTTGTTACAGAATGGATAAATAAACAAAACGAAATTCTTTTTTTAACGGTATAACGGTTAGCAATTTTGAAATATTGCAATTTATTACATTTTTCAGAAAATGAACTAATGTCCCAACTTTATTTGTGGGACCTTAGTTCTTTTTTACAAACTGGGGTTTTATTTCATTATGAATTAAGCCCCCAATTCAAAAAATGAAATAAAACCACAAAATAATGAACTATTTCCCCAAAAATCGTTGTTGTTGTTCCCTGTACAAATATTTGGGGCCTTAGTTCATTTTCGTTTTGGGGTCTTAGTTCATTGGGGCCTTCGTTCGTGCCGCCCAGAAATTCACCTCATAAAATATTAAGGGTTTTCATGGTGTCGCTTAAAAGTCTCGCAAATGAACTGTCAAAAATTTTTTGAGAATTCATTTACACAAACTTCGTCAATTTGCCCAACAATTTTGGCTCGTAAATTAGAAATGGCTACTAATTATACATAAAATTATTCTTTGATAAATTGTAGTAGGGTATGAGGCCTACTAATGCATTGCATTGCGTCGGAACTAGAAAAATTGTTTATGGGATGGAGGATAGAGGGAGTAGTACCTGTGATCATTCGACTTGAACTTATTCATGTTGAAAGTTCAGCAGGAAGTTCATTCCACATACAAACAGTCCGGACAAAAACGAATTTTCCCGATGAAAAGTATGGATTCTTGAGGAAAAACGTGTATTACGTTTCGGGAATCAGATCCTAAATTTTAAATAACACATCCCGTAGTAGTAAGGATAAAACAGACAAACATAACTTATATTGCGATCGTGCTCAAGGAAGTCAATAGAATTGAATACCCTTTTGCCCCCAATTAGAACCTTCTCCTGAACGCGATCGAGAAGCTCCAAAATAGACTTAGAATAGACATAAGAATTGTATTCTATTCGCGGTCAGATATAGGTGGTATAAATAGTAAGGGGATCAGATGGATTGAAGTATGTATATCTTACACCGCATTTTATTGCTTCTTTCTACACCTTGAATACAAGTTTTTTTCATCGGACATGACATTGTGTTTTCATGCTCAGAAAATCGAGAGATGGGGTATCTTAACCTGTCGCAAGTTAATGCGTTAGCATGCAACATTGGGTCTTTCGTGCAATAAAATCGACCCTATGCGCACGACCTCATTCCGGGACCTCAAGGTCTCGGCCAAGCGTATCATTCATGGTCTACCTCACAGCACCAACAACGGATACGTTTCATCTTTAATCAAATGAATGCGAATGGCAAAGGTTGCTGTCATCTGCAAAAGAGTAAATACCCGGCAAAAAATTTTTAGGTTCTGGAAGCACGAAAACTACATGAGCTCTGATATATGCGCTGGATATTACAGCGCTGAAAGCAGCAGAGAAGCGAATACCATTTAAGAAAATTATCAATAAATTTTAATAAAAATTCCAAGTTGTAAAAATTCCTTCCTTCAGTAAAAATAATTTAATGAAAATTAAATTAACAGTTCAACTAAAAATCACAATTGTTCTTAAAAATAGCTATGGCACAAGCCCTAATGTTTACATTTGTACTTCTAGTTGTACAAATAAAATGTCGACGGAAGTGGACAAAAAACATAATGAAAAAATGTATTCAGGTTTTCAAGACAAAGTCTTGACAGAAAGAATACGAAAAACAGAAGAAAGCAAACAACATGTGAATAAATTATAAATGATAATTACAGCAAATTTCGAACCACCAGTATCATTGGTTAAAGATTGATGTTTGACTGTTGGCTGGAAGGCACCGCAGTTGTGCAGAGGTTAGAACTCAAAGAATTTTGATGAAAGAATTTGGTGATTCTTGAAAGATGTAAATTCAACCCAGGTTCGAGCCCCAGCTCAGTTAAGGAAATTATCAATAAATTTTAATAAAAATTCCAAGTTGTAAAAATTCCTTCCTTTAGTAAAAATAATTTAATGAAAATTAAATTGATGAACTCAAGCCTAACTTAATAAAAAAAAAGTACCAAAATATAATTTTTAATTTAATGATTGAATAACTTCGCATTGCCCCTTATAACTAAGCAGGTTGCAAGGGAATAATTAAATACATTATTTATGTTCTAAGTGCTTCTGTTATTCCCTTACATGGAAGCAGGTTGTATTGCAATGAAACAATTTTCCTCTTTTAGTATATGAAGTACCTTTTGTTAAATTGTTGGTACTTTTTGATAAAATTTTTATTAAAAAAAAATATAATTTTTCGTCTTATTTTTAAACTTCTAAACTAAACAAAATAAAAATTATTTGATTAGCCGAATAATAGTAAATTGTACGATTATTATTCGATTAAATTTTTACATTGAATATTTATTCGCGCGATTAATTGATTAATACAGAACATCGATAAATTAAAAACCCTAATCACTAGTCATAGAGGTTATAAAAACTGACAAAGAACCAAGTAAAATTTTAAATTTAATGTTTTGTTTACCAGGTTTTTTCAAGCCCATTTCTGTTCATTTATTTATTTTTTATTGTTTTTTATTAAATTTTATTATTACAATTTTGCCAATAATTCTCCAGCTATTTTCTATACGTTTTCAAATATTATTGTTTTTCTGAATTCAAACATTAACATTGGCCCGGAATGGATCTAACAGTACATATTAAATGTCTTGAATTGCAATCACAGTATTAAATTTTTTAGGGGAAATAAAAATTTTCTAATTTCCCTCTATCGTATTTATCCATTTGATTAAACTTGATTTAACCAAACAATTTAATTAAAATATTATTGGATTGCTGAAATCACTTACAAACATTTCATGTGCGATTTAATTTAAAGTTTTCTTTAAAAAAATATATTCAAATGTTTAAATTCTTTAAAGATTTCAATAGTCTGTTTGTCTGTCTGTCTGTCTGTCTGTCTGTCTGTCTGTCTGTCTGTGTTAAGTTATTTTCCTTTCTTATGTATTATTTGGAATAATAACAACTACAACAAACAACAGCAGAGAAAAAAACAATTAAATATTTTAGTGCAAACTAATACAACTTTTAAATATTTTTATATTAAATTGATTTTATTTCTGTTTTAAGAATATTTTCTGACATAATGTCAATCTCTGTTAAACTTTTGGACAAAACATGTAAAGAAATGTTTGATTTTGATTATTGAAAACAAATTTGTGTAGAAAATTTTTTTAAGGATTTAAATAAGGAAAAAATTTTATCAATTTTAAATTAAAATATTTCAATTAAACATTAGCAAAACATTTGTATGTGTAAATGTATAAGTTAAAAATAATGTACGAACGTGTTGGTCGGTGTGTAAGTGTTTAGTGTGTATTTGTTTGAAAAGTCCCTTAGCTGCATTAATAAATTTTTGCTGTCACTATACTTCAAGTATCATGTTTGTCATTTGATATGGTTTGATATATTTTAAAAATTGAGATAGATAGGTATGTGTAAAACACTCAAACACTAACAAAAATATTCAATACTACATAAAGTTTTGATCATGGTGTAGTTTATCCGTTTATTAAAGAATGGTTGTATGAATTGATGAATTTTTTTCTAAACAGATGGTCCGAAAAGTAATTTCAAAATTAATTTTACACGTTCAAAAAAATCAATCAAATTCATTGACATTTGAAGGGTTAAGAGTTAAAGCGAACCGAGATTGAAGATTGATTGATCAAGAAATGAAAATGTCAAATTAAGCTGGGCAAACTCCTTGACGTTAAGTCGTGACTCACAATTAACATCGTACATTACCTAAACTTTATACTTACGCCTGATGAGCCTCTCCAAGCAATAGCTTTGTTGGAACTCAAACGCAAGTTCCATACTTTTGAGCGCACAAGAGTCCACTCAATAGCAAAAGTTTTTCCGCCACGAAGCGTCTATATTGTGCCGTTTGTGTCTAAAGATATTTTAAATTTAAACTAAAATTAAGGAATTTTCGATAGTAATGATTAATATGCATCAGGTTTTAGCAATGACCACTTGCTATTGAAAATTCTTGTAAAAATCGGCGTCTGATTATTAACAGAAATATAAGTTTTAAGATCGGGTTTTATTAACTAAACAATTGGTAAGGTACAGGGTAATGTTTAAAGCTCCCATAATTTAGTTTTTGCAAAAATGTTTAACCAACATGCTCAACTCGTACATTAATACACGAATGGCACTATATAGTTGGGACTTTCCCAATTTATAAATAACTAACCCGAACATCAGGTGGTCATTCGTCTGTAGCAATAAATATTTAAAGTACAAGGTTGCGCAAAATTAATCAGCCGATATTCTTTGACTGTCATATTTTTAAATTAATGAAAACCATTTTTATTCATCGCATGTTTTTAATGACTCACTAGACCTATGCCCTCAAAAGTTTACATACTTTTCGCATAAGCTTAACTTTGAAATTGCTTTTGTTTGTTTTTATAAGAAAGTTTTGGTTAATTAGCCACAGCCTGAAATGCCTGAATTCCGGCAATGGGTTCCCTTTTTCCTAACAAATAATTTCTTTAAGACTTCAAAAAGTCTGACGCTTGCTAACATAGACTCCTGACTTTAATCGGGCGATCTTGTCGGCCAGTACAAATTACTAACAAGGGAGATTAGGCGACCCTAAAATGCAGTCCTTAAAATTTCTGTTCCAGGTGGTGCAGTATGCGCCGTTTCTTCGTCCTGTGCGAACGAAATGTTTTTAAGTCCAAATTCGTCCAGCAGAGGAACCATAAAATCGGTTGTCAACTCGCTGTTTTATTTTTTTTTTAATAAGGCCTATGACTGACGCCTTTAGCGTAAACACCATACAATCGGGGATGTCAGATGATTTTGATTAGAAATTTGCATATTTTTAAAAAAAATTCTGCGTTATTGGCACTTGAATTAAAAAAACATTAAAAATTCGGCAAATTAAAAATAGATATTTTTAATACAATAAAACATATTCTTGTTAACAAAAAAAAAATAGAATAGAATGCTCTCACATACAGACACTTCCCAGCTCGAAAATGTAATCAATAGGAATCAAGAAAGTAATACATATCTTGTATAATATTTTATTCCAGAATTCATTATTCTTCACACAGAACATGTCCTAGGATTGTTCTGAATTATTTTAATGTATCCTTCGAATTAATTAAATAATTCATCCTTTATAATAAAAATAAGTAGACGACATAAAAACAGCAAGAAATAAATGATTTTTATTAATAAAATATGTACTAGAAAAACTCGAGCGGAAGCAATTCATTCCTTGCTCTGAAAATATTTTGTCTGATGAAATTACCTTTTCATAATACAATATTTTTTTAATTATTTATGTTATCAATTCCTCATTTTCCCGCTGGCTTATTCTCGCAACAATGCTACCATACTTTTATTAAATTGCATACATTTATAAAATGAGAGAGAATTTGAAGTTACTGCCGACGTTTTTGTTTTTTTTTTTTTTTTTAATTTTTATATTAAAGTATATTCTATAGATACATATACGAGTTTGACATTTTAATTACATCCTTTTAAATATCAGCATCAAAACAGTTTGAATTATAAAATTTTAAATAACTTTTATTATAGAATAACTTGCAAATATTAATTTGCTAGGGAACATCAAAATTTAGTTCTTTGCACATTTGCAAGAAGGACCAAAATTTTTTCAAAATGCAGTCGTAGAACGCTACATCAGATTGGCCTGCATCAGCCCCAATTGCTATTTAATCTTAAAAGAATTATAATTTTATTAAAATTATTTTCATTTGGATTTAATAAATTTAGCTTTTCTTAAATCTTTTTCATATGTGTCTATTCATTCTTGCAAAAGAAAAATTTTAAATGAATTGATTTGGGTTTAAAATTGATTTCTTCTTTTTGCTTTTGTCGTTAATTATTCATAGTGAAATATTTTTCAATTAAAAATTTATGATCTCAACACACACATTACAAACAGTGTTCGAAAATAAACAGAAGATTATTTAGCGTTTGGCTCACACGCCCAGGAACGATATATTTTTTTTAAAGTGTTTTTGTATACGAACACAACCCGAACATTTTAAAATGTTCTCTGTATTCTTGATTAAAAAAAACAGGACATTTGTAGTGGTACTGTAGACAAACATTATATGTTTTTAAATCAGCTTTTAAAAAACTGCAGTCAAAGAAGAACAATTGCCATTTCTTCCAATTCTTTATTTGTCATTTGCCAAAAAAAGCTGCTGCTTTTACTTCTGATTCATTAAATGTAAACAGTCGCTGTCAAACCAACTCAAGTTGATGAATAAATGAACAAACAAAAAGTTTTAGTAACGACCACAGCACGAATAGCTTGTATGTGTATTGTGCATGCGTTTTGTTTGTTTAAAATTTGTTTGATGGCTTTTTGTTTTTTTTCGTTTATGTATTTTATTTTTGTAAAAAATGTTTGGTTTTTTACCAGCCAAAATTCGCTAATCCCAATTGAAACGAACAAACATTAAAGAGGTGAACCGAACACAATTCAGTTTGTCGTTTTTATGAAAATACCGAACGAAATTAAATGTTCTCATCTTTTTGTTGAGTTGGATAAGAACAGTATTATGTTTGTGTTCGAAGATGACAAACAGCGAAACGTTATTTTTCTAACGTTTTTGAATGAATTGTGTTTCTATCGAACTAAACAGATACGTGAAAATCAACCTCCCCGACATTATTCCGCGTTCTTGAGGATCATAGCGCTAGATTTCTTTTTCACCTTGTATGTATTTTGCAGTATCAGTATATCAATCTATGTCTAGCCTCAATCATTCAATGGGGAATTTTTTCAATGTTTTTTTTCACTTTTTTATTTTTTGTCACTTTTTTGCTGCTGAAGAAAATGATTGATTTTTCTTTCTTTTTATTTGTACAAACATTCAAACATGTTAGTTGGAATGTAGTCATGTTTACAGAGGACTTTTCTATTTTCGATTTGTTGAAATACTGTAACTTCTGTTTGTTGTTCATATATTGTAGTTTTTGCTGCAATACAAGTTGTTCGTTTTTTTACTGGTATTTTTTTTTTTTAATATTTTGTCCACATCAGCAATATTTTTTTATTGCTGAAATTCTAATCCAACCAACAATAGAAAAAAAAACAAAACTGAAAGGTAAACAAATATTGATTTATGCATATGGGTTTGATTGTGTATGTCAGAGTAGAAGAGTGTGTACACTCACATGTATGTGTCTGTAAGGCTGTGTGTCATTTTCTTTGTATTTTTTTGTAAACGCCATTATATTTATGACTTTTTGATACATCGCTATTTTGTCACATCAAAACAAAGCAAAAAAGAAAATCAAAATTCAAAAAAAAAGGAAACTTGTTGTTTATTTAACATATTTATAATCAATTCAAATTTATTTCGCCTTGTGTCATTTATTTCGTTGTGTTTGTTGTTGATTAAAGTGATGATGTTAAAGGACATCAAATATTTACGTACACCCAACATATTTGTCTATAGATGTTTATGTTTGCTTTGTCACTGAAAACAAATAATATTTCTGCAATTAATAGGTCTGTTTAATAACAGAAACTTATTGTATATATTTTAATAATTGTTGCTAGTAAGTGTTGATGTACTCGAAAAACTTGCAAAGAGCAAGTAAAAAAATGAGCATAAACATTTAAGAGACACCCTAAGGGAATGTCAAAACGGAGTCACTGTCGATTCTACTTGCAGCATGTCCTGATTTTGGGCGTGCTTCCACGCTAACCAACCAACCATAGGGGAAAAGGAACTAACACCAAACTTGTCACGAGACAGTCATTAAGTGGTAGAGACCGGTGCGAGTTCTAACACTTTACATTGAGAGGAGTTGTGACTTTAACATGGCGATGTCCTTGAAATGTCTTTTCTGGATGCATTTAATTTCGATTTAAATAATGGCTTTTGCAGATACTGTCCCGAGTGAACCATGTTAAAATTATAGATACTATTTAAGTAAGGTGCCAAAGTAAAGAACCAGATTGAATTAGCCTTTAACCACACAAAATCCAGTCACATGACTAGTTTTGTGTCACTTTCCTTTCAGCAGGCCTATTTCAAGATTGTGTTTACAAAGTAAACTTCTGGAAATGTGTAGCAAAGTTATTTTAATAATTTTTATATTAACAAATTTTCAATAACATAAAATATAAATTCTCGACAAATTGTTCAAAACAATTAAATTAAGGAAGGCAGAATATCGTATCTTACAGCTGGATACAGTGAATGTGTGTGCTTTATTTGCTAGTGTTTGCTGGTAAAGAGTTCATTTACCTTTTTATCTTTTTGATGAGTAAGGAGAAACATTTTGAAAATTTAAAACTTACTCTCTCATTGCAAATTTTTGCTAGTAACGTAAATGAATACACCTTATATCGCTCACTTGCTGCAACGTCGTCATAACTCAAAAAATTTAATTTTAGAGTTAGTGATGAAAAAATTTTCGGTATATTTTTCTTTTAATCTTTCGCCGTTTTAAGAGAATGTTTCATCAAAAACTTTAAACGCGTTTATTTCGAAATGTTTTTTCTTTTTGAGTTATGACGAAGTTACAGCAAATGAGCAACATATGCTTTATAAATGATTAGAAATTAAAAAAATTTTAACAACAATTTATTAAATTCAATAGAGAAAATATTTTTCCAAATATTTAATGAAAAATTCATCACAATACTCGGTTTTAAATTGCCTTGATATCGTTGTGATTTTAATAACTGAGTTGCCAATACGTTAATTTTTCTGTGAGTGATATCTTTTTTCATTATTAAGATTTCTTTCGATAAATACACTGAAATTTATTGTTTAGCTAGTTTCTATGAGCATTTCAATGATTGCCTAGGTCAGATCATCAGGAATCCTTATTGCAAAGATTTTAAAAAATAAAACTGTAAAGCGAATAGGAATTATAAACAGTCAAAATTCTACTTGTAACAATATCAAAGCTTAAACAAAACACAAACAATAAACAGTGAGTTTATATTTCCTTGCATTCCCCTACAATTGGTTGGCTTTTTTCCGACTCGAATTGTAATTGCAAGTGGGCAAAAGGAAAAAATTTAATCTAATGATGTTTTCTTTTCTGGCGGATTAACCTCCTAGTTCACACTGAATCCAGTCGTGGTAACCGTTTTTTTTGGTTATCTCTTGTTTTCGGGTTATACCGTAATTGTGAAAATGGAGGAGGTTGCACAACATATTTTCGCGAAACTCAAAAAAAAAATAAATAAATAAAATTAAAGATTCTGTTTACATCTGGCAGCTTTGAGTTTCCGGACAAAGTTTTCGAAATGAGTGCTGCAGAAAAATCTCATTAGAAAAATAATTTAATCGAAACGGTCCTAAATCGGACAACTTGTTCTGTTGGTTAAGTAAAATGTTTGAAGGGTGAAGCCCCTTTTTAAGGGGCTTAAACTAAAAAGATCATTCTTAAAAAATCTGTGCATGACAAAAGAAAGCTAAAGACTGATAGATAAGTGTTGAACATAGAGACCTAACAAATAATTGACGAAAAAATCCAAAACAAAAACCTGACCAGTAAATTGATCAAACTTTAGCTTTATTTTTAACAATTTCTATTAATTTACAAAACTTTTTTTATAAGAAGATAATTTTATAATAAAATTTAAAAACTGTTACATGATGTTTGATCTCGCCAAACGTTTAGTAAAACTAGTGGTTACGTGTAGGACATCAAATATTTAATGGGTGTGAGCATAGCTTTATAAAAGATTTCAAAATTTTTTTAAAATTTAAAATGTTGAAAAAAATGCAAATAATTTAGATTGTATTACATTTAATTTTTAGTATTAAGAAAGTTAACTATAATTTGCTAAATTTGCATAATTTTTTTAATCTACATATATAAAAAAAAGTTGCATTGTGTTTTTAATGTTCTTTGCAATGCGTGAACCGATTTTGTTTCTGCAAAGTTCAAGTGGAAGGTGATGGCAATACCAAGGTTTTTTTGTATCAACGGTCATCAAATGTGTATTGAACACTGCATTCGTTCCGAAACATGTATTTTTTCGTGCATGAAAATTTTGGAAATTTAAGTTAATATTTTGAGAAACTGAAATTCAATTCGATTTTAAATTCATTACGATTCCATTTTAGTCACACCAATATTTTAATTTGGCTACTTAGCTAACCCAGTTCCAATTTTCGGGGATCAATAAAGTAGAATAACATAAAAACACATCACAAAAAATTTTAATATTTAAATACAATTTGTAAATAGCTTTCTGATATAACTATTAAGCTAACCCAAATTTCAAACATTAAATCAAACAGTTAATTTATATATATTTAATTCTGAATAGACATTTTCTTCAAGGTCGCGAGCTTTTGAGTGCATTCTATGACAAACATTTCATGATCAGCTAATCTGCCAATTTCTTAAATACATTTGTATATTTTTTCTAATATTTCGTGATTGTAAATCCCATCTTCGGGAATCTATAAAATAAATAACATAAAAACACCTCACTAAAAACTTAAATAATTAAATACAATATGCACAGCAATAACGGATATTTCAAACATGAAATCAAACGGCTAATACATATAATACTGTAACGGACATTTTCTTTAAGGTCACTAGCTTTTGGGATGAATGCACTTTGGCGAATAAGAATGAAAGACCTTCGAGATAATTCAGAGTTGTTTGGTGGTGCCTTGATTTTACTGTCAGGATCGACAGCTGACGACGAAATTAACGCTTGCTAAAAGCCTGCATGCTTATGGAGATTTGTACAAACATTGAAATTCACTACTAACATTCAGTTGCAGAATGATCCATCTGCTGATAAGTTCTCTAAGCAATTACTGAAAATTGGGAATGATGCAATGCCTGTTAAAGACACTGGATTAAAACATTGCCAAATAATTTTTGCCATTTCGTACAGTCAAAAGAGGAATTGATTGAACGTTTTTCCCCTAACACTGTCTTTACACATGAAAGTTCTTTCATTAAATTTCTGTATATGTATTATAAGTAAAAATTTCAATGAAATAGACGACTTTCTTGAAAATTTCTTGTTCGATTACACAGGAAAGTGAAAGTTCATTTGAAAAATGTCGTCAAAGCGCAAAGTGGCAAAAATTGTTTTAGTTTTAGAACTAAAAAAACTAGAAATTGAAAACCAAAACAAAAAAAAAGATATGAAAATAAAAAAATCAGTAAATAGGAGGCAGTGGGTTAAGCCATTATTAATAAAAAGATGTGAATTCGATGTGGAAGCGAATTTACTGAGAGACCTACTGTGGGAAGACGACGACAAGGATTTAAATAATTTTTGCAATAGCTTCATACGATTTTTTTTTAATGTCGTTCCTTCTGTAGGGGTGGGATCGGTACAAATTTATGAATTTAATAATTTGTTTATTGCTTAATTTTGCCTCCATTTTTATTGTTTTTCTTATTTGTAATTTCAGAGTTGCCAAGACAAATACTCACGCCGAACTTTAGGCATTCGTTCCAATTAATATTTATTTTTATTTATTTTCCTAATATTTATCCACTTTAATAAGAATAGTTGTGTTTCAAATAATTGTAGTTAAAAAATATATTAAAATTCTTTATATATACGTCCAAAACAAGTTGCTTTTGTAACTATAATTTAACACAATCCTGAAATTTCAAATGCAAATTTTAAATAGGCAACACTGCTTAGTTTATTGTCATTTGTTTTCATGAAATTGTCAAAAAATCGCTTTCTTCAAATTTTCATTGAAAGCAAGCTGAAAGTTGGGCTGAAAGTAAAAAAATGTAAATGTGTTAGTGAAAAATTGTGAGTGTATTGCGACTTTCATGAAATTACTTTCACGTGTAAATGCTGGGTAACATAGTACTGTAACCAATGCAGAAGATGTTGTGAATTATCCAACAGAATTTTTGAATTCGTTGGATTTACCAGGATTGCCTCCGTGTAGTCTCCAATGGAAAGTGGGAGTCACTTTTATTATGCTTCGCAATATAAATTAACCCCGCTTGTGTAATAACACAAGACTTGATAATAAAAGATTGATGGCTTACGTAATTGCAGTTACTATTTTAACTGGAAAATTCAAAGGCGAAGATGTATCCATTCCATGCATTCCAATGATTCCGTCTGATATGCTGTTTAAATTCAAAAGACTTCAGTTTCCTGTTCGGCTTGCGTTTGCGGTTACTAAAAATAAGGCGCAAGGCCAATCATTAGGAATTTGTGGATTGAATTTAGAGTATCCAGTTTTCTCACATGGACAGTTGTATGTAGCCTGTTCGCGCGTTGGCAAAAATTTAAAAACAAGAAATGGTGTGTACCACAGAGCATTACAATAAAAACAATGTATCACTGATTTAAATGAATTCGAATTAATTGCTTATTTTCTTTTTTGCACTACGAAGTGCGCAGGGGGTTCGCTAGTATAAAATAAAATCCTTAAACGTTTCTTTTAAATTGATTTGCAAATTTTTCAGAAAACCTTTTCACGAAAAATTGTTTATTTACTTTAAACATTTATAACAAACCAGAAAACCTTAATCAATCTTTATTTAACTAATTTTTTTTATATTTTCACTTTTCTTTGCAGATTGTTTGAAAACGATGAAATCGAAAAGTTATATAAAAACAAGTGACACGTACAACTCATAAGAATACAAAAGTAAGTACTAAAGCAAACACAAATATTCCATATAATAATAAAAAAAAATTAAATTATGTATATTAAAGTAAGTAAATAATAAAAATACAGAATTTAATAAATCATAGAGGCAGCGGAACAATATGTTTTATTAACCATTTCCGTTGTAGAATAAATACAAATATTAAAAAACCAGAACAGGAAAATCAAAATAAAATGTCTAAGTTTTTCATCGATACCAATTTATTTTCCTAATCGGAATTATAAAAACTGTTCATGAATATTAGGGTAGTAATTTCCTATAAATACTAGAATTTTCTATAAATAGTAAAACTTCCTATAAATGGTAAAATTTCCTATATATAGCAAGAGACTATCAAAAATTTCAGAAATGAGAATATTGTTAAAATGCATTTAGTTTTAATCGCCGAAACTACAAGAACCTCCCTAATTAATACACAAAAAAAAACACCATTCTCTTCTTCATATGATTTTGATTTGATTTTCCTCTGTATTCACAGCCAACATACGCCTCATTTAGTACAACATTTTCTTTTGCATAAGTAATAAAATAAGAACAACAACAAAAAACGTAAGGTCAGCATACGGTTAGCACACATACACACATAACCATTTCCTACATTTTCCCGCAGTTTCTCCGGGCTAAAGGCTACAATAGGAATTATGCCTCCTTGCTGTGTATTTATTATAGAAAGTGGAGTAGAGTAGTCTTGCTGTTTCTTTTTTATAATTTCATCTACTTCTTCGTACAGATGTAGTTGTGTTGTATTGGTTTATTATTGTTCTTAAGTCATTTATTTTAATTTTCACTTATACGCACGTTTCACTGCCGCAACGTGCGCCTTTGTACATTTACTCGACAAACACAAAAAGGAAATTTATGATACACAAACATGATTACACTGTATATCGTATGATAAACAATAATACAAGTAAAAATAAGAACAACAAAGGAAATCCAATTTAAGGATACAAGAAGGAAAGTGTAGAGTAAATGTTTAAATGAACCGGTTGTACTAGAGAATCAGAGTATCAAATATGTTCGTATATGTGTGTAAGTATAGTGTTAATAAGTTTACGTGCAGGAACATGTATGTGTTCAAGCACAATTTAAAACAAGTGGTCACAATATTATTAATTTACCACAAATAGTCAAAAAGGATATTAATATGCATGTAAAGCCATCATACGTATAAAATCACACACATACATACATATATAATTAAGTGTTTGCTTGGACATGTGTATATATGAGTAATGCATGTATACGAGTGAAGTATTAAGTGAATTCCTAAAATCATGGGATTGTATAGGGTGTTTGTTTAAGACCAATAGCACTTCAACCCAATAGCTTTCAAACGAACTGTCATAATGCGTTGAATTTTTGAAATTTTTGATAAATGCACCCTGTTAAATCACATGAATACACTCATGAAATTATTACAGTAGCGATTGTGGGTTATTAAATTCGTTTTTCGAACTGTTAAAATTGAATAAAAATAAAGTTATTTTAAGAATAACTTTATTTTTTAACATTTATGTTTGTTATTCAAAAAACAAACTACCAAAAAATAAGCACGGATATTTTGTAATGTAGTTTGATTTATTTGACGGTTTAAATATATTTTTTAAAAGTAACAACTATTAAATTTTAAGGAGTCTGATCCGTTTTTTAAATGAATTTTAAGTTGTTTAAAATGCATTTTCATTTAAATTTAACTACATAATATTTTGAGAGTTGATGTACGCTTGAACAACGCTTCTAAATTATTCGAATTTATTTTAAAATTCACTCATTACTTTGAACAACTGACACAAATCTTCGTAATTTAAGTGGCGCTGAACTTATTTTTGGCTTAACTGCTTTCTAAATATACGAAATTTCCGCTTATGGAGTGAGATCAGACTCAATTTCATGAAAAAAATTAACCATTTTATGCGGCTTACACGCTGCTGGGTTTATTGGACCCCATTTTTTCAAAAATAAAAAAAGTTAATGCCATGTACTCATCTTTCGAATAAAAATTTTATTTTTTTTTTCAATTTAATTTTTGCCCGACTATCAAGAAAGGGTTATATTTTTTTTTCGCATAGCGCCTAGTGGCATTGAGGCATGTTAGATCCTTGTCTCTAAAAGAACTTCTATAATAAGTTTTCTACAATGAATCGAGTTTGAGAAAGCATGATGAGAATAAGTTAAGAACTAAAGTTCCAAGTATTGCATTCAGGCAGAAATAAACTTTGGCAATAACACTGCTGACCTTTTGCTCCCTTTCAGTCAATGAAAAAGAAATACAACATCTAAAAAACTTTTCTGACTGCACTGCTTAGTAAATTTCTTTCTGCATCACTTCCGCAGCAACGTGAATTTATGACAAATAAAAGATAAATTAAATTATCACTTTGTCACTTTAAGCAAACCCTGTTTGTTGCAGGAACAACTAAAATAGAAGGCTGACACAAAGAGAATTGATATAAAAAGAATGTCGTCCAAGTAGGTCTAAAGGGATTTAACTAAGGAATTGTATGTCTAAAAACAAATGTATGCAGTTAAATTTACTGCCTTCCTCTTACTTACTAACTTCGGAATTATTAAATACTAGAGTATATTGCTCATGCATTCTTTGCACGCACATATTTAAAAAAAGAAAGACAAATACAATCACATATTAAAAAAAAAACTTACGAAATTGTAACAATTTTACAAACTCACAGACACACATGCTCACACCTTTGCAAACAAATACAGCATCTGGGCATAAAATATGCAAAATATAAGGCCCGTTTTCACAACTTACCGATAACTAAAAGTATACTTAAACCGGCCTTATAAAAAGTGTTCCATTATTAAAACTTTACTTTAACCTAAAATGAACGATAAAGTAAATTAAGGTTCATCCTACCTGGTAGGTTAAAATAAAGTTGTAATAATGTAACACTTTTTACACCGCCGATAAAATCCTACCTTTAGTTATCGGTAAGTTGTGAAAATTAGCCTTAGAGTCAACAATACAATGACCAACTACTAAATGAATGAAATAAATACACATTTAAATCAATACAAAGAAACGCATGTAAACATAACAGCCAAATGCCCCACAAGATGCATAGATTCGCACAAACTAACCTACACAAATTAATTTAATACATTGTTTTACAGAGTTTTTGGTATGTTACAAATAAACACAAACCCAGGTCCACTTGCAGACAACATTTTTATACATGTTGCAGCACAATTTATATTCACATTATGGTTTGACTTGAAATTGAACCAGGAATGAGATTCTGAAGTGGAGAATAAAAGTACTAATACAAAATGTTCTTAAATAAATTGTTCCTTTATAAAATTTCTAGATTTAAAGCAATGAACTCAACACTTTTTCTTAATAATTTTCTTAGAACTATCAAGTCTATTTTGGGTTAATGTTCGCGGTGAGAATTTCCTCACCAATATTAGATCACTTAAAGATCTTTTTATAGGAGCCTTCAAAAACGCTAAAAAACGTATTTTTTCTTCCAAAAGAATAATATCTGATTTACAATAGCGGTTTTCACCCTTTGAATTAAGTGTACAACTCTGCTTTTCTTAATACGATTTTATACTATTTTATACTAGTAAGCATGAGTGTCTTTTTCGTTTTTATTGTAAATTAATAAAGTTGCTGAGTGAGGAAAAGAGACAGATATAGTTTCTTCAACGGTTTTATTCTGGGTAATTTTACAAACGTGTTTACTAAAGCTTTTTGTTGGATTTTTCAACAACAGCGTAGTAAATTTCAGTCTAATACATTTTGTTGTTGCAGTGTTGTAAATCTTAGTACTTTTACTAAATTAATAAAATTTACAAGGACTACAAGGGACATTACTATCAAGGGTGAAAACCGCTATTATGTTTTTTATGCTCTCATGGTTTCTTTACTATTGCAAACAACTTTGCAACAGGTGCCAGCCCTAAGTACTTTCAAATCTTGGAATGTTCTTTCAGTGCTTCCTTATCAGAAGTCTTTACATGTAAATTAGTTGAACAGCTTGATCGAACGCGTATTGCGTCTTTGGGTTCTAGATATTACCACAGCTGAAAAGTTCTGTTCATGATTCAAATTGTGACCAAAAAATCATTGTGATTTTACCAGAGCCAAGAGACAATTCTTCTATTACAAGAAATCCTGTGCGAAGACCATTAGATCATTCATTGCATCAGTATTTCTCTCCCTATTAATCTTACCCTCAAATCGCTCAAATATAAAGAAACCTCAAGTTGTATATGAATATTTAAAAACCCAGTGTTAAATTTGCTTCCTTTTAAAGAGCAGCATCACTTAAATGCTGTGCAAAAAAATTATGTAGGATGAGAAAAATGTTATCATGTAAAAGCAAAAGGTATTGAGTAAGAAAGAATACGAATACAAAATCTGGAAAGCGATCGCTAAATGTGTTTTTTCCAAACCATTTTAGAATTTTATGTATTCTCTTCAAAATAGAGGTGTATTTTAACAGAATATATTGAAGGTGGTATCATTTGTAAACAATTACAAAAACAACTAAAATCAGCTCTGACAAATTTCATGTTGTTTGTGTAGAAATTGTAAAACAGCAACCGTCTGCTTTTTTGTTATTATTTTTGATTTTACTTATACTACCATGTTAACATGAAATAAACCCTAGAGGAAAGCGAACTGGCACCAAAGTAGTCCCGTTATAGGTCTTTGGTGGTAGAGACCTGTACTAGTTCTAACACTTTATATAAGACCTATCACTTTTACATGGGGTTTTCATTGGAGGGTGTTAATGGATACCATTTGACCAGTCAAAGATTTGTTCTCAATAAACGTGCTTAGTGTCAGTTACTGAAATGTATTATTATTTCAATACAATGTAGAATTATTTCAATAAAACAAGTCCTAGAATTAAATTCTGCTGGTCACAGCAGCGGTGAAGACTGTACTGTAATTCATTACTTTTTCTACTTTATTGTTCTTAATAAACCAGTTAAGGGATTGGTTCTTCTTTAACTGGTCATGAGTCCTTTCTTTTTTTACTTGTTCTATTTTCACAAATCCCAGGACCAGTCTGTACTTACAACAGACCTTTATTTTTTTCGTTTAAACACGGAGAGAGTTTCATATTATTTTGATTCTACAAAGTCGTAACACATGTATTTCCGTCTAAACTAGCGTTTAGAATTTAGCAGAAGCAGAAAAAGTGAGAGTAAATAATTAGATGAACATTTGTATATGTTGTCTGCTTAAGCAGTCAGCAAAGCGACCATTTAAAAAAGAATTACTTTTGCTGTTAGTAGTTTTGTTAGTTTTGGTTCATTTTCTTTTTGATCTTGCAGCACTTGACTCCAGGAAGTATAAACATCTTTGCTGTTGACTTCTGGAGTTTTTGAAAAACTCCTGCAAAAACAAATTCTGGAAAATGTTACTAGCAGAAACCTTTTAACTACCAACCAGTCAGGCTTCAGGCCAAAACGCGTTTGTATAAGAGTACTATCGGAATTTGCCGAAGAGATGCGATGTATTATTGATCAGGGTAATATTGGCTTTTTAGTCCTCTCGACCACTCGAAGGCGTTCGACTCCGTGCACCATGGAACACTTTGTAGAAAATTGAAGCAACAATTAAATTTTTCAACGATATCTACAAAGCTAATATAAACATACTTAAGCAATAGATACCAGGCTGTGTTAAGCAACTCAAGATATTCATCATGGCTGCCAGTTTCTAGAGGTGTTCCGCAGGGATCCATTCTTGGTCCGCTTATGTATATTGTGTATTCAAATGATCTCCCGCCTCAACTAAAATTTATGAAAATCCAAATGTATGCTGATGATGTCCAATTGTTCTTTGGCTGTAACATTTCAACATTATCAAACTGCGTCTCGAAAATAAATTCAGATCTATTAAGAGTCAATGAATGGACAGCTATAAATGGGCTAAGTTTAAACCCTAAAAATCAAAATGCGTTCCGATTTGCAGAACACAAATGGACAACCTGTATCAGCTTAAAGTTGTTTTGGGAGATACAAAAAATGAGATCGTGAACTCTGCAAAGAAGTTGGGAATCATTTTAAATTCAACACTTTCGTGGACAGATCATTTAAATAATGCAGCAGGGAAAATGTATGGTATGCTGAGATCACTATGGACTCATCATTATTTTTCTCCATTTAAGATTTGAATGTTATTGGCAGAATCATATTTGTTGCCAACACTTTTATACGGATGTGAATTATTTTCTGGTTGTAGTGCATCTGATATATAAAAACTTCGTATCGCCAGATACGTTTTCAAACTGAGAATAAAGACAGCGTCTCCCAGTTTGTTTAATGTTTCTTTTGATAATCTTTCAAAACGTCGCAGTTTAATTTTCCTTTACAAAATAATCTACACCAAGAAAATTAACATTTGCTAGATCAGCTAGAGGCAGGGTTATATTGCATATCCGATATCATTACCTAATGTCGGAACGGCAATTTTTTATTTACCTCGTACGGCTCTGGAATCTTCTTTCAATTAATATTCAAAGCACAAGCAACGCAGTAAATTTTAAAACAGCAATTTTTAATATTTTGACTAATAACAATGCAAAATTAGTTCTTATTGTGGTATATTACTAATAATTTATTACCCTTAAATATTTTGTAATACTTTATAAGTTATTCAAAATGTATACGTTACCAATATTGATGTCCAGTGCTAAATTTAAAAGATATTATATCTTATTGCACTGGTGACATTTTCTAATAAACAAACAATAAACAAAATTTATACAATAACAATAAATTAATATTGATGAATGATTTTCGAATAGTATGAAATTAATGTAATTAAATGAAGTGCAATGGTAAAGCAAATTATTTACTCTCACTGTATACATAAAATAACCCTTAAAGCTGAATGGCATACAATAACCTAAAAGCTTAATTGCTTTCCTACGAGGCTAAAAAATAGAATCAAGGAATTTTTTTCTTTTCATTCAAAACTTGTTATAAAGTGTGTGATTAGGAATAGGTGCTTTTTATGACGACTGCTGAATTGAACATGTCTGAATTATACAAAAATGCAAATATTGATATTTAGGTTAAGGAATAAGTCTATATGACTGTTTGTATGTCTGTCTCTGGTTTAGAGTAATGGAAGTCGTATAACAAATATATTCCACATTTGCACATACTACATGCATATGTGTGGGAATATATCAATTTAATTATTGTTTGCATGTTATTTATTTTGTGTTAGTGTTAGCGAAACTTATTGATTGATATTGAAAAATCACGAATTTTTGTATAATAAAATCTTTCTTTTCTATTTTAAATTCTTTTAAATAAATTCCATTAAAATCTCAATTTCACTTTTAATTTTTGCCAAAATTGTCTTTATTTGAAAAAACTATTAACACAACAGCTGATAAAAACAAAACAGTATCGTATCGGCAAAAAGTCGTATCGTTATCTTCCAAATTTTTAGTTTTAAAAAGAAAAAGTTTAAACTGAAAGTGGTAATAACTGAAAGTTCATAAATATTTTTAAAATTTCTATTTCTCAAAAAAAATATTTTTTATCTAATATTTTTAATTTAATAAACCAATTGTCTATGAAAAATTTCCTAAATAAGCGTTTGTTAAATTTAATAATCTTTTATGAAATTCAAAAATCGCACTTTTAAATAATGATTTAAATCTATTTATTACACGTCTGTAAACTAGAAACATATTTTACTTTTTATAACAAATTAACTTGTTTGCAGCCCATGATACTGTGCGTAGTTTTGTATCTATTTTTATTTATTCTTAAATTACAACAAAAACACATCAACAAGAATGAGCAATTTTAACTTTTATACTAGTTGGAAAAGTTCCAGGTTTGTGTTTCCTTGTGTCCGCCTACAACAGCTGTTTGTTTATCAACTGGTCAACCAAAAATGATCATGTACACTCACACACACAAACACGGTATCACATGCCTTTAAACACTATTATTAAACTTTCTTACATTCAGATAGAAATTGGTATGCGCATAAATATATTTATGAAATTAAAAAATGTGTTTATTGGTGTTGTGGTATTAGTACGTGGAAAAGTAAAAAAAACATATAACTGTATAAATGCGATTGCTTTCGTATGTGTGTGTGCATTTTTATGTATTACAAACACATGTAAATTAAATGCACATGTGTCACTTTAATTTATTTTTAAATCAATTAAAAAATGGGTTTTCGTGAATATTTATAACAGCCGTAATTATTAACTATATTTGCACTTCATTTAGTTAATATTATTGTAGCAGTATTCAGTCCAGATTTACAATTTTTGTTGCTGCAGCCTTTATTAATTTCTGCTTTGAATTTGCATTAGTTTCCATATTATAAAATTCAAAAATTGCAATTTATGTATTTAGCCTTTAAATGTCAACTTGAAGTGAGAATTACAAAACAAAAGAGAATTGTAGGGTACATGATACTGCGTGCCCCTCCCCGATCTTCTTACCTATCTCACCAATAAACTCAAGAATTGCTCAAACAGAAGTTGCAAGTCTGGACAGGGACATATGTTGACACATAAAACGTGATCATTTTTCAAAGAAATACTAGAACAATTTTAAAATGTATGTATGTATGTATGTGTGTATGTATAATCGCATTTAAAGTCAATAATAAAAATGATCATAATCGTATGCTCATTATGTAAGTTAAAGTTTCCATAATAATGGTCGTCAGGAAACTTCATCCAATGATTTAAGATCTGGCCTAAGCAACCAGTGAAATGCGCACAGGAAAATGCTTATCCTTCCAACAATAAATTTCAGTGTTTTTATCAAAAATAAATATTAAGAATGAAGCACGACAAACAATATCTTGTAAATTAAAAATGTTTGCATTCCCAAATAATTACTTTGATAAGTTTTCTATTTACTTATTTTTCTTTATTAAATTCTTCCTTGTTGAAGTTACAATTGTAATTAATCTTTATAGAAGCCATAACTTTATTGCAATTTAAAGCCAAAACACTGTTCACTGTTTCTAGTGATTTAAAACGGATTTAAGTAAAATTACATAACAATCAGAGCATTATGCCTTTTATTTATGTTAATTTTTGTAAGAGAAATACACTTGGGCTTATAACACTTTTCCAACACAACTGACTGCAATGGATTTCTATCCTAAACTACTTAGTATAATTAACAAAATTTGACACTAAAGGCCCAGGAAATATTTACTTTAGGAAATCTTAGATAAAATAATTTCAAAAGATTTTGTTATTCGTGCTTAATTCCCAGTTTTTATTATTGATAAAAACACTTGAAATTTATTGTTGTTTAAACTTTGATATAATTACAAGTAGAACTGTTTCTATAATTCTTATACATTTAACAGTTTTTTTTGGTTTAATAGCAACCAGTGAAATTCGCATAGGAATAGCTTATCCCATCAACT
The DNA here is from genome assembly GCA_949318255.1 of Pollenia labialis. Taxonomy (NCBI): domain Eukaryota; kingdom Metazoa; phylum Arthropoda; class Insecta; order Diptera; family Polleniidae; genus Pollenia; species Pollenia labialis. The sequence goes on along the minus strand of OX439143.1, from coordinate 105,397,243 downwards.
CTCCTCTGACTGACGTGATATAGTTCTCACAATTCCCATTACGTGGTAGACTTCCAGACACCATTTCCGTTACTTATATTTTCCAAGTTCCGTTTTGTCAACAAAATAATTATACACAATCAAAACATATGCACAATACACACACCAGCTGTTCGTGCTGCGGTCGCTGCTAAAATTTTTTGTTTGTTCATTTCTTCATCAATGTAAGAAAAGAACCATTATAGAACATTAACATATAATATTTGTCTACAGTATCACTTCAATTGTTCTGTTTTTTCAAAGACCACTGTATAATGTTCGGCTCTTTCTTGAAAATAGTTACGAACGTTATTAAGGGTTATGTTCGTTAACACAATCAATTCAAAAAATGGATATCGTTCTGGGGTGTGTGAACCGAACGCTTAATAATGTACTGTTTATTTTCGAACACTGATATTCAACAACAATATTGTTAAAAACTTGTACACAGAAAGATAAGTTTCGAAATAAATTTAAAACTTTTCTACTCACTTTTAGTACGAGACGTACTTAAAAATGTATATACGAATAGCAGTAAAAAGTACCTAAAACAATCCAAAATGGGAGAGCTTTGGAAAACCAATATGATTACATACGCGTGTGTTTATAACCGTTTAATACAGAAACAACAACATACAAAAGTAGTTACAAATGATTTGTTTGTGTTGTGTAGAAACAACAACAACACTACAAGAAGAAAAACATACATTATTTTAATGTTTAAAAAGTAAAATAAAAAGCAAAAATTCCCAAATTCTATTTGTTAAATTAATTAAGTAAAAACGTCAAATTTTAAAGGTAGAATGATTACGAAACCCATATTGGGCAGGCTGCTGGTGTCTTATAATAAAGAATTCTCCCGTAAACAAATGGCAAAATACAACAGAAGTAAAACAAACATATATAACGGCTAATTAAATAATAATATTATCTCTATCGCTGAATGAAAGGGATTAAACCAGCATAGAAATTCTTGAATCAAGCACAATTTGAGATTAACTTTTATCTCACTTTTAACTTAAGTTAATCCTATTTTTGAATTATTTTCAGTACGGGACACTTGAGTAATCCGTACTTGAATCAAGAATTCTGTACTTGTTTTAAGGAAACCTATATTAACCGTACTATCGATACCGCTTCAGATGGATTCAAGTAAGGATAGAATTAATTGTCTTTTCAGTGTAATATTGTTTGATTACTTTGAAATATGATTTTTATTACGAGTTTGTCATGTTAATAAAATATTTTGTTGCAATTCGATTTGTTGCCTTTTCAAAGTGTTAATGCATTTCAAATATTATTTTCATTAAAAATAATAAAAATTGCACAAGACATTTATTATAGACTTAGAACTGGCTACACTTGGACGTTCTGACTTCTGTATATAACATTATCATCAAGTGCTCTTAAAAATGTTTTGCTACAACAGAAGCAAAAACATACTAATATTTCAACCAAAAAATATTTTCATTAGGACATATCGCGTTTTATTGTGGAACTCCTCATACTTTTTTGGGTTTAATAATGCATATTTTATTTCTTAACTGCATTTAAAGTACCTGCAAAGTCTAAACCAAAGAGTACAGGAAACTTATATTCATATTTAACCATAAATGCGTTTATGTCGATACAGAATTTTTGCTCTTAGAACCTACTCAAAGGTATAAACTTTTTTGAAAAAAAACAACGGGCTAAAAACAACACACATAAACGCGTTTAAATCTAAGTATATGTGAATTTAACAATGTGTTTGTGTACGATTTTCCTCATTGCCTTACGTAACACACAAACCCAGAAATATTGTATAATAAGTCACGTTCATATGTAAATGAATTAGGGTTCCCATTCAACAAAAATTTTCCTAGGTATACCCGGAAAAATAAATTTTATAATTTTATTGCTAAAACGGAAACTTATCTTCCATAAAAGCAAACTATTCCAAATTCTAATTTAAAAATTAAAATCCGGAAATACATTTTTTTGAGATACCCTAAATATGAAAGTTTTATTTGCACATATGTATGTATGTATTTATGTACTCGAAGGTTATAAAAGAGTTTAATCGAAACAAAAGCAATCTTTACTTATTCGCACACAGCAGGCACTTTTAGAAACAACAAGATGAAGAAAAAAAAACCAAAAAGCTTACAAAATTCACAACACAAGAACAATAAAACATGAGTATAAACGAACAAGTTTGAAAATATTCAGACACATACCACAACATTACCAAGATTTATGAGAAACATTGTTCATATGTGGTGTCCATTGAAAACACATTTAAAATCGAATAATTTCTTATTGTTCTACAGAAGCATACAGCACAGACATTCATACAAAAATATTGAAAAAGGAAATATACGGGTTAAAGTATAAAAGGCAAAAAATACGTTATTTTCTGTTCATTTCAGGGGTGGATATAGAAAAGAAAACTTCTGCTGGCCATTTTAATTTTCAAAATATCATGCAGCTATTTGAAGTGATCGTAAAAATTTTGGAATCAGTTTTTTTTAAAGTTTACTTTGTGAAATTCCTCTTTAAAATTTATAAGTTGCTAAAGACTGAATTTTAACATGATAGTGGGGCTAAATTTATAAAATGTATATGTTTGTGGGCACAAATCTAAGAGACTCTCTAAGTTAACATGATTTGAAGCAAGCGATTCATTAGATTAATTTTAAAAGTTTCACAATCAAGGGTTGTGAACAACCTCTTCACCGGGGATGCTGTAACCGGCAATGTTGTAATAGCTGCCAGAAAAAAGTTAAGGTTTAATCATTAAAATTTATTTCCAATTCACATATGTACAAGATTGCTGTCAAACGAAGTGTAATAACCTACACAGGGGTTCTCTTAAAGACTCCCAAGATTCCTTTGTGTTTATAACTTGGCTCTTGAATTACGATTGACAATTAAAAATCCTTGCATGTCTTTCATATGGATACCTTTTTAGTAATACCTCCAATTCTTCTCCATCCAGTGGTTGATTCTTCTTAGTCTTTGGTATCAAAATAATCTTCTTTGACGCTTCTAAACCAAAATCCATAAGTGGTTTTAGAAAGTTTTAGTATGGCATTTTTCTTAAGGAAGCAATATTTTACGTCAACTAAAAAATACTTAATTACTATATAAAAGGAATTTTCTATATATAAAAATTATTTATTTAATATTTACAAATTTTAAAAATTGTCTCAGTTTATCCAATTTACGATGTCTAGAAATATAAAATACACAAATGCAAGTCTGCGAAAATTGCCTTCAAATGGGATTTGTTTCGTTTATTTACTTCTTGTAGAAGACTATTTTTTAGAAGCTCCTTCAAGAATTTTTGTTTAAAAAAAGTATATTTTTCAAGATCATTCTTTAGAAGGAATCGAATTATGAAAAAAGAATTAAATCTTCCAAGAAGGCTTTCTAAATACTCCTTAAATTCCTTCTTCACATACTGCTAATCCACATAAAAATACGTAAACTATACACCAATACAACTCCAAAATAATTGGCAGCGACTACAATGGAATTTAAAGTTGAATTTTTGTATGAACTAAATATGTAAATAAAAATTACAAGTACGCAGTAAGTTTGTATTCGCGAACAAACTTAAATTGCTCTATAAAAGTTATTGTAAATTTGCATACATACTTTTTAAATATGACCGGGTGTACTGGTGTACATATTTATACGAAGGTTGCTTTTTATATTTTGGTAGATGACAGCACTGAGTATTTACAAATAATTTTTTTGAGTACGGATAGTGCTTGAGGTTAACTCCCACGCGAGCAAATTTAATTCGAGCTGGTTTTCTTTTCCTCATTTTGAAGAATTATTGCTTTCTGCTCGCGAGTAGTAAAAAAAAAATTCAAAAATAAAACTCAATTCGCTAGTCGAGCAGAAAATAATTGTTCGCGAGCTTAATGTTTGTGTATAAAGTTTTTTCAAACTTGACTATTCGTTTGTATATTTATGTGGATAATTGTGCGTATTTATAGATATTTCATCGAAAGCACACAATACGAATAGAAAAATGTGTTCATTGATATTACAAATATTTCGTTGCGACAAGCATAACTAATCTCCAAACCACACGGGCAATAGGCTTGGCAATTATTGCTGTGGCAACTATAAAATTATATTGCTAACACAAGAAATCTACGTGTGCCCTGCATAAATATGTGCTAAATGCAATTATTTTTTAAAACAAGCTGTCAAAATCAATTGCCATTTACTTCAGAGTTTTTTTTTTAATTGTGCAAAAAGAAAAACCAAAAAATATTAGGAAAAATCTTAATATCTTATTTTTAAACACTACAAATAAATAAAACTGATATTGCTTTTATAGCGCTCATCTTTTTTCCTAGGAAAATAACACACAACCTCTCCTCAGCATATTTTTAGTTTATGTTCTAAAATATGTACGTGTTCGTCACCTCAAGATTTAAACTTGAACAGTGACAAGTTGACGCAGATATTTTGCTGGTGTTATTGGGTGTGTTAAAACTGAACAATTTGCTGTTATGGTTGGGGGAAATCATGAAGTAGAAATAGCAAAGGAAAGGATTTATTTAAACGAATGCAATCATGTAATACGTTTTGAAAATATAAACATTTTATGGAGAAACTTTAGAATTGTGTTGAAAATAAATGTTTGTTTGTAAGTGACAGTGTTGTCAAGAGCTGAGGGAAAAAATAACCTAAATCGGTCTTCTTAAAAGACTAACAGCAGTTCTCTCATAAGGCGAAAAACTGCAGATTAAAGGTATTTGGTTTTCTTAATATGTATCTCTATTGCTTATATTCATTATGTCGCAAAGCTAACCGGGCCTCATCTTCCAATTATTTATTTACCGTACTGATAACTTCCAACTTTTACATGTATTTTGAGAGGTGTTGCCAACTGAAAATAATGAATTTGTCGGTAAATTGTCACAAAAAAAGTTTTTTTAATTAAAAACTTAATTGTTACTTTATTATTCATGAAGTAAAAATACATTTTATTTGCATGAAGTGCTCGTGATTTTAAAAATAAAACTCGCGAGCACAAATTTTATACTACCCGTAAGATGTTTTTCCTTGACTCGTAGGCACAAATTTTAAAACTATCCGTCTTTTGTATAAGAGTCGAGCACAGTTAAAAAATATTTGTAACTATTTTTGATAACTAGCTCAAAAATTAAACTCGCGAGAACAAATTTTAAAATTATAGAATTGAATAAAATAATGCTCGCGAGTATAATTTTTCCTACCTAGCGCATTTGTAAGACGGGCATCTATAAGAAATTGCATAAACATTACATTGCAAGTTCGATTTTGGCGCGTTAGATTCCACATAATTTAACAAAAGTTCGAGGAGATTCTCGAACCAATTGTTGCAAAATAAAATGCTCAAGTATTTTAAACCTACCGTATCAAAAGCTGAACAACATTTCCATAGCTGACGAATTTTTGATCTACATATCTGCATACGTGCCCAAAAAAAAACAATAAAATCATTTTATACAGGTTGGCCCAAAATTAACGAAGGGGTTTGAATTCGTAATAACTTTTTATTTTAGAAATAATTATCAATTTTTTTTAATACAGTATATAAATGGGGAATATTTTTAGTTTAGCTACGAAAAATAATATCTCGCAAGTGGTGGCCATTTTCTGCTTCGAAAATAACTAATAATAAATAACCTTTCGCAAAACTTCAGGTGTTTTGTTGTTTATTTCGCCGCGTATATTGCTTTTTATTTGCTGAATGGTTCTAGGCTTATTAATGTAGACTTTCGCTTCCAAATAACGCCAAAGAAATCAGTCTGGGGCGGTTAAATCCGGCGAACACGGAGGCTAATTAAAATCACTGAGTCACAATCACACTGAGTCAAAACAATGGATCGTTGATTTAAAAAAAAAGCTCAACAATTTGCCCACGTTGTTCAATTGAGTACTGCTCTATTTCAAATTCCCCAAGTCTTCTTCACAAAATACTGAAAAGAAAAGAGAAAAAAAAATTATAATAAAAAGGTTATAAGCAATTCAAACCACTTCGGTAATTTTGGGCCACCCTGTATAATTAAATACTAGTCTCAAAATAAAAATACCAACCCTCGTATCATACCCTCAGAACAATATTTTTCTTTAAAAAAAAACTTAGTAAAAAAATAAATAGCATTACTTTAGATTTACATTACAACATGCATACGGTTAATTCTTTTGTAATATTTACAACATTCAGTAACATGAAAGAAAATGAATAATATTTACCCACAAACACACAGGCATACAAAATGTAATCTTTTACAGTGTACGGATTATATTTTATTTCAAAATACACAGAAAATTATGTTGAATGAAAATATTTGTCTTTAAGGCAGATGATAAATTTAATGAAAATTTATTTGGAATACTATATGGTTTTTGAAATAATGCCTTTTAACAGATTTGTTTTGTATATTTTAGGATTTAAAAATACATAGACGGTGTTGAGACTTAGCAGAGCAATTCGTTTCACTTAGGAATTGACTTTTGCATATCCCGAATTTTGTAGAAAAAAGTGGGGGATTCATTTTTTTATTTAGTTTTATTTTCGAATAGGCAATTTTACTCTCTCCCGTTTAATATATTGCAATTGATAACGCAAAACAAACTCAATCAGGTTTTCAATTTCACAGGCCATAAAATTTGTATATAAATAAATGTTTAATTCAATTGATTAAATTTTTAATTAAAACTGATTTTATTTTCGATTAAAGGCTGAATTGAAACCGTTTCAATTGAATTGCGCTGAATCCAAATCTGTACTCAGAATTTCTCCAGCTTAAAGTTAAAACATCCTGTTTTTGGCCATATTCGTAAGAAAAATTACAAAATATTTTAGAGTATACTTCAGAGGTTAAACATTTATTTCAAAGGTAATTGGTACAACTTTTATATAAAAAATGAACTTTTTTAAATAAAGATGAATTGGCGCAGTTATAACGGATTCAGGTTCAGCGCAACTAAAACCCTAAGAAAGGTTTCGATTTTTGCCAAATTTTGCAGGCTCGTGTTACCATCGAATATTAAATTATTTATTTATAAAAAATTGAGTCATTCATACACAGAGCAAAAAAGAATTCGATAGAAAAATTAGCACCATTCCTTGGCAAACACGGATTAATTAGAAAACGGATGGTCTTAAAATTATAAGGTCATTTTGTTCACATATGTTTCATTTTGACATCATACCGTTGTTCCATTGGCAACATGTTGTTGTTATTTTAAAAACATACTGTTAATTTTCTGGAAATAAATAAACCATCACGACCTCAACCAATAACAAGAGATGGTATATTTAAATTAAATTTAAACTTTAAATTTATTTAACCTTCGCCTTACAAAGACTTTAATGTATTAACATCGTTTAAGGCTAGTTTTCACTATCTCACAAGTCTTACGAATTCCATATTGTTGAAGGGATAAGCTATTCCTATGCGCATTTCACTATTTGCTTTGGCCAGATTGTCAGGAAACTTCATGCAAAGTTTTTAGAAAAACTAAAGATATTAAACAAATAAAACTGTTAAGCGAATAAGAATTATAAGCAACAGCTTTACCTGTAACCATATCAAAGCTTTAACAAAAACAACAACAATAAACAGTGAGTTTATCTTTTCTTACATTCACCACCACAATTAGTTGGAATTCTTATAGCATTAATTGTAGTTGTCAGTAGGTTAAGAAAAACAAAATGAAAACAAAAATTATCAATTAATAACAAAATATAAAAAACGGTGGTCGATTAAACGACATTCAAATATATAAATCTTATGTATAAATCGGCAAAGGCAAAACAGTTAAGAACGCTTTCTTCCTTTGTTTGTCAGCCGAACCTCTATGGGAAGAAAAAAGTATCAAAAAAAATATGGAAAATTAAATTTCTTTCTTTTACTTTTCCGTGCATCATGTGAACTTACAATACTAAATTAACTCTGGTAGAAGATAAAATACGAACCGGAGGTTGGTCCCTTGCAAAATCGACCCACTAGCTTAGATGTACTATGTTTCCTTCATATTTACATAAAAATTTATTGTCGAATTTTTACCATAATTCGAACACTGGTACAAATAAATCTATTTTGTGCCACGCTTGCTTCTCCAATCCCGTTCAGACAAATATTTTTCTATAAAACAGAATTTTATAACAAAAATTATAAAAATTGGATTAAAAGTGTATTAAAAACATCTTCCAAAATCTTGCGTTTTCGGTTTCTAGAACACCCCTGATATATAACCTTTTCCACTTGTGGTAAATTTAGCGGTGGATTCAAAATTAGGTTTATTACTTAAAAATGGGTGAGTTTTAGCGTTAATTGTAAAACGATGATGCAACATAAATTTGTTTAAAATATTGGCTATGATATATTCCCGTCTTCCTGGCGACATATGTGATCATCTGGCCAGTTTTCAGCAACTTATGCAACCCTTCAGGTACCACCAAAAATAGTCCATTACCTTGGTGCCATGAATATGACGTTAAACAGGGTATGCAACCCATTTTTTGGCCTCAACGCTAATGCTTAAATGACTTTGCAAGTTTTTTTGAGTTGTATTAAGTAATTCCTCTAATTTTTTATGTTCGAACTTTATTGACTCAAACCACAGAAACAATATCTCGCACGAAACATATCCAGGATAGGTTTTCGGTAAGCAATCGATGCAATTCATATGTCCCCCATAAAGTAATTAAAGACACAAACGACGTGTTAAAGTTGTGCCACATCGTGTAAATCCGTCGCATTTTACAGTTTTACGTCCAATACATGAAGAAAAAATGGTCCTTAGCAAATATATTTTAAATGGACCAAAAGGTTTCATTCTGAATTGTCCTTAAAGCAAGTAGTTAATGAGGATAATTTTTAACCATAAATACACTTTGGTCATCGTGTTAATGTGCCACTCTGTACAAATTGTAATGGACATCCTTCATCATGCCGAAGGCGATAAAAAAGTAAATTTTACAAAAATTTTTAAAAAAAATTGTCCCCTTATTTTGTAGGGATAAAAAAAAAGAAACACAAGTAATTTGTACAACAAAAAAAAAAAAAGAAAACTCTGAACATAACAAGTGAAATATAATGGACAGTTACAATTCTTGTTTTGCCATCTTTTTTGTCGTTGTTGTTAGATTTTTTTTATCTACTCTTTTGTTGTAAAACCCATTATTATGGTCAAAAATGTTAACAACTGAATTTCGGTAGTTGTATGGGTTGTGTTCGTGTTCTCTACTCTTGTTATTATTATGATTTTTTTCTTTTGTTTCATTTAGTAAATACCAACATAAAAGTATCTATAGAAATCTTAAATGTTCATACTAAGTTGAGATTTTTGTTTAACACACGCACACACACACAAACAAACGATATACGAATTTTTCATGTTCGATATTCCCTGCTTTTGCGAATCAGAATGCAAGTACGAACACAAAAACATGCAGTTAACAGGCATTAACCTCAATTTATTTCAATTGCAAAAATGCATTTGTATGCACATCATTGAGCAAAAAAAAAAACATAAACAGACACTTGCCCACTGACACTCGCACTCTCATGCGAACGTCTTTGAACAAATGTTTCTTATTTTTGTAATCATCATCGTATTAGAATTGTTATTTGATTCAACACACAATCAGTTTTCAATTTTTCTTTAACAAATGTTGTCATTATGGAGTACTTTGATTTTAATCGAAAAACAAAATGTATTGAATGCATTCGGGTTTGAATTCCATATGGTATTTAAGGAAATGAAAATAAAGTTTAACTTATATAACAAAGGAATTTGTTGAATAAAAATCTCTAGGAATTTCGCTTGAATGCATTTCAAATTTGAAGATTATTTGTGTCAAAGATTAAATGATATTAGATTTACTTAACCCAATGTTTGTTTTTCTAATGCATTAAAAAGCTCTTTGCATTGAAGAGAATGATTAAATTATGCAAAGTTTTATTAACAAGATAATTTAAATTTTGTGAAAGAGCTTTTTGCGATGTTCGTTAAGCCAACTAGCGATTTTATTGAGGTTCTTTAAGCTTTGCCGATTTTTTGCGACTTTTAATTTAAGGTTTATAAAAAAATGAGAAATTATTGGATGCTTATTTAATTGTAAGGAGGAGGTTATGGCATTAATCAGAAGATATTGATGTTGACGAGTTTTTTTTAACAAGACGACGGTTCCTAAAACACAACAAACGATTCAAACTCTTTTCAGGGAGAAAAATTTCCGGACCGTACGATTTCACGAAGAGGCGATCAGAATTGCTCACGGAGATCTTGTGATTTAACACTTTGGGGCTTTTTTCATTAACAAATTAAGGTCCTGCGAGCGTAGTTGTGGTGGCCTTATGGCTGATATTGGTCTTCATTGTTATTGACATACGCTCCTCCTTATAGTTATATAAACATCCACTGTTTTGGCTAAAGACGAGTATCTTTTTGTCTATCACAATAAATCCACTTTTTGAAATGCCTTTCAAAAACAAAGACACGTTGTTCTATCGTATAACCCTCCATGGTTTCGAACCGTGAACTGTTAGCAGTCGAATTTTGTTTAAGGTTGCCAACCCTTTCTGCACAAATGGCGACAAATTCAAATATTGCGGTAATTCTAAGGGAACCCTTCATATTCTATAAAAGTTCTCTCGGAATAACGGTTCTGATAAGAAAGCGTCAACATGTTTGGTGTAACTGGAGATGCGATATATTTACATTAATATTTAGATAAAAATTATCGTATAAGAAAATAAATTCTTCACTCTTGATAAGATAATACTGAACAGTACAGGCTTTTTCCAAAGCAACAGAGAAATCTGTTAAAAAAAACACAAATATTTCGTTTTGCAACAAAAGACATTCTCACTTCTTTCATCTGTTATCCAGGGATCAAGATTGACTTCCTTGTTCTTTCCCACAACTATTTAAAAAAAAAATAAACTCGAAAACTTTGATTTATTTTCAAATGCATTTATGCACAAGAAAGCGCTCTTTAGACATCGTGAAATTGGCAGTTATTTAATTAAACTGACTGATCTTCTAAAACCTCTTCAAGAACTAAAGCTGTCTGAGGATCGAATTGCTTATAGACTCTTCATTGACTCATCCGAACTGATTCAGAAACCAGTGTTGTTACATAATGGAAACTCATGCAGCAAATATGAAAGAGACGTAGAAAACATGAAGTTATATCTCAATAGAATTCGATCGCTATTTGTGCTGATTTTCAAGTGGTGGCTTTGCTAGCAGTATTACGAAGAGAATACGCGAAATATTGTTGCTTTTTTATGTTATTGCGACAGCAGAGCAAAAGCGTGTCATTTGATATAACAAAACTTGCTGTTAAGATCAACTTTGCAAATGAGAAAATCTCAAAAACTAGCAGGATAGAAGTGCATTCAGCACGCCAAAGTCAATAAAAATCGATTATCAAAATTCTTTTTTCCCCGACCAGTCTTATTTGCTGGGTAATAAAGAAAGAAATTTCCCTTTAATATATTCAAGCTTTTGTCTACTAATTTTTGCTAAAACTTATGTCTTTTTTTAGTTGCTTTGTGAATGTAAAACACAAAAAAGATTTTATTATTAAAATTCATATAAAATAGTTTTTTCTTTTTACTTTTGATAAAAGTAGAACTCTATTTTACAAAGACAGCTTTATGGTCTAAATTTTTATGCTTTGATATATGAGTGTGTGTTTGTATACATGTCCATAAAATACCTCTTTGCAAATTTCTATTGTTCTCTGTGACTCAAAAAAAAAAAAAAATACTTTATATTTGATAAAAAATTCATATATAAAAATATGTTGAAAGCTTTGTTCCATTATATTTTATTGTTATTCTAAATTTTCATTTATTTTCATATTATTTCAAACAGACAAATTTTTGGTTAATATTTGTCATACTCCTGTTTTATAAGTTTAAATATAAAAATAACATGCATATATGTAGTTTTTTTATTTTTCAAATAAATATATTTGTTATAATTTCCCAAAACATGTAGTAAAATACTGAAAGAAACACTAACTTGTCATAAATTCTCTGCAATAAATTTTCATTTTATTTTAGTTTCGGTTGTAGATTTTCCCTTCTTCTGTTTTTTTTTTTTATTTTTTTGTTTGTAGTGAAGATTCTTTGCCATTTTTCCAACATTTTGAAAAACAAATAAAAATATATGAGAAAACCACTGTACCATGATTAGGTTTTGTTCTTTTTTGCCTTTTATTTTATTTTTATTGTTTAAATGTTTTTTTACTATAAAAATGGGAATAAATGCAAGCAGCATATTAAAAGCTTAAAAAGAAGTAGAAGTAGAAAGAAACTGCTGCATTTTCCCTAAACCGCATTTGTGCACAGAAGAGATGAAGTTTTGAGAAATGTAACTATTAAATCGTTATTATTTTAATATTATTTCATTTCATTTTATGTATGAATTTTGTATTTTGGTTTTTATATCTCTGCAAATGATAGCAACAAATATTTATCATAATAAAAATATTTTTTGGCAAAAACTACCCAAACTCCCTTCTTGCAACTCGCTTTTATTTATTATTAATAAATGGGGGAAATAAAGTCAATATTTTCTTGTGAAAATTTCAAGACATTTATTACATGTTTTTGCATATTATTTTCTCTATTTGTTTTTACTTTTGTTTATTAGTTTCAAGTAAAAACAGCTGATTATCTTTTGTTTGTTTAGCGGGAAATGCAAATTTATACAACAAGTAATGAGCACACAAACTAACATAACCACACGCGTTCAAACAATGTTTCTAATAAATCATTAATTGAGGAGGTTCTTTCTAAAACTTGATTGCACTTTCGAAAGAAATGGTTTTTAATTTTTTGTTTTGTTTGGTAACATTGAAATAAAAACTCTGTGAAAATAAAATTGGGAAAAAAAACTGTTAACCAGAAACAAAAGAACGAAATGAATGAATTCGTCAAACGTATATTATTCCAGTTCAAAATGGAATTCCTAAAACCTTTATTTTCTCAAAATGTACAAGACATTAAAAGTGGAACAGTCATGTTTTGAAAAGAGCCCCTTTAAGGGCGGCCGTACACGACATGTTTTTGTCATCTGACATTTGTAAAGCAGAATATCGGCCAAATGCTTGCCACGGATTCGTTGGCATGCCTCTTTCTGATGGTCCATATTTGAAATGACCCTGAGACATAATTAAGGTTCAATGTAATTTTCCGATTTATCTCATTCTTTAGCTCTTGAATTGTTCTTGGCTTAATGGCGAACGCTTTTTCTTTAAAATATCTCCAGAAAAAGAAGTTCAACGGCATAAAATCACTTGGTCGTAACGGCCAATTAATACCACTACGACGTCAGATAAGACGATCATTGAATTTTTCGCATAAATATTTGTTCGATTATGCTGACCAAAAAAATCCAGAAGTGCACGAAATCTATTTTGATGCGAAAGCCTATTTTCGTAAAAGGCTTCAGCAATCTTAACGCGCCGCTCAAATGTGTACCTCTCCATAGTTGAATTTGTCAAACACTGAAACAAAGAAATGTCAAATAAAGTTGAGCAAAACACTTAATATTAATGGTGTTTTCTTTTCTAAAAAATAATTATGCATTTTAATTGTGTAATATATTTATCAGGTTACACGCACCCTTACAAAGTGATACAGTTTTCTAAATTACAATGGAACACAACAATAGCTACGTTTTACACTCAACACTAGTGTGTACTTAGCGCAGGGCTGCCAGAAATTTTCAGCAAAAAATCTTAATTTCACCAAAAAAAAATCTTATTTTTGAAGAAAAAATCTTATTTTTGGAAAAAGTAGTTTTTTTTATTATAAATAACAAAAACAATTCATATTTTATTTAAAACATAAAATAAATAAAAAAAACATAACAAAAAATTTAATTTCTTATACTAAATTGTATTATTAAGTTTAAAAATTTTTAAATGGGAACAAATAAGGTTTTTTTTAATTGAACCTAACCTTTGTCTAGACAAAACAAAAAATCTTTTTTTTGGGGAAAAAAATCTTAAAATCTTTTTTCGGTTAAAAAATCTTAAAAAAATAAGGTAAAATCTTACTTCTGGCAGCGCTGACTTAGCGTGTTAATATTGAATGCAAAGATTGTACAAACAAACGATATTCACCACGATTGTAGCAATTTTCAACACTAAATTTTCTTTGAATTACAATAAGCGTTAACAACACTGATTTTCAATAATTAAAGTCAGCTGTTGTTAAAAATTTTGCGCCAAAAAAAATAATTATTATATAAAAGTAAAACAAACGAAAAACAAAAAGTTTTTATAGCCATCACAATATAACCAAAAATCAAAATACAACGCCAATGGTACGCAAACACAAGAAAAAAGTTGATACAAAAATACTTGCTTGCATAAAAAAGTACTTAACGCAGATGCAAAAAAGGGTATTATCTCACACTCAATGATAACTGGGGATAAGAAATGTAATAAATTTGCCATTTATTTTTGCAACATATTCAGAAAGGAAAACGACAACTTCCACATTTTTGCACATTTTTTTAGAATAGAACAAAAACCCGCGCGAATGGTAGCATACATGGAGCATTATTGTCAGAAAAGAAAACACCACAAGGTGTGACTCATAATTAACATTGTGCATTATAAAAAGTTTTTTCTATTGGTCTAAAATGCCTATCGACGCTATTATATTGCATATAATATAACATAATGCAAATGCCTGCTACGACTCTACTGGTTTGCTCGTATCTAAAATGTCCAATTTTCCATGACTCTGACGCATAAATCGGTCTGGTCGCATAGACCTGTGACTTAGCAAAACTCACAAAAAAATGTTTGATGGGTTTAGGTCTTGGTGACCAGTTCCCATCAACTCCACGCAACAGCTTCGTGAAGAATATCTAGTTTATAATGCGCTGTGTGGTTCGTAGCATCCTCTTGAAACTAGAAGCCACTGGTGTCCATATCATCCAATTAAAGCCATAATAAAAGTTGGTAGCCATCTACCTAAAATGCTCGCCGTTGATCGCCTGGTCTGCATTTGTGCTTATGTTTGTTATGCATACAAATATTAATCGCTTGACTTAGAATTAATTTCGGATTTTGTTGGGTGGCAGTTTATGAAAATTTAAAACAAAAATTTATTGAAATGATCAATATGGTTTAGTGCAAAAGTATCTTTAAATTTTTGTTATAAAAGGCTCGTAATTTTCCAATTGCTCCTATATAAACCGTATTCTCAAAAATTGCTGAAACCAGCACAAATCGCCTAAAACTGTGTGTAGGCAAAGCAAAAAACTCCAATTAATTGGTCTAAAGACAAAACATACTTTTAAATTTGAACCGGGTTCTGTTTCTCAAAACTACAAATTGCAAATCTAGACCTAAAATACATTTGAAATAAAAAAAAATTGTAAAACTGCTGCTTTTTGGAATGTATTTGGATCTACAATGTTACACATATTGAAGTCAAAATAAGATATTATATAAGACACAAAAAAAATTCTGATTATTTAACATCAGTTTAGTTAAGGAAGAACTCAATTAATTTTTTATTATTTTTTCTCCTTTTTTATTTTTTACAAATCTGTTGCTGACTGGAGTAGTTTAATACACAGGAGTAAATTTATAACAAACAAATACATATTTAATTAAAAAAAATCATACTTAACTTTTTTATTCATATGGGGGATTGCATTTGTCAAGTGACCCAATTTTTAAATCAAAAAAAAAACATTCCGGATAAAAAAAATTTTAAATTAAAAAAAAAAATTTTTAAATTTTTTAAAAAACAAAAAATTGTTTTCAAAAGATTGATCAAATATCTATCGAAGCTACTTGGGACAAATTTTGCTAACACTTATAGTAGGTAGTAAGTTACATGGATGAGAAAGATCACCTGTATGGCCAAAATGGCAAACTTTGACCCCCTCTAACTCAGAAACTTTTTTGCCGATCTTGCTGACCGATTGTGTCTGAACTACTGTCCAATAGTAGCAAATTTCACCCAAATCGGAAGAAATCGATTTAAAAATTGGGTCACTTAACATGAAATCCCCCATATATAAAAATATAAAAAAAGCAAGGCGTATGAGTGTTAAAATGTTTATATTAAAACTCATACGCCAGGATGGGTGCGATTTGTTGTACTTTTTATTTTTTTTATTAAAATTATTTTAAATTTGTTAATATTTTTTAGACAAACTAAAAAATATTTTTAAAAAATTGGAATTTAAAGTAGTTTTATACGCCTTTACAATTTTAAATTTTATATATTAATTTTATTTGTTTTTAATTTTTCTAACCAAAAAAATCACAGAATAAACAATTTAAATCATTTTGCATTTAAACATTATTTGCCTTATAAAATTTTTTTAAGGCTGGAAACCCAAGAGTTTCCATTCACTCTATTAAATACCTATAAACTACGAACACTCATGCTTACACGAGCAAAAGTGTGTTTTACTTCAATTTGCTTCAGTATGTATGTGTATGTACGTGTATTTATGCATAAACATTCGTTAAAAAATAAAAAAAAATATAAACTAGGAAATTTTCTTCCCCTTTCTTCAGCTTAAAAAAAGTTTTTTGTACGTGGTACAGATTCTTTGCGCTAGTTTTGTATATTTCTTTTTATTTTCTACTAAAATTCACAAAAATATATATATTTTTTTAGTGAAATGTTCACAAAAAAAAACAACATACAAAAGGAACTAACACTGACTGCACTGCAGATGGTAGAATTATCAACCCCTATGGCATCATCAATTTAATTGAAAGGATTATTTTTTTTTATTTTTGTTCTGTTTTGCTTTTTTTAAGACAAGAAAACAAACACTTCTTCGCACTTACATGCTCTCGAATTCAAACTTGAAAAAAAAATTAAACTTGATGAAACAAGTCGTAGTTGAAAAAACAAAAAAAAATTGTCTTCACAAGACTAAAAGTGTTGAAGAAATGTTAAACAAATTAAATTTGTTTGCTAAATTATAAAAATGGTTTATAGACTTCTTTCGTTTTTGAAATATCAAAGAAAAAACCCATCTTCCTCCCAAGTTTTAAGCAATAAAATAAAAGCCATTTAGAAAAAGCAAATTAAGAAAAAGTTCTATTTTGATTATAATGAATTTTTGTAAAGTTTTCCTATAAAATTTGCTGCAAAACGATATCTCTATAATCAACAAAAAAGTTCTTACTAAACTTTAGACCAGCCAAGTGGATGCTCAAGTTTCAAATTTATAGAGAAATTAAGTGTAATTTTATCCTACAGATTTCTAGAAATATACGGGCATAACAGACCATTTGATACCCAACTTAATTAGCAGAGCTTTATGAATGAAATGTTTGTAAGATTAAAAGGGTTTCAATAAAGATAAATTTGTTACCTTAAAACCGCTATTTTTACCAGAATATATAAGATGGCATAATGATTCTGAATGCTAGCTTTCATTCCAAAAGGCCCGTTCTGAATTATCGTAACAAAACTTTTTTGATTTATAATAAACCCACTTGTTTTAAACTTATTGATCTCACAGACTTTAAATCACATAGACCCAGTTGTTTTTACAATCTTTGGCAGATTTCAGAATATTGCGTAAAAGAGAATATACAAATATATTGTATTGATATTTTTTAAACTTTTTTATTTAAATTTTCGAAAATGAAATATTCAGCCGTATCACAGACTCCGTTCGGATTGCTGTCAATTCCGTATTTGCCACTCCGTACGAAAACGGGTTTTTGTTTAAGCGATTTTTATGTAACCCATTTATCAGCATAAGTATTAATCACTCTGTAATATGGCAACAAATTAACAAAATGTTTTACATTTGAGTTTTTTTTATGTACGTATTTATAAAAAAGTGATGAACTTTAAAATTTGTGAAATTTAAAACATTAATACGACGGGCGTATCAATAAACCCTGAACTGGAAAAAATTGATTATTGTAGTTAATTTTTTATGGCACCAAAATACGGTCTAAATTCTGTTTCCGAACGCAATTATACTCTGTTACAACTGATGGTATTTAACTTTTACATCGGTTGATAATTTAGTCCAAAAAATTTTATATTAAAACACATAAATGCTTGTTCAGAGAAGAAAGTCAACTTAGATTCCGGAAAAATATTGATCATTTTATAATTGCAAGAAATAACCCATAATTAAAATGCAAGATATTTTCCTCTCTGTTTCTTTTCCGCTCAATTTCAGGCGGACATGCATAAACCTTTTCATTTACTTACAGTTTCAAAAATTATAATTAAAACTAATGTTCTGTAAATTTCTTATTCCGTTTTAGACATTCCAAGTCATATTGAGGATTAATAATACCAGCTAGTGCAGGTAAGTAAATGCAAAGCTATACCCCATCGAGTATGACTCATCGTCAAAATCAGTTTCTAAGTGGATCTTAGGTAAACGGTTTTTACCTGTTTGAACCATAAGCGGATGATACCGATTTTCGTAAATATCTGGGCATTGTTGTCTTGAGCTCGAAAGAAAAAAGTAAGAATGTATTTATTTTCTCAATATAAAAACACATCTTTTTTTAATTAAGACATATGGTGTCTATGACTTAGTTTTGTTTGAAGATCAGTAACGTATTCTCGAAATTTCTGTAGTTTGGTTAATGGTTCATTTAAAAAATTAGGACACAATAATGCATAGACCTACAGAGATGTAGTGAAGTAAGTGAAGGATCTCTTATAAAATTAAAAAAAAAACTATTTCATGTGCCACGGCATTCCCTTACTACGAAGCAGGTTTGTAAGGGAGAATACTAAAAACTAACTGTAAACAACATTTTGTGTGTAAAGGCTACGTTCACCAGTTTTTAAATGCGTTGGATGAAGCAATGTTTGTGTTAAAAATGTGGTAACTCACCATATAAAATTAATGCCTTCGTAAGCGAAACTCATTTCTCCCTTACAAGCCTGCTTGGTTTGAAACCCAATTTTTTATTGGGATGCTACAGATTATGTATAGTGACTTTTGTGCCTTTTGTCCAGCATAAAACGTTTTATCTACAAAAGCTTTTAGCGAAACTTTTTTGGTCTTTTAATTAAAGTGTACTATAAAAATTTAATTCTGTTGTATAAAAAAATTGCACATTTTACATTAAATTCAATAGCAATTTTAATTTTCACAATATTTAAAAATGTTCCTATTAAATTCTTAAATCTGTTTTAAATCAGTTTCAGTTAAACGGATGCTTTTTAAATTTAATTTTCATTAAGTTGATCTAAATAATAAAATATTTTTGTTATTTTTATTAAAGTTTCAAATATTTATTTTTATTTTTCTTTTTTTACTTATTTCATTATTTTTTGTAATTTTATTTTAATTTTAACTTTTAACAATTAGCTGCTGGCCTCTCGGTATCTGTGTGTACATGTGGACATCATTTATAATGGATTTGATGTTTAATTGAGGTATTTGAAATTAAATTATACACATATTTACCTTTTTCTATGCAAATAATGTACGTGTGAATAGATGCGAGTGTATGTGTGTGTATGTGCGGCCATATGACAGTAGATTTACATTAAACTAACAGTGAAAAAATATTTAAATAAATATTATAAATATTTAGTTAGTTAAGCATTCTCATATATAAACAAAATAAAAAGAAAAACACACAATCATACATAAATATATTAAAAACGAATTAATAAAACAAGCAAATACCACATAAAATAATAAATCAATTTTTTTTATTTGTTTGACGTTTTCAACAGCATGTGGCATATCGGTAATAAAATAAAAAATAATAGACTCTTTTACACATATTTTTACATTCAAGTATTTAGGTAATTAATACAATGACTGTAATAAAACTCGACATTTCTTATATGCATACACATACTTTCACATATATTGCACTTCCCTGCACAAAAGGTGCCAAAGGTAGGTTGTCATAGGATCCCAACTAGTACATTTGCATTCAGTTATATATATACATACTAGTTAAGAACTAGTTGTATTATTATTTATAGCATTAGTAAAAAAATACAAGTTTCTTATCGGAATAGAGTCTGTGTCTAATTATTTGATTGCAATCTAAATCATCTTACCAAATTTTATTGAAGACGGTTAATATCTGACCATAGTCGGGCTTGTCCGACTATAAATTTCAACTTATTTTATAATTGAACAGTGTAAATGTAAAGGGTGTTTTTTAAGCCCGGCCACTTTTCCAGTTGATAACCAAACTATTTGTTCCAAATTTAGTAACTTCTACTGTTGATTCTGTCTGCTGATCTACAGTCGATGTTTACCATGCTGCCATCTACGTGGTGGTATTGACATTGTTATGTTTATTCCATGCTGTTTTTGTATTTGCCAGCTACATATGAGTATTGAATTTTTGTATTTATCTGACTGTCTTTGGTGCTACCATCTTCTGGGTAATCTGGAAATTACTGTGCAAATGTCCACAAATCGGTCGAGTAGTTTAGGGAAACAAACAAATAAAAACACACAAACAAATGCATTTTCATGTTTATATACGTACAAAGATTTACTATAGCTTTTTTAGAAATTGTTTATCAACATTCCTCCTTCTCTTGCCCCATCTGAAATTTCCTGTCTGTGGCTTTCAAAATGTTAACAAGTTTTCTAAAATAATCATAATAGTAGCCGAATTTTGTAGCAGTAATAGCTGTAACAAAATTCTCATTTACATATACATGTGTCAAAAAAAATCAAAAAAAACAATACAACTACAACAAGAAAAACATTATTTTTGGTTATTTTTGGTCGGTTGGTTTGTTGGTCGGTTTATATTTAGTAACTTTTTGACTTAAATGAATTGTATTTTTTGGTTTTAGTTTTAACTATTATTGCCATTTTTATTAGCGCATTTAAGCCAACAATTAGCGGTTGTTATGAAATCAACTTAATTTATGTACTTGTGGTAAAAATAATGCAATTTTTTTATAATAAAATATACAGACTCATATTATAACAAAAAGTGTAAATTTGTTATTAAAAAATGACTGGCTATAAAATGAATATGTTACAGATAAAAACCATTTTAAATCCTATTTACTTACTTTTACATATGTATCATCACGTATGATATAAAAAAATGACCATGAATGGAGTAAATGTATGTAAATTTTTCATTTAAAAAAGTTTTAATACAATTTTCTAAAATTGATTGCTTTTTATGTTCGTATTAAAGGTAAATTTAATTAATTTTATTCTTTCTTTTTTAATGGATGACAAGAAATTTAAAAAAAGTTTTAATATAAACTAAAACTATAAAAATGTTGCTTGTATGCCAGAAATAATTGATAGCAAATTAATAAACTAATCCACTTAAGTTATTTTCAAAAAGAATGTTTTAAAATATATCTTTTTAATTTTCATAAAAGCAAAAATTACTTACGATCAGGAACATGGTGGTCTAAGTAGCTGACCAGCTGGTAGGACTGTGGATAGAACCACTAAGATTTTGTGGGGTATCTTAGACAAATCTGACGAGTGCAGAGCATGTGACGAGGCGCGCGAGACGCTGGAACACTTTTTCTGCCACAGTCAGCCCTTTGTCGAGTAAAGATCCAGACATCTCGGGACCGATGTCATGCTGGACTAAGGATATCTGGGGAATGTAGACTGGAAGGAATTACGTGCTGGAAACTGGGTTTCTTAACGCCGCAGCTGGCCAGCTGCATTGCCTTGGCAGTGGTCGACAGGGTGCTTTGAGATGGAAGCGAAACCGAGGTACGATCTGTAGCTACACAGAAAAAATAGAAAGTCGACTTCAATTAAACAATTCGTTCAGACAATTAAATATTTAACTAATTTTGCCCCTGCAAAGGAATTGATCATGTCAATTAACGGATTTGTATTTTCGAGTCATGGGACACAAATTTAGTCAATTAAAAAATTAATTGTATAAACAAAAAATACACCACATATACACAAACATTTAATTTTATGGGTTTTGATTAAAAAAATTAATTGCAGCAAACAAAAAATTAATTGAATAATTAATGTACACCAATTAATTATTTAATTGAATAGTTTTTTGCAAAAAATTTTTCTGTGTATATTGTTAAAGTAAAAGCTAAAATCGAGGTTTTTGTTGTGGTGTATGTTGAATCAGGCAATTTTTTAGAAGACTAACATCTCCTTTCTTCGATTAGTGTTATCTATCCCTTTAATTGTGTTCAAAAATAAAAACAAAAACTTTTATCTAAAAAACGCACAAAAAACTTTTTGCAATAAATAGTTTTGTTACAAATATTTTTGTAATATAAATTTTCATTTTATTCGAACGTGTATTCCAAGTCAAATTATAATTTTCAAAAGCTTTTATACTTTAATAGTCTTATCCCTTCAATATTTTCTATTCGAATAATATAAAAATTTATATAACAAATGTTGCTCACCATGACAAGTAAATTCGCAGATTATTTTTTTATAATAAAAAATATTTTTTGTTAACAAAAATCCTTCAAATGAACTTTCGAAGTAAATTCTTATCTTTTTAGTATTTAGAACTGACACTGGTCACGGTTTTGGTTAAGAAATTCATCTAAGCAATTATATGTTTACTTTAAACTAAAAAATGCATGTTAAATTAAATTAAAATTAAATTAAAAACAATTAAAAAGTTAAATTAATTTGTAAAGATTGTTGGGGCATGCTGTAACAGACACTCTGGTTAAAAGTAAGAAAAGAATTTCTTAGCCTTAATGGTCCAAATCGGTTTCATTAATTGCATAGAAATACTTTCTATGACAAAAATATTTCATAATCGAAACTTAATAAGAAATTGAGATTTAAACGCAGCACAGGCAGAGAAAAAAATGTTTAATATGGTAATTTCCAATAAAACTACATTTATTTTTCCATATTTATCCACATTATTGCAACCAGCAACCATAATATGGTTAAAATGTTCGTTTCCTCTTTGATTTGCTGTGAATGAAATTGTTGTTGTTTGAAACCGAAAAAAGTAGAAACCGATTGCTGCGTGTGATCATATTGGCATTTTAAAAGGGAATTGAAAAGAAGTTGAGCTTCAAAAGATGTAACATGTAAATTCAGACTTAGCAAAGCCGGTGTTTGTTATGAGGAGCAAATCTTGCGCCATGAATAAGCCCAGATATGCTAGGAAGCTTTAATTAGCGATTCGGGATTCGACAAATCAGTATTTTGAAATTCGGGATTTTAAGTTTTGGGCATCTGAATCCAACCCTTAAAAATTTTCATACATAAATAAATATTTGAAATGTTAAATCCAATGATATATGAAATAAATCCCTGGCAATATAATTTATTTTATATACAAACCTTCCTTCAAGTCGTTTTTGTTATTCTCTGATACATCTTTGCATAAAAAGAAATTACTGCGGACGGCCCTAATGCAAAGTAAATAGATAGTAACAGTAGCAAATTAGTAACGGCAGAAATATATATTTATTTGCTATTCATAGCAATGGCGCTGCGCTGTATCGAAGCATAAAATTGTGCATTTAACTGCATTTCCGTTGCAAATATGAAAAATAACAGACCGAGTGAACTCTGCTCTTTTCAGTTCTTTCTTTTTGAATTACTTCGTTCGTTTGTATTGCTAGTTTTTTTTTTTATTTGACACTTTTGAAAGGACATAAAAAACAAATTTAAATATATTTACAATAATAATCTGAGAATTTATTTCTCATGGTGTGTAACATATATTTTATAAATTTTCATATTAATTCGCATGTGTATTCTAAGTCAAATAACAATTTTAAAAGCTGTTATACTTTAATAGTCTTATTCCTTCAATATTTATTAAAACAAAGAGTTGACACATGTAGACAGACACATTTGAAAATATACTTTAAAATATCCCAGCGGAAACAAAAATGAGTAAAAAGGCCTAATAGAAGACCTTATTTAGCAAACAAAACCCACCTCACCGAATTCCAATGATATAAACACAACTGAACGCTAGACTATATAAACTTTAATTATTCTAAACTTCTTTAATTATTTTTCTGCTTCCCTTCCCATATTTTTTAACTTGCAATAAATTTTATTAAAATTTATTTGTAATTTATTTGTTTGAAATTTTTTCGAATTTCCGCTAATTTAGCAATTTTTGCCATTCCTTATAGTTGTATGGACTTTTAATCAGTTCAATGGCTTGTTTGAAATATTAAAACTTTTTGCGAATTTCCGCCATTTTTGCACTTTTTTTTTTTTTGTTATCTTCCGACATTTAGTTTTTTTTTAACAATTAAGCTATTCCAAATGAATTTTAGTGTTTGTTTAAAAGTTTGACATTTTCTCAAATTTTAGCCAAGTTCGCAATAGAAGTGATTTGTGTTTGTGTGATTCTTTACAGCTTTCACGATTTTTTAAAATACACCAATATGTTCTATTTCTGGTGACAAATATTCGCTGCGAATAATTCTTCGTTCGCCCCAGTTGTGCTTCTAGATTAAAGCAAATAAAATAAAAAGAATAAAAAAATTACATTATTTGATATTTATGTGAATTTATTTATTATTTTTTGTTTGTTGCTCTTTTTGTAGTTGTTTTATATTAAATTTTAAAGAATGTTTACTTGTGTGTGTAACAGAGTGAGTATTTGGTAACTTCGTTTTGTTTTAGCCATGTTTAAAATGCATTTAGTGTTTATTCTTTTTCTGTTCTTGTTTGTTTTGTTATTATGTGAGAGAAATGCGGGGTTACGTGTACTGGTTTTAACATTTTCTTTTGGTTTTTTGTAAAGTGTTTTATTTCTTTTTAATGTGTGTGCTTCTGCACCGTTTAAACGAATGTTTTAATTTTAAGTTGCTTTAAAATGTGTGTATTTTTCTTTTGTTTGCTTTAACTGTATATAAGCATAATATACAGAGAATTATGTTCATATATGTAGGTATGTATGTGGGTGATTTTCATAAAATTTACTTTTTGGAAATTGACATTATTATCTGAAAATGTTTGCATTTTATATACATACTACAAAAAAAAATCAAATTACTAATTTGAACTAGCAACATTTTTAACTAATAATAATATTCTCATGATCAAACCTTAAAAAAAATACTACCTACTTAACATTTTGTATTTCTTTAAATTTATAGTCAACTTTATAGATTAAAATACCCTTCTGGCTCTAATACTTTGAACGATGTTGAAAGAGTGTTTTTCATCTATGGAACTGTTTTATGCGATAACAGGAGATTAATTATTTTGACAATTTAAAGAAACATACTATTTTATACAATCAAAACTTAATAAAATAAATGTTTCTTAAATAACAACATGTTTATTTTTGCCAGTTTTGCCATTTTGTGCCATATTTTATTTTTTTTCATGCCATTTTTAACCATTTTTCGTGCCATTTTAAACTTCCCCTCGTGATTAGGTAGCACAGATTTGACACGGCCGAATATAAAATTCTCTATTGTTTTATTTTTGTTATTTATTCATTTATTTATTTTATGCATGGGTAATAACACATGTTTTTATTTAAAAAAATATATTCAAATTCAATTATTTATTACAACATTTTTGTTTTATTTTTATTTCACGCCACTGTGCAATATAACTTTAACGTCCCATCCATACATTATTTTCATTTAAATTTTCTAAATATTTTTTATTTTTCCAACTTATGAGAATTGCCCATATATTTTTTCTTTACAATATTTTTTTATAGATATGCGTTTATAATCCTTGTTGTCGCTTGTTAGAAAACGTTTATGCTCTACTGTTACAGTGTGTGCTAAAGAAATCAACATCAAGCCAAAAAACAAAAAAAAAATTAAAAAAACATGCTTTATGTCGTCGTCTGTCCGTTAGTTCTGTTTGAAATTTTTTCTTTATATATTTTTTTTTAAGTCCGCCGCAATGCAGCAAAAATATTTGTTATTCTTGCCAACTAATGCCATTGAATATGTATGTTTTATTTAAGTTAAACTTCTAAAAAAAAGAAAAACAAATACAAACATACTTTTATTTTGAGTTTCAAACTGTTTTTTTAGTTTCAATTTTCTTGTTAATATTTAAAACGGTGGTTTTTTGCAAATATTAGAAAAATATACTGATTTACTTAAACGTTTCTTTTTTTTCAATTTATTTTTGTAAATTCTTATACTTAACAGACAAACAGGCGTCTTTTTAAATTTGCATTAAAGACAAGACTTGAACGATTTTAAGAATTATAAACAGCTTTTATCACAAAAGCTTGTGTTTGTTTAATAAACTTTAAAGAAATTTTACATATCGCTCGTTTACTTTAACAACGTCAAAACAAAACGCCTTTTAAGTTTTCTGTTTGTTTTTATGTTCTATAATTCAGACTTACAAAGACGTTTATTAAATATAAAAAATTAACATTTTAATACAATATAAAACATTTTGTATCATAAACCCTTAAAATAAAATCGACTCTTTTGAGTTATGACATTGTGTCAGCAAATAAACGCTAAGGTTATGACCAACATTTAATTAAGGTCACTTGGTTGTTAAAGGTTGAATTTAACAAACGAATGAATCACGTTAAATTAATAATAACAGTGGAACTTCTGTAAAGTGAACTACTTTGCAAGGAAGCTCTTTCAACTATCAATTGATTTCAATAACACAACATTTGCCTTCCAATTTTAGTGTACTTTCATCTTTAGATGAATTGTCCTTCGGTAAATTTTTCTTTACAATGAACAAAGTTTAACTGAAATGGATTTTTGCAATGAAGAAGACAAGCATTTACGCAAAACTCTTCTAAGCTGCCTTTTTGAGGGATAATAATCCAGCACCACCGCATGTGGCAGTGCAATTCAAACTTAAATACTTGAGTTTGTTTACAGAAGTGGAAAATAATATAAGTTTCTGTAAAATGAAGGAAGTTTTCTGGTCCCATGCAGATTCATTATATGGAAATTCAATTTTATTAATTGCAGGTTTTTGAGTTGGTATTTAAAAGAGTTTTTAGATAATCTTTATTGTTGAATATATCTAACGATGTCCATCTGTCCGGCTGGCTACCTAGTATCGTGCAAATTACAGGTCGCAATTAAGGTAATAATTTGATTAAATTTTACTACATGAGTTAAAATGGCCACAAGAACCAAGCCTATTGAAAATGGTGAGCGCAACAGTTTTGCTCACCATTTTGGTATTGTTATTGAATTTCGTTAAGTTAACTTCTATCAACGGCACAAAGAACTCGTATATAAATGTTATCCATATAAACTATATTTGTTCTGGTGTATCCCTGATTGCCCATGGGTTTCAAATAGATTACACTATTTAAAATTTGTCTTTAGAAGCTGAGATGTAGGGTATCTTGTTTGTTTATCTAAATTTATATTTAAATACACTTTCAGTTTTTAGGTCCTTCAGAATAAATCTTGTTTGAATAATATAAAAGCAGATTTCAAAAAAAAACTTAAAACAGTTGTTTAACCAAATCAAAGAAACTTGTAAAGTGTATTTCTTTAGATAATATTTTAATTGTCATCGTCAGCTATTTAAGTACCATTTAAAAGAAAAGTACTGGAATACTCAATTTTGTTTAAAAATGAGCTTAAAGATAAATAAAATTTTTGAATCCGAAGTCAAAAACTAGCCCTAAGTGTTTTTTAAAAATCAACTAGTTAAGACTTTTCCAAACAGCAAATAATTTCATAATTAAGATTGAAAATTCGTTTCTCGGTCCAACTAGCCGAATAAGGAATAGACTCCCGGTAAAAGTCTTTCCAGTCAGCTACAATTTGTAAAAAATTCAAATTAAATGTCCACAAACACTACTCCTTCTTTGCTTAACCCCATAAACAATTTTCCTTATAACAACACAATGCATTGCATTAGTAGGCGACATCTCCTGAATGTTGGCTCAGAGTAAAACAATGTTTAGCACTCAATTCTCAGTACTGGAATTTCTCATTGATGGATTTTTGTACATTAGACCGACTCAAAAAAAGTTCTTGATGTGCCCCATCAAAACTAGCTTTGATATGTTTTAGGAAGAGTCCCAAAAATAGCAATTATGTATTTTTTTACGTATACAATTGTTCTCATATATTTTCCAAAATCGTTTTTAAATATCCTCTAAAAAATGTTGGTCATGAACGAGTTAATATATCAGTAGTATAAATTTAAAGTAATTTTCATTTTCATTAAAATCAAATTGAAAACCATCAAAAAATTTACATAAATAAACGTCTCCCTATCTCTATGTATATGGTTGAATTTTTTTAAATTTTTTACCGCAGAATCAATGACTTCCATCATATCTATTTTATTTGGCCACTCATTAACCGAACTTTTTATTCATGAAAAATACCGTTTTTGGAACTTTTTTTGAGGCGGCTTAGCTCACGGTAGATCATCGCTAAAGCCAATCAACATAGAAAATCCCAAAGTTAATTTTCAGCGGGGTACAACTTTAACTTTTTTTGCCCATGAAAGGTGGCTCGGCCTAACGTTCGTACATATGTAGTAACACAGTAACAATTGTGTATTATTTTTAACTACATTCATAATTAATTTAATTAAAACGAAACTCTAAACTTCATTACAATTAAACGTTATTGAAAATTCGTGATTGTAATTAGTTGTTATTTCCGCAAGATCAATCAATTATAATGAAATGTAATTAAATTTGCTCTTGCATAAAATGTTCACTCTAAGTTATTATAATTAAATTAAATTCTAGTATAAGATACCAAAATATATGTGTATTTCATTAGTTTTCCATTATAGCTAGAGAAAAGTGATTTTGTAATTGAAACTCTTAGGCCCGTTTACACAACTTACCGATAGCTAAAGGCAGGATTTTATCGACGTATAAAGAGTGTTCCATTAATACAACTTTACTTTAACCTACCACGTAGGATGAACCTTAATCCACTTTATCGCTCACTTTAGGTTAAAGTATATTTTTAATAACGGAACACTTTTTATAAGGCCGCTTAGAGTCTACTTTTATCGCTATCGGTACGTTGTGAAAACGGGCCTTAAATCTGCAAAGTGTAACGTAATTAAACCTCAAGTTTATTTTTAATTCCTATTTTGTTTTTCAACTTATTTAATTTTTTTAAAGCATTTCCCTGTGGAGATTTTACTGTAAGTTATTGATTTATACAAAATTATTTAAGTTGTTTTTCATGAGCTTTTTGAAAATATTGATTTCCACTTTTTTATATGGAAAAATCAAGTGCCAAACTAAAACAAAATATATTTCTACGATTTATTTAATGTATTTATGGTGTTTTTTTTTATATATTTGTGTTCTGGTACAAATGGAATTTATTTCCCATTTCCGAAAACCATTAAAATGTTACTTTGAATGCTCAGACAAACACACACACAACTGAACAAATGTTACTATTACTTGTACTTGTATTAGTACACTGTTGCGGGAATTAGTAGCAGTAATTTAAGATTGGTAAAAACAAAAAAATGCGGTTATTTTCTACTAAACACTCACACAGAGTAACGTTTCTGCCTATTAGACTGACGAGTACACTTTATTATCTAAATTAATTGAAAATTAATAAGATTATAGTCGGTGCATGACCGACGACCACAATTAAATTATATTGAAAATATGTTAATTATGGATCAAATTACAAGAAACCATGTACTGATATCTACGATTATAAACACGTATGAAACTATAGTCTTTCAAGGACGACCAAGGATAATTCACACCATCAGAGACAAATTTTCGATTTCAATTTCAAATTGCGCTACGCAATCAGATATACAGAAATCCAAAAAGGAAGGTGAACGAATTCTTAACAATTTTATAAAATATATATAACATTAAAAAAGCCACGACATTCTCTTAATACGATGCAGGTTTGTAAGGGTGCATTTTAAATAACAACGGCAAAAGCAATAAATTCAGTGTATAACCTAGGGTTTACACTTGCAAGTGCAAGTTCGAAAAACTCAATACACTCACACTTTTTCACTAACACCAACAAATGTTTCGTACTTGCAGCCCAACTTGCAAGAGAATTTGCTTGCAAGTAAATATTTGACACTTGCAGCAAGTAAAATAACAAATGAAAAAACAGTGTTACCGTGGATGAATTTTGTATCAATTTACTAGTACTTAGTAATATAAAAGTAATGTTTATAGCGGATTTTAAGTGTATTTATAAAAAATAACAAATAAAAAAAGCACAACTATAAAACATCGCATCTTAATGTCAATATTAATCAAAAATTTTAAGCATTTTGAAAAAAAAAATTTTAATCAAAATATTTTCTCAGTAATATTATGGCATCGCCACTACGGCAATACTGGAGTCACATATTTTATAGAATTAACATAATTGTTTCATCAAGATGGACCGAAAATTAAATAAAGAAGAAATTATTAAATATATTTTGCTATAGCATGGTAATGTTTTTAACATGGTAATGTTTTTAAACCGAAAAACAAACCATTTTAATAAGATGTTTTCGCTTCGAGAACATTTGAAAAATGAACTTACAACTGACTGTGTAAACACTCAAGCTACTTGCAAGACTTTCGGCTTTATCTTCGACATTTTCGTTGATAATACGTATGCACTACTTGCAAGTAATTACTTGCATGTGTAAAGGCAGGGTTAAGCAGATCGTTAAATTCAACCATTTTTATATCGCCTGGATAAAGCGCTTTCTTTGTCAAAAATCTCCTATAAGGAGCATAAGGCCTCATAAGGTTAAGATTCATGTAAAAGTAAATTTTACCAAATATTATTTTATGAGATTTTAATACCCACATCACAATAGTGGAGAGGAGTGTAGCAAAATTGAAATTTTGAAATGGTACTTAACTTCAACTAAAAGAGAACTTTTTCCCTCCAAATGGTACTTTTTGTCAAGAAATAAAACAATAATTTATACCAGTGCTATTCAACCTTTTTGGCTCGTGTACCCCTAAATTCACGACAAACTTTTCGCGTACCACCAAAAAAAATATTATGTAAACAATTTTAAAATTTTTAATCCATTTTATTTATTAATAATAAAAACAATAAAATTAAAAAAAAATAATAAAAATAACAAAAAACATAACAAGAACATGTACATTAAAAATATATTTTAAAAAGGAAATCTTTCATTTAATTTTTATACAACTTATAATAAATTAGTAAAAAAAAAGAAATTTTTAAAAAATTTAAGAAATTAAACATTAAGAAAGAATTATTCAAAGTTAATAAAAAACGAAACAAAATTAAAAATAATGCATTTATAAAAAACTTAACAGAACGAGTAAATTAATATATTCTAATTAAGAGATCTTTCATTTGATTTTTATCCAACTATTAAATATAATTTAATAAAAAAATAAACTTTACAATAAAACTATTCAAAGTAAAAAAGAAACGAAACAAAAATGTATTTGCAATTAATTTTATAAAAATCCGAATCAATGAGATCGTTGGTACTGCAAATAGAAATCGTTAAAATTTTAAAAGATTCCGCGTACCATAGGTTGAATGGCACTGATTTATACAAATAAAAGAAACAAAAAATATTTTATTAGAATTACACTATTATAACGGGCCGAAGTTGAATGTGAACCACACCTAAACGTCAATTTTTTTCTCCATTTCATTTGAAATTTCTCAATTTCAGACAAAATCAGTTTGAACCATCGAAAGATACACAATCGAGCAACGCGTTAAAGTTATTCAGGCTTGTTATGATAATAAGCGTTCAAATCAAAAAGCATATCGAGCACTTCGTGATTTTTTTCGGTAAATTTAATCGTCCAAATGTGCGCACAATCGGAAAAATCGTGCAAAAATTTGAGCACACCGCGTCTGTTGGAGATCTGAAAACACCAGCTGTTCGCAATAGTGTGGTTGAAGAGCGGTCCTCCTCAACTTGTCGTCGTGCCCAACAATTGCACCTCTCAAGCTAATCGTTGATGAACAGTATGCTTAAAGACTTGCATTTAAAACTAACAGACTCTTGACCATTCCAGCAGTCGTCAATAGTAGCATGCACTGGGAACAGTGGTTAGCAATTTTCGAAGAAAATCATCTTCAGTGATGAGGGCAAATTTTCACCTCAGTGGATTCGTCAATAAGCAGTATTTCCGCATTTAGGCGAATCAAAATCCAAGAGTGATTGTCAAAAAACCTATGCACCTCCAAAGAGTGTCTGTGTGGTGCAGTTTATGGGCTGGCGGCATCATCGGGCCGTATCTAAATTCTATATCGAGAAATATATATATATGTATAAAGAATGGGATTATATGTTTAAAGAATAGATCATTTTTAATTTTTTTTATTATTTTTATATATTACAGCTTTTATCGATCATCTTCGGAAAAAGGAAAATTTTGGAAAATCATAATTTAGTATAATTTGAATCAAAGTTTCTATTTGTGCAAAAAGGTAAGATAATAATTGATTTTCTTAATTAAATGTGCAATTTCTTAAGCTATGTTCACACCTATTAAATATTTCACGTCCTACACGTAACCACTTGCTTAATTAAAAATTGTGTGCTTTGGCAAAACGTTTGTCTAGACCAAACATAATTTAACGGTTTCTAAATAACTTAAAACAATTATCTTCTTACAAATACTAAGCGTTTAATCGATAAAAATTGTTAAAAAAAAAGTAAAGTTTCATCAGTTTATTGTTGTACGTCGAATATTTACTATGTAGGTCTGAACCTACCTGAAATACATAAACAACAAATTTTTAAGTACGTAACCAAATTCTGCAATATGGGTATAACTGTAATCGGTGCGACCGGATGATGGTCCTCAACGACCGTATTTTTACACTGGTCGGTGGGATTTTCGTCCGCTTGTAACGCCATAAGTCAACGTATTACAAAACAATTTTCAAAGTGTTATCCTTAAAATTTTTTCAAAGAAGTTTTAAAAAAAAAAAAAAAACGGGTAAGACAATTACAAAATATAACTATGGCAATAAGGAAAAAGTACTTAAGTCCATTTTTTAAACTTTTAAGCGAATTTTTTAAAAATTTCTTCCTATTCTTATGAAAGTTTCACTTCCCTGCGATTCAATTTTATTCTTAAATATTGCTAATGTCACAAATCGAAAGTAAACTTAAGTTTTTATTCCCAAAATTTTTCTTGAGACAAAAATGCATTAATAAGTTTTCTTTTTAGGTCAGTTTTCCCAACTTGCCAATAGCTAAAAGTAGACCTTATAAAAATTGTTCCATTATTAAAACTTTACTTTAACCTAAAGTGAGCGATAAAGTAAATTAAGGTTTATCCTACCTGGTAGGTTAAAGTAAAGTTGTAATAATGGAACACTGTTTATACGGCCGTTAAAATCCTACCTTTAGCTATCGGTAAGTTGTGAAAACGGGCCTTAATTTGCTAAATTCCCAATTCATACTCTCGATAAATACACTGATATTTATTGTTGGTGGGACAAACGAGTTCCTATGCTAATTTCATTGGGTTCCAGATCAGCAGGAAAAATTTTTCCAAATACTTTAGAGAATTATATTCAAAATTTTCATAGGAAAAATGTTATTTTGCTACAAAGTCGTGCTAAATAATTAAAATAATATCCAATGTGTCCTTTTGAACAAGAAAGAAATAGCTTAAGTCGACTTAAGCACTTTTTTATTTTGCCACAGATATTATGTAACAAAGAAATTTTATTTTTTTATATTTATTTTTCGTTTATCCTTAATTCAAATAACAAAGAAAAAATCATTTAAAAATAACTAATTATATGGGTCCTCGCCTTGAAGATTAATCTTTAATAGATTTACAAGAAGAATTTGTATTTTCGATTTAAAGCAACAGAAAGAAACCGTTTTTGTTGTAAATTAAAAAGTTAAATTTCTAATTAACTTTATTATGCTATAATTTCCTTTACAACTGTATGCGAGTAAGTGTGTGTACGCTTGAGGATTCAAAGCAGGACAACATTAAAAATATTCATGCAGCCATGTTGAACAAATACAAAATATAATAATAAAAAAAAAACAAGGAATATATAAAGGATTCGTGAATTACATGCATATCAATGTATTTATGTGTGTCTCTATATATGTGAATATAAAAAGCAATAAATGCATTAGTATTTGTATTAAAAATACGAAAAAAAACGTTATAAAAATACCATTTTTATTTAGCCAACCAAAAAAAAGATTTAGTACTCATTCGTATAGTTTTTGTTTCAAGCTAAAGAATTATTTTATACTCCTTTTTTTATTTTTACATTAAAATCTCATTTTATACATATTGATTGGCCATTATTTATGAATTTATCTTCTTTCAACTAAAATTGCATACAAACACATACACTTTTAAAACTTGAATAAATTTGTATGTGTGTATGTATGTATATCATAGCAGTGAGGAAAAATTTGTGTGTGAGTGCTTAAAAACTTAAAAGGGGTTCATATTTTTAGCTTTTTTTAACAAATTATTTCAAACTTAACTTTTTCAGATCATAAATTATCAAATCTTCAACCACTGGCAATGGCAGCAGCAGCAGCAGCACTCGGCATCCAGCCACCAGCTCAAAGCATTATAATCCAGCAGCATCAGGGACATAAAACAGGCAGCATTTTAACTCGAAAACTTTGTGTCAACAATATTGCAGCAAGTGTTTTCTTTTTTAATATTTATTTTCTATATCTCATTTATTAGTCTTTGCTTCCACACATTCAGTTTGTTTTTTTTTTTTTTTTTTTTTATTCCGTTTTTCCGCTAACTTTTCCATTACACATTCCTTGACATTGTCTCGTTATACGTATCATTTTCATATAGTTTTTTTAAAACTATAGATCATTTTAATCATATTCTAATGGTTTTAAGATTTGGCTACAGATTCTTCGGCAGCTCGCTGACGTTCCAAAGTTGTAACAAATGTTGAAAGCGGAACATAAATTATGTCACTTCGTTATTGATGTATAATTTTTTATATTTATTTCATTTTTCAAATGTCATATCAGTAAGTATGTATGTAGTTGTTTGTGTATGTGTATGTGTGAACAAATATAAAATTATATGAGTATGTTTCTGTGTTCAAGTGTGCGCTTATGTTAAAAAAGGTGCTTTTCTAATTTGCAAATAACTAGTTTAATTAATGTGATTAGTGTATTCAATTTTAGTGTCTAAATGTGATTTCTATTTTAATGGTTCGGTGCGACCGGATGATGGTCCTCAACGACCGTTTTTTACACTGGTCGGTGGGACTTTCGTCCGTTTGTAACGCCATCTGTCAACGTTATTTATTCGAATAACAAAGTGAAAAAATTATGGCGATACTTAGGAAAATTGAAAAGTGGCAATTATTTTTTTCCTCAGTGAATGAAATGAAAACTACTTTTTCCAATTCATATAGAGTTACCGTGAATCAGTTTCTAATATTTAACTGTACAAAACTTGGACCGACGCACAGTGTGGCAAATTTAAAAACAGCGTCAAGGGTATATAACTTTTGATACAGGCGGAATTTTTTAAATGCGGTTTTATTTTGATAGGTGACTTTTTACGACTTCTTTTCTGAGAAAAACATGTTTCAGTATTAATATGTAACACTTTCCAATGTTATCTATACTCACTCGAAGTGTAAAATATTGTGCAACTTCAATAGAATAAAAAAAACGAAAAACTGCACATTAAAGAAATTTGGTTTTCTCAATGTCTCATTTGCTACTATTCTGTCGCAAAGCTGGTTATCATCTGCAGATTATTTATTTTCCTTTTATTTGCCGTACAGATAAATTCAATCAGCTGTCTCCCAACTTTTACATGTATTTTGAGAGGTGTTGCCAGCTTGTCGGTATATTGAGAAACCCAAAATTGTTAACAGACAGTTTATCGGTCTAATAAATTTATGTTGACATTAAGTAACAGGCAGTTTGACTGTGCATTGAGAAAATGGCCATAACACTTTCATCATTAATATGATTCATGAGCGATTTTTAATGCTATTTGAGCGGTTTCTGCACGCTATTACGGTATGGAAACAAATATTGACATCACTAACGGCTTGAAAAAACTAAAACGTTAATTATATACATATGGGGGATTCACAAGGTGTTATAAAGTCATAAGTCTTAAAATAATAACATGAAAATATACGACTGTTGTGAACAACCTCTCATCATTTAGTGTGCTATTTTGAATTTAAGTCAGCTGATTTAAAACAAATATAAAAAATAAATATTTACCAACAATAAAAATATTTTTTAATTCTACACAGAAAAAATTATTGCCGAATTATTTTCAAACAAACGATTGTTTGAAATTTTTTTTAATTTCTACAAATTTTTTTACTGATTCAATTAATATTTTTGTTTGATTTTTATTTAACCAACAAAAATGTTGACAACTTTTCAATAATATAATATACGCGCTATTGGTTTCAATTTTTCATAATTTTGTATGAAATATTTAACGCTCTTTAATGTTGTCGTTTTTTGCATTTTTTATTTGATCGTAAGCAACACTTCTTTATGTGAAATATAAGAACAACAACACAAAACACATACAGTTTATTTTTGGACGCTTTAAAAAAGTACAACAAGAAGAAAGATGATAAAATAGCGGGACGAGGTTATTAGTAAAAAAACAAAAAAAATAGCAGGTAAAAAAAGGTTTCATTATTTTTTAAACAACAGAAACAACAACCACATTATAAGAAACAAAATTAATTTTTGGTTGGTTTCAAAGTTGGAAAAAAAAGAATGAAAAACAAAATCCCGTATTCAATTTTTGAAAACTGTTAACTTAAATACATCAAATACAAAAATAAAATGATGACGAAAAACATATCGAGTCGGTCTGCTGCCGTTGTTTGTTACATTTCTTCTTCTTTAGCCAAGGAAAGGATACAGCAACAGTGAGTGATGAAGAAAAACATTGTGTGTATAAACAAGACTTCGTTCAAAAATTATTCCAACAAAACATGTGTCTTTAAAGCCAGCCGCCGCTCTGCTTCTGCCTTCATCTTCTCCTTCAGTGATAGCTTGGGTGCGCGTCATTGCTTGTGCAAAAAATTTTTGTTTGATTCAGCAAAATTATTTGTTTGAAATTTATATGAATTTCAGTAAACTTTTTGTTTGATTCTGTAAATTATTTGTTTGAAAAAATCAGTGTTTTTTTTAGTAAACAAAATGCAAATAAATTGTTTGAATATGCGAATTTGTTTGTAGGACCGATTTCAGACAAAAAATGTTTTGATTCTACAAATTTTTTGTTTGAATTCGAAAAATAATTTTTTCTGTGTAATCCATGAATTAATAAATTAAATTAGATCTTTCCTGACTATTTTCCATTTTTGTTTGTTTACTAAACATCAGAGTCCTAAGCCGATCTAATTTGACGCCGCAAGTGTTTTGTTGCAAAAATTGCTAGCCGCAGGTTCAATTCAGATGTTAGCCGGATACAACTATACCATCAACGGCGACGGCTACAAAAACTAATACCCTTCGGCTCAGCCGCTCAGCGCAGGTCTCTTCTGATTAATTACGACAGCACAATAAACATACCAAGCAAAGTTCTATTAATTTAAGGCACTTTTTGTTTACAAAGCAACAACAATTTTGTTTAAACCATTGTAAAATGTTAGAACATTATGACAACATAACATAATAGCACACCTTGTGAATACCCCAATATACTTTTTTCATTTTAATATATAAATCTGTATATAAATATAAAATCGTTTGTGCCGTGACACTAAACTTGGGCAATAAATTACTTTGGTCGGGTGCCAGGTTTCTCTTAAGTTTAATTGAGATTGGTGGCGCTCTTGTCATCGTATTTACATTTTTTTATTTATGGTGCGATTTGGCTGAAATTCACAAAATATAACACAATACAAAAAAAGTGTACTGATAAAATTTGGACCTGGTGGATAGCGATTGGGTCAAGTTATTAACAAAATTCTCCAGTATAAATTTTTTTTTATTTTTATTAAGAAAATCCCGAGCAGCACCGGGGCCAAACAGCAAGTATTTTTATATTTTGTTTTAAAGCAATCTTTTTCAAAATTATGAGCG
This sequence comes from Pollenia labialis, assembly GCA_949318255.1. Lineage (NCBI taxonomy): Eukaryota > Metazoa > Arthropoda > Insecta > Diptera > Polleniidae > Pollenia > Pollenia labialis. The sequence continues at coordinate 105,359,245 of OX439143.1, read as the reverse complement.
GTATGAATAATGACAAACAAAATAAAATATTGGTTGTTCAAACAAAGTAGTAAGTAAAAAAGTTGTACAACAGGGCAGTATGAACACCTTAAGTAAAAATAAGAGTAGAATATGCAATGTTTTTCATCAACATATTCACAAAAGAACTGGAAATTGTTTCCCACAGTGTTGTGTTTTTTGTACAAACGAACACAAATATGTAACATTAATGCAACATATTTCTCAGAAAAGAAATCGCCATTTGTTTATAAGTTAGGTTATAGCGGAATCAAGTTATGATTTCTAGAAAATTTAAAGTTATTTTCTTAAGAATAACACTATGGTCATGTTCTGTAACTCTCGCGTCGAGAAACTTTTCGATTGAAATATGTGAAATGAAACAGAAATGCCATATATTGAAACAAACAGCTGATTTTCTCTCTCAACTGTGTCTGTAAACTTTTTTGGCGAGACCTAGCTGTCACATAAGGATATTACTCGCTTTGATGCGCATGGCCTTCACGTGTATATACTACTACTACTACTCGCTTTGAACTGTCAAATTAATTCACGAATAAAAATGGGGCGAGAAAAATTTTAATACTAAAAAACAATCAAAAATGCAAAATACAAAGAGTAACAATAATAATAATATTTTGTACTTGGCAAAATTTTTAATTGTTTAATTATTTTGCTTTTTACATTTTTATAAAATGTTTTTAAATTTTTATATATGTATATACAAAGCTTGTTTAGAAACAACAAACATCAAAGTCGCACTTTACATTATATGGTATAGCCGACGGTTGTATATTCGCAGCCATCGTTGAAAAATATTTATTTTTAGTAAATTTTGGGCGCCGTCAACGATATGTGTTACTGGCGTTCTCAATGTCTGCAATGTCACATCGGCTTCAAGTGCAATGTTATGACATTTATAACATAACGAATTAATCTCTTTTGGTGTCGAAGAGTTACAGAAACACTTTTTTCTCACTTTTCGAGAAACGATGGAATACAGGCATGTTATGAAAATGACAAAATTTCAAATCACTTTTAATTTTAAAATCACAACTATTATTTAAGGTTGTTTTAAAAACCACAAAAGTTTTAACTTGGTTTAAAATGGTGGAAAAAAATAAACATGTAATTTTAAATCTGCGGCCACTTAGCTGAACGGTGTACACAGAAAAAATTATTGCCGAATTATTTTCAAACAAACGATTGTTTGAAATTTTTTTTAATTTCTACAAATTTTTTTACTGTTTCAATTAATATTTTTGTTTGATTTTTATTTAACCAACAAAAATGTTGACAACTTTTCAATAATATAATATACGCGCTATTGGTTTCAATTTTTCATAATTTTGTATGATATATTTAACGCTCTTTAATGTTGTCGTTTTTTGCATTTTTTATTTGATCGTAAGCAACACTTCTTTATACGAAATATAAGAACAACAACACAAAACACATACAGTTTATTTTTGGACACTTTAAAAAAGTACAACAAGAAGAGAGATGATAAAATAGCGCGACGAGGTTATTAGTAAAAAACAAAAAAATAGCAGGTAAAAAAAAAGGTTTCATTCATTTTTAAGCAACAGAAACAACAACAACATTATAAGAAACAAAATAAATTTTTGGTTGGTTTCAAAGTTGGAAAAAAAAGAATGAAAAACAAAATCCCGTATTCAATTTTTGAAAACTGTTTACTTAAATACCTACATCAAATACAAAAATAAAATGATGACGAAAAACATATCGAGTCGGTCTGCTGCCGTTGTTTGTTACATTTCTTCTTCTTTAGCCAAGGAAAGGATACAGCAACAGTGAGTGATGAAGAAAAACATTGTGTGTATAAACAAGACTTCGTTCAAAAATAATTCCAACAAAACATGTGTCTCAAAGCCAGCCGCCTCTCTGCTTCTGCCTTCATCTTCTTCTTCAGTGATAGCTTGGGTGCGCGTCATTGCTTGTGCAAAAAATTTTTGTTTGATTCAGCAAAATTATTTGTTTGAAATTTATATGAATTTCAGTAAACTTTTTTGTTTGATTCTGTAAATTATTTGTTTGAAAAAATCAGTGTTTTTTTTAGTAAACAAAATGCAAATAAATTGTTTGAATATGCGAATTTGTTTGTAGGACCGATTTCAGACAAAAAATGTTTTGATGCTACAAATTTTTTGTTTGAATTCGAAAAATAATTTTTTCTGTGTAAAAACAAAATTATGGTTAAAATTTTTTGTCCACAACACCTTCCTTGTGCTTTCAAATCGCTTTCTCAAAAAATGATTTTCAGAACATGCCTGATATCGTCCCCTCAATATAACAATAGCATATAATTTTTTTAGGGTTTTGAGAAAATCGTGTTTAAAGTTTTTGTCAAATCCGATGTCTATTAAAACCTCAATATCTCGGTAAATAAAAATTTGTCATATTGGATTTTTCGACGTATACATAATATCGTTTCTGGTCTTTAAATTAACCATTTTTTTTATTCTACGCATCCTTTAAGACCATCCATATGTCATTCAAAGTGCAAGTCCTCCATATAGGCTATTTTATTTTTTAAGGAATTCGTATGATGAATCTGATACACTATTTTATTTTGTATGGTATACGCTGTTTTATTCAATAATTTTACGGTATTTTTATTAAAATATTTGATCTCTAAAATATCAATTTGTAACATTATAAAACAGTGATTAATTCATAGTTTTGTTAATTCAGTGGCATATATTCATTACTTTTAAATTTGGGTTATTAAAAACCAAAAGTTATGACAAATTAAGGTATACATTTCGTAAATTAAAAATAACTAGAAGTTCATTAGTCTTCTTTCTCTTCCTCTGCTTCATCTGCCTCATCTAAACAATTTCGCTTCTTTCCACCTTGTAAGAAATAAAAAAATGACTGCGAGCCACGACGAATTACAGCTTTCGATGGTCGGAATGCAACTATTTCTCAAACAATAGTGTATATTATTATAAGCTATTTTATGAGTTAAAGTTTTCATAAATTGAATTTTTTTTCTAAAGAACAAAAAGGAGTACAATGCGTATACACTATTATTCTTTTCACAATTTTGGAGTGGCAATTTCAAGTAAAATAGCGCATATGAGCTTAAACACTTATTGAAGGAAAACTTTGAACAAGAAATTATACACTATTTTTTCCAACGATATTTTGACCCACTTTTTGGAAGTAGATATTGACGAAATTTTGACCAGATATAAAATCAATGATGGAGATTCTAAATATGCAATAAAAAAATAATAGCGTATGAGCACATACGCTATTGTTATATTAAGGGGACGATATTATCTTTTCGATGCGAGAAGTTCTAACTTAAGCTACAGAACAGGGGTACTGGTCTACAAATTTTAAATCTTCATAATAGTACCGTTTAAGCATGTCAGGGAGATCTTGTGTTACTGATTCAAGCTATTTTTTCTTTGTCTGTGCCCAGTAAAAAATGTGCTCCAAAAGAAGCAGGTTATATGTATGAATTCATAACTCAAATCGCTTCAAACCTGCTGATGGGATGCCTGATTTTTGTATGGAGTGTTCCCGGTTTGGAGGACTATTTATTTATTTATTTATTTATTTATTTATTATGATTGATTTTCTAATACAACAAGACATATATCTTATTAATTACAGTATAAGAATCAGAAAAGTCAAAATTATTTAAAATGAAAAATGCAATAGTGGACAATATTGATTAACAAAATTAAATTAATTAACAAATTATATAAATTAAATTGACATAACTAATCACAAGGTGAATGAAGTTGTAATATTAACAGAGTTGTAAAAGAAAAATAAATGAAAAATATAAAAAAAAAGAAATAAAAATATAAAAAATATAAAAAAAGAAATAAAAATATAAACGAAAAAATATAATAATACATATAAAAAAATTTTTTAGTCATTTAAATAATCGTTAAGTAATTTCCTAAATTTTATTGCGTTGTCGGTGCTTTGAAGATAATTAGGGAGTTGATTCCAGAGACGTATACTCATGATAAAGAATTGGCATTCTGACGCATGATTTCGATGTCGTAATTGAATAATGTATCGGCCTCTTTGGGATCTTGCAAATTTCAGGCGATCATATAAGTATTCCGGTTCTTTTTTTACAATAATATTATGAAGGAAAATTAAGCATTTCATATTCAAAAACTTATTAAAAGGCAATTGCATAAAACGTCTTGAAAAAGGTGTGACCCTGTCAAATTTTTTTAAACCGTAAACATAGCGGACGATATTATTGTATGTTGTGTTTAGTTTACGCATATCACATGAAGAGCAGCCTGAAAAAATTTCGGACCCATATGACAATGTGGGAAGTAGATATGTTTTAGCCAACAGCGTCCTTATACTAAGGGGAGTAAAATATTGAGTGGCCCATAAACTGCGAAGCTTACTATATACCCTACCACAGGCCTGACTTATATGGTCCGACCAAGTTAGGGTCCAGTTAAACGTCACACCTAAATTTCTTGCCGTGTTTACCTGCTTGATTCTCGCGCCACCAATAGAAATATCAATTTCACCTTCCGGTCTAATGCTATTTTTACAAATGATAAGAAAATTTGACTTATTTGGGTTAATTTTTAAACCATTAGCAGAAGCCCAGATAAAGATTTTTTCTAAATCAGAGTTAAGTTCGTTTACCTTAGAAACAATTGAGTCTTTGGTACTACTGAGATATAATTGAATATCGTCAGCATACATTTGTATGTTTGAAAAGCTAAGTTGTTGTGGGAGATCATTTGCGTAAAGAGAGTACAATAAAGGTCCAAGGATGGAGCCTTGAGGTACTCCTCTGGTGACAGGCAAAGAATGTGATATTTGATCGTTATTAACGACAGATTGAGTTCTGTCTGCAAGATAGGACTGAATTAGTCCTGTAGCTTGTACAGAAAACCCGAATTGCTTAAATAATTTCATGCTAAGAATTGAGTGGTGAACAGTGTCAAATGCCTTAGAATGGTCCAGTAGCACCAAAAACGAAAGTTTACCTTCATCCAAGTTTTCTCTGATGTCTTCAACTACATCTGAAAGTGCTGTTATACAGCTATGTCGGGGTCTGAAACCAGATTGGCGACTGGTCAACAGATTATTTTCATTTACATAGGTGTAAATATTAGTATGCAGGAGACGTTCAAAAACCTTAGAAAAGTAGGGTAAAATAGCAATTGGACGATATTCATTTCCAGGTTTTGGGACAGGGACAATTTTGGCATGCTTCCATAATTTTGGAAATATACCAGTCATAATAATACAGTTAAAAATATGTGTAATGTATTGAATTATCCATGGTAAGATAATCTTTACAAATCTTGGATCTATGCCATCCAAACCAATCGAGTTGGATTTCATCTTATAAAAGGCTTCAACAACGTCAAAAATATGAACAGTTTGGAAATCAAATTGCATGAGGGAGCCAGGAATATTGGAATTTTCATTATAAAAGTCAGCATTGGCTTTAGGTTGTGGTATATTAACAAAATTTTCGTTGATAAGATTTACATCAACATCTAACGGTCTACGGAGACTTTTTCCAATTCCGATCTCCTTAATGCATTTCCACTTTTTCTTACTGTCCGTAGCTGAATTAAATTTGTTACTGTAATACGCAGTTTTATCCCGTTTTATCTTCTTAACAACAGCTTTTCTTGCCTTGCGAAATTCAGAAAAGTATTCAAGAGTTTTGTAACGTTTCCACAAATTATAGCTTCGATCGCGTTGTAATATTAATGCTTTGGCCTCATTGGTAAACCATGGTCTAACGCCTTCCCGTAATTTTTTTGTTGATATAGGTACCCTGTTACTGCTGACAATCAGCGCTTTTTTAACATGTAAACAAAGCAGTCCTTAAGAACTTTTTTAAGGGCTAACTATATTAACATATTCATTGATATTTTGCTTTTAATTGATTAAATGCATTGTTTCAATAAATTTCGTAAACCATTAGATATTTTTATTTTTTTCGCTTTAAACCCTCATCGTTGTCAGCACTAAAATAGCAACTTTTTTGCATGTATTTCATTCATTATCATTTACTGCTTTATAAGAGCTCTCTTAATGAAGCGCTCGATTATGCGCTTTTTCTCTTAAGTACTTCAAAAAACCGAATTTTTTTTTACTGGGTGGTTAATATTTGGTTGGAAAAAAAGGATACGCAATATCAGAATCATTAAAATATACATATTTATATTACTTTAGTTTTGCAGTCAGAAACTTGGACAAGCCGTCGACACCGCCCATATTTTGCATATTCTTCATTCGCATTTAGATTTTTTTCCAAAAAAAAAACTAGATGCAGTGAGCGCACAAAGACTTAATGAAAATTGAAAGAATTTTTCAAGGATTTTGAGACAAAAGCTTGCTGGAAGACTATTTTTGGACTCTACACTCACAATATTATTACAGTAACGGACTGTAGTTTATTTAAGAAATATTCCGTTCAGTCATTTTTAAATAAACAAACATTTAAAATTCCAAGCAAATTTATTTTTTAACTGATTCTAACAGTTATTCAAAAAACTAAGTGCATATTAATACGGATTTTCAGTTGCAGTTAATATTGTCCGTTGATTGAGTTAAATTCTTCTTTATGTTAAAGTAAATAAAAATGTAATTTAAAGCAACGTAAAGTTCATTTAATTTTTACTGTCAAAAATTTAACCGCGAATTCCGTAAAAACATATCAATATTCAGTTATCTTATATAAATTAACTGTCAAAAAATTAACTACATATTCCGTAAAAACAAATAAATATGCAATTATTTTATAAAATTTTACTGTCAAAAATTCAACACCATATTCAGTAAAAACAATTAAATATTCAGTTATTTTATATAATTTTACTACCAAAAATTAATTTTTACTTATCTATAAAAAATGAATTGCTTGTTTTGTGTAAGCAATACCCATTTTCTATTTGTTAAAATAATTTAGTTAAATACATCAAATTTTAAAAGTAAAATAATTGCGAAGCCATATCAGTCATGCTGCTGGTGTCTTATAATTGAGAGTTCCTCTGTAAACAACGTGGTCAGTACAACAAAAGTAAAACAAACGTGTGTAACTGGGTAAGTAAATAAAAATATTCTCCCTCTCTCGCTTATAAGAAAAACAAGCGGACAGGTGTCTGTCTGGAATTTTTTAGAAATTCGGCTCTTTTGTGGAGTAAACGAAAATTTAATAAAATAACTGAATATTTAATTGTTTTTACTGAATATGGGGTCAATTTGACAGTAAAAAATTGACAGTAAAATTTTAATAAATAACTGAATATTTAATCGTTTTTACTGAATATGGTGTTGTATTTTTGACAGTAAAATTTTACAAAATAACTGAATATTTATTTGATTATACGGAATATGGTGTTGAATTTTTGACAGTAAAAATTAAATGAACTTTTTGTTAAAAATAAATGAAAAATAGGTAGACCTGTTTTTAATTGAACTTTCATTTATTTTATATTACAATTTCAGTTAATTTTACGTACAGAATATTGTGAGTGTACTACGTGAAACCGAACCAACAAAATACTAACGACGCACAGTGGGAAATTTTACGGTAAGGCGGTCAAAATTCCATAACTTTTGACTGGATCGGTATTTTTTATGCGTTTTTTTTTGCTCGATAGGTGAGATGTTAATTTGCGCTATGAAACGTAAAATTCGACTGATAGAAGCAAAAGTTACGGTGTAAAAGTTGAATATTTCAAATATGATTTTTTTATAATTTATCATTATTTCTCTTGTATTTTACAACTGATACTTATTTTTTATTGTCGAACTTAGATCCTGTCAGAAAATGCCAACATTTGGCCCCTGTAAATTTTTTAATCCCAATATTCACAGGGGCCAAAGGTTGGGGTTTTTGGGACGAGACGAGTTGTTATAAGGATAAAACTGAAAAGGAATATTTTGAAAAATGCCCAAATGGCATTCTTGGCTATCGATAACATTTTAGGTAATTCAACTTTTATTTTTGGTTTGAGATGTATGTGTATTTTATTTGTATATATTAATACAAATATATACTTAAATCCAAAACAAATTATGATCTATAAACAATTTTAAATTAAACAATATTAGTAAAAATTTCTTCTAAATAGCTTTGGGTTTCATTTTCCAGAAGTTGTTTAGCTTCTTCCTCTAATTCGATTGGGGTTGATTTCCATTTTTGTCGAATACTGGATAAATATGGATCTGATGTGCACAACAAAATAGTAATATGATCTTCATTAGTACAACATCTGGACATTTTTCTTGTGTTATGCTCGTGGAAGAATCTTTTTTCTTGCGCTTCTTCAGATAGATCTCCAATTGGTAGCATATTGTGTTGAACTATTTGTTCCCCATGGTATAAAATTTTATGAACTGCGGTTGGCATATGTCTCCAAGAGTATTTTTTGTTATAAAGAATTGCTGCTTCATTTGCATACTGGCCAAATTTTTTTTGGATTTATCTTTCTGCTACATGATATAACTTGTAAAATGATCTGGAATCATCTAATTTATTCAAAATTTTGCGGCTATTTACTTATGTTTAAGCTTTTAACTTACTCAGAAATCTAACGTGTTAGTCTATTTATCTCGCCTATTCGTTTTGCAGCATCCGTTTACCCACAATGAGTTCATAACAATGGCTATACCTTTACCTTCTCCAAATTAATTGATAACCTGTCGTGCTAGATTATTTATGTGGCCTGAACTGCTTTATTTGTCGAAAATTCTTTAAGACTCATCTTCTTTAATTTCAGTAATGTTTCCTTGCAGGACTTAATTTTTTGAACCGAATATCTTACCTTGGGTCACAGAAATTGCTGTAGTTCGCAAGGTCGTATCCAGACGTGTGTACAATGGGGTATAGCAATGTAGGTTAGATTCTGGACTACAAGAGAGTATAGATTTTTTTGACGCGTTTTGACGGGCAGGACTTATGCTCTATAAAGTAGGATATTTCCGGGAAATTTTGACATTAAAAAAAAAATTAAATAGTTCTAACGGTCGCAGGGTTTAAACCACGTATAGCTAATAAAATAAACTAATACACAAAACTTATTCTGTCAAAAAATCTTTAAAAACAAAAAAGTTATGAGCATTTCAACTTCAAAAATTGACTCAGAAATTCAAAACTATAACCAAATATTGAGAAAGTCCATTTCGGACCACCCTGTTCTCAATGAAATAGTTGAAATAGGGTTAAAATTGTTTGGCTCCCGAGGTTCACTAGTATTTACTTTCACTTGAATAAAAAAATTTTAAAATCGGAGAACATAAAAAAAATAATTTTGGCCGCCTTCTCAAAATTTGAACCAGTGTGCGACATTTAAGTAACGCCATTCACTTTTGAAAATTCATTTTTTTTTTTCAAATAAACTAGTGATTTTTTTTTATGTAAGAAACGAATAAAAATAGTTTTTTTGGATCTCGAAAACCTGGCGTGATAGAGCAAACCCACTCACAGATTCGAATTATACTAGAAACACAACTGGTACGAACGACGAACTTCGCATAGTACGACGTATTCGTCGGCAAGGATGCGTTGCGTAAGTTCGTAAAAAGAGACACAATAAGTGCGTGAATTCCAGGTATTAATGTGACTTAACATTTTTTAAAAATTAACACCTTAGACGGCTCGATTCTTTAATTATTTTACTGCATCCATTTTCATCTTTTTTAACTAGCAATAATTATTCCCTTCACCGAAGGTAAAAGGGTATATATAAGTTTGTCATTCCGTTTGTAATTTCTACAATATTGATCCTTCACCCTATAAAGTATCTATATTCTGGGCCCTTATGAAAAGCGAAGTTCAAATCCGGTTGTCTCATATTTCTTTACATATATTAGCATAATGCCCAATATGATTTTCGTTATCACCCTCTTTATTACTTCATCTTTTTAACGAAATAATTTTAAAAATAGAAACGGGGAGTTTTGATTATTTTTGCTACTTAAAAATTCGCCAAAAAAGTTTAATCTACGGTAAGACAACACTGCCTATACTAAAAGAAACAAACAAAAACACACATACATGGTACAAACCATTAGGGTGAATATAGGCCACTATTACGGATCACAACTCAAATAAGTTGAATTGTAATTTTTGTATTATGGTTTACAACTTTGCAGAGTTAAGTTGACACAACTGAGTTGAGTTGTGAAACCTAAAACGGGCCATATTTCGTTTTAATGATATTCAACCAACGTTCGTTCGTTAGGGGTTTAGTTTAGAAAAGGGATGGGCAAGTTGAAAAAATATATCGATATATATCGAATCGATATTTTTTTAGAGTATCGATATTTATCATTTCAAAAATATCGATATATCGAACGTATTTTGCTGAAACTATTACCAAATTAAAAAATTCAGTATACCTTTGTACAAACATAAGTATGTATGAACAAATTATTTATCAGGCATGTTCTGAAAATCACAAAATTTCAAATCACTTGTGATTTTAAAATCACAATTGTTATTTAAGGGTGTTTTGAAAACCATAAAAGTTTTAACTTGGTTTAAAATTTTAAATCGGCGGCCACTTAGCTGAACGTTTTAAAATCACAATTATGGAAAAGGTTTTTTGTCCAGAACACCTTTCTTGTGATTTCAAATCACTTTCACAAAAAATGATTTTCAGAACAAGCCTGTATATGTAATTACATTGCTACTTTTTATTGTTTCATTTTATTTAAAAAAATTAATAAAAACAAAAAAATTTAATCAAAACAAAAAATTCAATTATAACAGAAGCAAAAGGGAAGAATACAAAAAAACCATAAGAAAAAAAAATTAATTACGAAAAATTTAAATGGAAGTAAATAAGTCATGGAAGAACCAACTTTTCTTAAAATTTGAATTGCACCCCAAAAGTACCAACTGGTTTTAGTCAAACCAGTAATCATCAGATATGGACATCAGGAGCTTCTTGTATCCGGCACTGCTTCTTATAAATGCCAATTATTTTAGATCTTCATATTTGTTTAAAAAAACATATGATGCATGCAATGATTCCAATTCTTAAAAACATATTGTTTGAAAAACGGCTAAAATTTTGAGTTCTTAATGAAGACTGACTTTAAAAAAAAATCGAATTCAATAGTCGTATTTCAATATCGATACATCGATATATCGGTATTTAAAATATTGGCGATATATATCGATTATATTTTTTTTAAATATCGATATTTTTTGCCCATTCCTAGTTTAGAAACTGTGAGTCCTCTGGTTCAAATCTTGGTTTTTCAAAGCGAATTTTTTTTTTAATTATTATGTTCTAAAAACGATTTAATAAAAATATTTACCAGTCTTAGATTTTTAAATTAAATTTATAATGAAGTTTTTGAATATGTATGTATGTGTCAGGAAATTCCCCCCCCCCCCCCCCCCCCCTAAATTCTAAAAATATGTGGGTTCATCTCGATAATACAAGAAATCCCAATAATAATTTCTTTAGGAAATCCCAGCAAGGTTTTTTTTTTGTTTTTTTTTATTGAATCTAACGAAATTTTCAATCAGTATCCGAATCTTAATTCTAATAGTTATTTATTAGATATTTCCAATGTATCCAAATACTTATTCTACATTCAACCCCAGCAGGTGCCATCTACATCCAAAGAATAAACGTTTGACTTGAATATGCGTGCGGTTGAATTATTAATAAGCCTTACCAAATAAGCGTAACCCCTACTTTTGTTAATAGTTATTGAGATTTAACATGGTCTTAATATCACAAAATAAACTAATTATACTGCTAGACATAGCAAAAAACTGTATTTGTAAGATGTGGGTTTATAATCAAAATATATATTCGAATTAAAGGAAATGATTATTTAGTTTGCTTGTTTTTTTCTTCAAATATTTAACAAGTGTGACCGCACCTTTAGTATATGCAATATTTATGTGCATTTATATGTGTTATATGAATCAAAATTCTATTCGATAATTTTTGACGAAAACACAGGTTTGTCGGGGAAAATCCAAATTTCCTTATCTTAAAGATATTTCAACATACAACAAAAAGTTGTTAGGAAAGCATTTATTGGCTTTGTTGTAAACGCATTTAAAGAGGCTTCAAAGGATACTGATAATGACGTTGATGTGTCAATTGATGCGAAGGCACAATAGTTCTAAAATATATGACAAATTTTAGTCTTGCCCTAAAAAAATGTGTAGGAAATGGAACAGATGGGTGTCCTCTGATGTCAGCAGAAAATGGAGCTGTTATAAAATTCTGGACAAATGCAAAACAAACGCCTTGCTATTCCCATAAATCAAACAACTCAATTTTATAAAGCAACAAAGTGCCATTAATACAACAAATTGTATCATTTGTTAAAGAAACGACAATATTTTTTAAATATAATCATCCCCTTGAAGAGAAAAGAAATAAAGCCGAAGAACTATTTAAAGCGATTTTTGAAAAAGTTAAAGTTTTCTGCGTTCAAATCGAGGTTCCAATCACATTTAAAATGTTGAAGATTACTACCGAGTTGTAGGTTACATTCCTCTTATTGAAATTATTTTAGAAGATCTCAAAACACGTTTTCCAATAGATATCCTAAATGTATTGAACATACCTTAACTTCTACCTCAAAGTGTAATCAAGTCAAATACAGATACAAAACTTTTAAAATCACAATTTGCTGATGAGCTGATTATGTTTGATAAAAGAGATAGATAAACACCTACTAACATCTAAACTTGAGTCTGAACTGTTGCATTGGCAACAAACTCTGAAGGCAAAACGCAAGTAACTTTTGCTATAAAATTCTGTTTAATTAGAAAAATTTTTATAATATTTGTAATAATATATATTTTAAGGGAAATCTTATTAAAAAACGACGTTTTAAATTCTTGCGTTTTACGTCTTCGATTTCTAGAACACCCGAGAATCTAGAATCTCCTGTTATCACACAAAACAGTTCTATAAATGAAAAACACTCTTTCAACTTCGCAAGATGTAACTGGAGCATATTTGAACACTAAAAGTTCAGATGGAGAAAGGTTGTCAATAAATTCATCCGTCTCACTTTCATTTAAACAAAATTCTGAGAAAATCGATAAAAACACTTTTTTTAAATTGAAATGCCAAGCCATATAGATTTTTCAGGAGTATTGAATAATTTGCCACACGTTTTACGATCTAAACCGTTTTTTAAACTTTTCAACAAAATCTTTTTTACTGACATCTTGTATTATTTTCCTTAGCACTGTCAATTAAGCCAAATCTTTCATTCATAGAAATCTCTTTCGTTTGTAACTTCAAGAATTAAATTTTTTTCTAGGTTGCAAAAAGGTATTCTTTGACAAGCTGGACCAAAATTGCTTTTTAAAAAAATAATTGAAGAAATGGCAAAAATGGCATATGCCCTACTCGTCAGTAATGCTACGAGAGAGAGAGGTTATTTCCTACCCGTCGTCTAACAAAAACATGGCTCAGATCAACAATGACAAAAGAAAGACTGTACTATCTAAATTTGCCGCACAAGGAAATCATAAATTGTTTATTTAAAAAAATTAATTTATATTGAACTGATCTTATATTTCATTTAACCTTATTGTTCAGTTTTTTTTTTAATATAATATACACATATTAATTTTAATAAACTTTTAAAAACAAATTTTTTTCTTTTTTGTATCAAAAAAATTTCTTATCGTTTGTATCATTTTACAGTCCGGCGCAAGTATGGCGAGCTAGTCAGAGATATCAACATTCGAATTTCCTATGTTGTAGTCAAACATCATCTCTGGCTTTGTTATCTTTTTACCGCGCTTTGCCTTTGTTACCATTGTATCACTCACCATGTATAGTGCTCAGCATTAACGCATCCCGTTTGTCTTGCCATTTGAGAACAACAATTTTTTGTTGGTTTCGCTGAGCTTTCTGTTCTCCCCTTTTCAATTTCGCTTGTACAACATCAGGGGGATTACCTCTTCGGTTCTTGCGCAAAGTTCCAACCAAGTGTGTTTTTTGGTAGAAACATTATTTGAGTTTAATACACTCTGGTATACCAGTTATCGGCATAGAGGGTTCTTCCATGGTCTAGAAGCTCTCCAAACAGTTTCATTACAATTTTCTTGGAAACAGCTCTCTCGTCAACTTTCTCTTTTCCAGTATGGACTTTCAAATTCCAGGTATATTCGCCACCGACACACAGTTTGAAAAACTTTATGTCATACTTGTGCCTCTTATTGGGTATGTACTGTCTAAAGAGAAATCGTTCTCTAAAGCGTACATTTGTATTTTCGATACAGGATTTCTCTTTTGGAAAGATTGGTGTCTGATATGTTTTTTGAAGAAGAATGAGAAACTTTAGCATTTTGAATACACGGTCAGACATCGGAGTTTGTTCTTCATTCAAAGATGGAACAGCAACTCAAATCGGTTTCTGGTTATAACTTCTGAAACGACATTTTTACACAGCAAAAATAAAAATGGATTTCAATTAAAAAATTTATTTATTAAAAAAATTAATTAATTTATTAATTAAATTTGCACCAGTAAACAAATTAACAGTATCAATTAAACGTTTAGCTCGCTTGATTAAATTTTTAATTAAAACTGATTTTATTTTTGTTTAATTTTGGAGATATTTGTATAAAGAGTATCATTCTACCAATAATTTCATAGATGTCGCAATGGCACAAGACCCATCCAGAATAAAATTCCAACGAATTTTCTCACTTCAACAGCATTGGTATCAATCCACATTTTGACTATAGCGTTAGGGAGTGAGGTTTTTGCCAGAGTTTGTGCCGCAAATCTATTGGTTTCAATAGTGCAATTATTTCATCCAATAAATGATTAAAGCATTTAATGCGCCTTTTTTGATATGATTTCGTGTAGATATCAGGTGGAACTCCGGTGTTTTAAAGCATTACATCTGGAAATGTTGGTCTTTCCCCTTCTTCTGATTGCCATTTTGACTCAAAAACTGTTTCTGATACATCCGGAAAATAATATAATTATTTTCCTAAATAATATTGTCCGGGTCATTCACTTGCTCCTCAAGAACACGAGATGTTGATGGCGTTGAACTAAAATCTGGTGAAGGGATGTTGGACGAACAAGATGTTGACGGTTTAGCAGAACGTTAGGATTATCTAGCTTTTACCAGATTATCTAGAATATCTTGAAAATCGTCGCACTCTTTGAAGTGAACGGAAAAACTCATACATCTGAATCTTTATCACAACTACTACAAGGCATGTAATCCCTGTCTCTATCAACATCATCATCATCTCCTGAGTCACCAAAATCTTACAGATCAGACGGATCAGCATTTAAAGTGTTATTTATCTATTTATCACTAAGTTTTTTCCTTGGCATCTTCAATTTCTTTTTCAATTGAATTAACTCGTCTAAAACAATAATAAAAGCAAAATGTGCACACTCGGAAAATTGCTTGAAAAAATATGGAAAAAGTGAAAGTTTTCACTTTCTGTTTTCAAATATAAAATAAGTAGACCTAAACCGTTTCAATGTTTTCAGGGAAACAAAAAATTGGCCGAAAGAAGTAAATTGCGATTTTGGGGCTTAGCGCGAGATGTGTTAAAAGCTGAAATTATTTCAATTTCGTTTTGAAAGTAATATCAATGTGGTTTGAACTTTACATTTATTATTATTGTCTTTTCATGAAATATTTAAATTTTATTTAAAAACTATTAAAGAAATTAATAAAAACACATTTGGGGGATTCGCAAGCTCCTTAATAATATTTTACAATTGTTTAAAAAAAAATATTGTGTTTCAAACAAAATAAAAATGTTAATGCTGTGTTCATTGATTCGTCATAGCTAAACAATAGAAATCTAAATAATAAGCGATTGCCCACAACAGTCATATAAATTTATTGTAATTATTTTAAGACATATGACTTTACAACTTTATGAAAACCTAGTGAATCCCTCAATTTTATATTTTTATTAGAATATGTTACTTTACTAGACTGTGAAAAATGATTTGTCGAAATGGCAACTAAATGTTGTCAATATACCAACAGTGTATTGTCAAAAATTAAAACAACATGTTGTCGGCATTATATTAACAGTTTTTTGTCAAGGCCCAACTATAATATGCATAAGCTGGCTTAAGCTTCTGGCAAAAATTTACAAAAAAATTAAAAAAAAGCATTTAGAAAACAAAAATTATATCAAAAAATATTTTATTCCGTACGGAAAGTGCAATCTGTTTCGCACTCAGCTTAAGCATATGCCAGTTTCATAAAATTAACCAAAAAATTTTCTAATGTTCAATATGGTTCGACTCATATGAATCACATGAATTCGCACAATTGCTTAAGACAACTTAAGCATATTACAGTTGGGTCTTCAGAATGAGACGAAACAAGTGACAACGAGTTGGTAAAAATAAAATCGGCATAGTTATCAAGCTCACTTTTGACAACGGATGGTGTAATTTTTTGCAAAAGAATTTCTAATCATTTGGGTATCGAATCAATTACAGAATTACTATTGCGCCAATTAGTTAATATTTCCTGTCGAGATCAGAATAACAGAAGAGTATAAAAAATTAAATGTACTTTCGATTATAAATATGATTTCTGACGCAAATATATTTTTTTTTTTTTTATTAATTTTTGTAATTAGAAAGGGATAAGTTCTTTAGAATTCGAGTTAAAAACCCAAAAGACTCAACAACAGGGCAATTACTCTTTGATATGAAAGATAATGCATTTTGGTAAATAAAAGTTAAGTGTTTTCTTGGAAAATTATCAAGGAACCCGGATATATGCTTTAAAAAAATTTATGCGCAAGAAATATGCAGTAAAAATGTATAAATATGCGCTTAAAATTGTTAAACATATTTAAAAAAACCCCAAATAGCTTATTTCAAAACATTATTTCAATATAGAATGCGACCCAATAGATCTATGAGACACAACAGCGAACCTTTTAACTAGCACAGCTACAACAAAAATCGGTTATAAACCAAAAGCAAGAAATGAGAATTGGATCACGGTTAAAATTCTTGATTTTATGGAAGAGCGAAGAAAATATAAACACTGAAATAAACATGAACACAAGCGTTTAAATACTTTTATAAAAGAAAAAAATCGAGAAGCAAAGAACCAAAATCATTGTGGTTCTTTGCTTCTCGAAATGATTAAATATAAATGTAGAATTTCATGTCAAGTGACCCAACTGTTGAGACCGATATCTTTAGATTGGGATTGTATTGGATAGAAGTTTGTACACAATTTTGCAACAATATCGGCTTAGAACTCTCTGAGCTTAAGGGGGTAAAAATTAACATTTTGGTCAACCAGGTGTTTGTTCCAATCCATCAGGGGTGTGCTGGAAATCGAAAAAGTGAAACTTAAGATTTTGAAGTTGTTTTAATACACTTTTAATTTTATTCTTATAATTTTTGTTATAAAATTCTGTTTAATAGAGAAATATTTTTATAATATTTGTCATAAAATACTTTTCAAAATTCTTGCGTTTTACGTTTTCGATTTCCAGTAAACCCCTGCATGTTACTTATTTATGCCCGTAATTTCTACAAATAGATATCTGGTCATGTTCGTACCTAACAGTTATCTTTTCCTATCCGGTAACACTATTGTGGTAATTTTAACGTTAAGTTTGCCTACGTGAATGAACTATCGAAAATCGATAGTGAAAAGACACTAACCTTTAACCCGCAGGAATCTATACACAATTAGATATCTACTTGTAGAAATTACGGGCATAACTAATTGTATTTAGCCAAATTTGTCGCAAGTAGCTAAGATTATTCTATTTTTCGAAAAAAATTTAAGGAAAAAATATTTGACTTTGTTTTTGCAAAATTTTAATCTTTACACTTTCTACGGTCTAGTTTCTCAGTATAAAATTTATTTTAAGATTGAAGAAATTCTTACACACAAATAGGAAAAAATTTAAAGTACTGCATATGCTAAAAATCGAAAATGCGTTTTTTTGAGTTACAAAACATTTATTTTGATAGATAACCCACTCGCGTCCAACTAAGCGACCAAAAAGCTCCTTAAGGAAAATACCTAAGCGTTCTGAAATTGTCACGTTACTGACTGACTTGACTGATTTATCATCGCACAGCCTAAGCGCCTTAAGCTAAATTTGGACCGGACCAACGTCTGTATTTGAAATTTAATTTAAGAAATACTTCTATGGAAATTTTGTTTAAAAGTTCATTAGAAATCTAAATTATTTTTTATGAAGACGGCAATAATCTGCAAAATAAAAATTGTCATAAAATTATTTGCAGTCTACAGTGACTCCGTTTTGAACTACACAAGTCGTCAAGAATTGGAACCCCCAATCAAACTTGACCTAGGGCCAATACCGAGGTGACTAGAGCCAGCCCGTTGCGTTGGGATATCTCAGCTTCACCCGAAAAGTCTCCGAGAGTCCCGCAGAAGGTAATAAAAAAAAATAATCCATGTCGTGTTGAATTAAACGCTGGGCAATCACATAGAAGATGAAATACTGTCTCCTCAGTTCCAGGTTCCCTGCAGCTGCGGCAGCATTCATTAAAAGGGAGGCCGATCGTCCAGTGACCAACAAGCAGGTATATAAGTCTTGACACGTCTTTCCGATTGAAGTTGAGAAGTCGCTCAGTCTTGGCCAGCCCAGCCCATCCGCCTGTTCATTACCGTAATGGTCCCTATGCGCAGGGATCCAAATTAAGGTAATGTCAGATAGACTGCCCAGTTTGGAAAGTTCCTCCTTACACTGGTTGACGAGAATGGACGTTGTTTTATGTGACTTCAGTGACATCAGAGCCGCCTGGCTATCGACGAAAATGCCAATTTCGACGCTGATGTTCCTACTATACAGTGTTGTACATGACTCTCTTATCGCCAGTATTCAGCCTGAAATTCGCTGGCCCAGTCCGACACCTCAAGTCATCTTTGACCCATCCGTGTAAGCCCTCGTGCGGTATTCCCCTGCTCCATTCCCGCCTTGACGGAAATATGACCTTGAATTTCTTATCAAAGTCCGTGCGGGGTATCATATAGTCCGTACCGTACGTCCGATTCAGAGTCTCTGAAGGAATAGTGCGCAGAGCGCCTGTTATTCCAATTTAGGCTGATCTTTGTACTCTGCCCAGCTGGTCCACTTCGTTTTTCTTGCCCGTCGCTGTCAACCATACCAGAGATCCATATGTATGAATGGGCCGTACTATTGCCGTGTATAGCCATTTGATCAGTCTAGGATTAAGGCCCCACCTGGCGCCAAACATTCTACGGCAGGCAGAATAAGCAACCGTAGCCTTCCAGACCCTATGTTGAGTATTCAGTTTCCATTCCCAGATATTTCGCGTGAGTCCTATAGATCTTGCGCTTTACTGTCTGTACAACAATATCGAACGTAAACGTTCGCATAAAATTCTTGAAGAATTAATAACACTGTGCAAGAAATGTACACTTTTTTAAGAAAAGCAACATAAATCGGTTACGCCAAATCCTGAATCCTTAGCTAAGTCTCTAATTTTTCCAGACGTATAAAAGTGAAATTGCAAACAAAACAAGCCAAAAATGACTACAATCTGTTTGCGACAAAATCTTTTACAAAGGGAAAGTATAATTTGAGAAAATGTTAAGAACAAAAAACTATTGGAGCTCCGTCATACATGTTATCCCCCTGGTAGTGACTCCTTAGAAACAAATGAAAAATAAAGATGGGTTAATTATACATTTGACCCGTCTAGAGGTACCTCTCTGCGCATTTCACTGGTTGCTTAGGCCAGATCATCAGGAAACATTCTTCCAAAAATTTTTAGAAAAAGATATTAGCAAACAAAACTGCAGAGTGAATGAGAATTTTTTAGCTGAGAAGAACATTTAGTTATTTTTTTACTTAGTCCGAACGCCTTTTCGAAAAATCCAAACATTTCTAGGGCCGAAATTTCGAAAACCTGAGCAAACTTTTAAAATGCTTTGGCAGCTTTGCTCTACCAGTAGTCTAGTTTCATTTCACGTTGCAAGTATGAACCGAATTTTGTTGCACTGTGTTAAAAAATGTCGAAAATATTCGACACAAAAACATATAAAATAGCATATAAATCATATATGTACTTAATACAATTGGTAAATTATTCACTGAAACTAAAGATAAAGTACATACGTTGGAAGTGTCGAATGTAGTTTATAAGATACCATGCAAGGGCAATAATGATGGACAATGCAATAAAGTATATGTAGGTACAACAAAGAATAAACTGAACACTAGAATTGCGGGTCACAAATCAAATCAAAAATTTAGAGATCACAAAAAACAGCATTAACAGCCCACTGTGCTAGTTTAAATCACTCTCCGGGCTTTGAGAATGTATCAGTTTTAAGCACAGAACAAAAATTATAGGCGTCGTTTAATGCTAGAAATGTTGCAAAACTTTTAAGTACCAGAATTGTTAAGAATTAATTTTAAATCTGACACGGAAAATTAAGCACAAAATTATAGACATTTAATTGATAAAAACAAAAAAGGAAATTAAAAATTTTTTATTTATGTTGTTCAATTGTAAATTATGTATATTTTCTATGTGACAATTGTTAGTGTTTATTTGTTCATTTAAAAAAAAAAACCTTATTTTAGTTGTTTAATTATTTCCCTGATGATGTTATACAATGCTGTATCAAAATATTGGAATTAACAAATTTTTTATAAAAAAAATACCTCAAGCTCAATAAATTATATAGCAATTTAATAAATAAAGGTTTAATAAAATAAAATTTATAAGTAATAGATTAACAAAAATTCGAAAATTTGTTTTTGTTTTAAATGTAATTTTCTATGCGAACGTTAACGTTCCAAATCGGCGCAGGCTGTAAGTTTTAATTAAAAAGCATTTTTTTATTTAGTTGAAAAAAGTTTTATGTGGCATTTTAATATACATATGTATTTATTTATTATTATTTATTGTTAAATAATCAAGAGAAAACCCCTAAAGAAGGCACACAAAGGAGGGCAGAAATATTGGTTAAAAAAAATTAAAAAATGTTTATAAAAAAAAGGACCTCAAACTCGAAAATTTAATTATTATGTACTGAAATAAATTGGCAACGCCCTTTTAAATCGACTTGACAACCTTGCATTTTGCTGCAAATAAAACTCTTGACAGAAACCAACGGTTTCGATCCCTGGTAAGCAAATGTTTCTGTTTGTCAACAGCATGACTCATAAACCCAATAAAATAAGTACACCGTAAAAAATATTTATTTTAAAATATGCGTAATTTATTTAAAACATTTAAAAACAATTTAATAGAATTGACAATAAAAACAAATAAACTAAATGTGTTATTACAATTAAGTTAGCAAACATAAACAATTATTGAGTGATTTTATGACAAGATTTTCAAATTATTTTTAATTTTAATTATTTATTTCTTTTTTAAAAAACATCATAGATTTTTATTAGAAAATATTGTTTTTTTCTATTTTGGAGAAGCGTTTTAAATATGAATTTTATTGAACTGCTTTTTGGTAGACCAATATTTTTATTTTATTAAATAACATTCATTTAAATAATTAAATTTATATTAAAACGTACATACATAAATAATTTTACTATTGACTAGGGTTTTGGTTTTCTTTACATTATTTTCGTTGTGATTACAAATTGTGTTTCAATAAATTGTGATATTTATTTGTTTTATTTTATAACTTTTCAGTTTCATTATAAATATATTCATATACATATGCACATATGTATTAACTATATGTATATATATTTATATATATTTAGGTTAACCAGATTTGTATAAAATGTTAGACATGCATTCCTTTTTTTTTATCAGAAAGTTATTTTAATTTGTTTGACAAAAAATGTTCTTTAATTGCACAGATTTTTCTCTTCTCTCTGAATATCTTTGTATAAATTTGTTTGTATATGAATTATAAAGCAAATAATTTAATTATTTTTAAGCTTAAATTTTTGTCTAGTTGTTGTTTTAGAATTAATATCAACATTTACTAAACTAATTAAAAACTAATTAAAACAAAATAATCTTTTTACTAAATACTCGTATTTAATAGGACAAGCCAGCGAGTTTAGAATGAGGAAATTTTGTTTTAAAATATTTGTAAAAGAGCCCTTTTTAAGCATTCGAGATTCGTTTGACGTATCTACAAAAACAAAGTGGTGTGCCAGGATTTCGTACGAGTCTGCTGGGTTTTCAGCTTCGCTACAAACTTTAAGTTTGGACAGCAACCATTTGTAATGTTTAGAACTAAATAAATAATAGATGAGCCATCTATTGGCAAGATTAGGAATTTTGTTGGGTTTTGTTTTAATACCGAATGAAAGTTAAATAAATAATTTAAAATACGAAACCGTTAGATTTAAATCTCAATTTTTGTTGTTCTTGTGTTTTTAAAGTTATTTTCTATGAAGTGTATAATTCAACACAATGATTTGTGATTATAGCAGTTGTAACGTTAATATTTGAAATTGACGATGAAGATGGGGAAGTTGTGCTGGTGGCATTATCAGCTGCTGTCACAACTTTCGACTTGGCTTTAATAGCCGGCAGACATGGAGCAATGGAGGAATTAGCTAGTTTTGTATTTGCTTTTGAAGCACTTCGTTCTGCTCTTTGATGACTGGTATCGATGGCAAGCAATGGCTGTTCTATTGGAGGCGTTTTCAAAATGCCACCCGGTGGTGTATGTACAACTGCTGGAACAGATGGTGGTGGTGCCGCCAAAACAGCGGCAGTTTGTAGAGGCGGTGGCGAGCTGTAAAGATTATATATATTTGTGTGAGAATGCCTTGTGGCTGCTGGTGGTGGATGCGGAACTGGTAATGCCATTTTGCTATGATAGGAGGAGGGATTAATGGGTGCAGTAACTACTGGAGGATATTGCTTGGTTGCTGGCACCAGGGTAATTGTAGGCGTCTTATTTGGTGAGAGTATTAAGCCACTTGTGTTGGATGGTATTCCTACTGTTGGTGGACTTAGTGGTGATGCTGGATTAGCGTAATTTGTTGGTTGCACAGCGGGTATATAATCGAGAGAATACTAAAAAAAATTAAATTTGATGTAAAAACAACTTTATCAAAGTAATTTTTGTGAATATATTGTCGGCTTAATATGCCAACCTGCTAACTCCCTTTCAGTAAATTTTACGGTAGAAACACAAAACTTTTTATGTTTCATATGTGCAGCTTAAAGCTAGACGTCCATACCACGCGTTTTCGCCTTCACACAGTGCATGCTTTTCTAACCTTAGCTGGTTTAAAACACTTCAAGATTCAAATTCAAGAAAAACTACTTGCTGGTCGACGAGGCGTACCTTTCTCTATCCCAATTTACTTGAAAAGTGGATTTAGCAGATTTGCATATTAAGTCGACGATATAATTGTAAATTAATAATATTATAATTTTTTATAATAAAAGTTTAAGAAACAAATAACTAATAAAAATATTTTCTAAATTAAAATTTCAAAAAAAAAAATAGTTAAATTCTTTATTTAAAAATCTCAAATCTGGTACAGAAAAAACGCTTATAAAATTTCAACAATTCATTTATGTTAAACAAAGGTGACTACTTTTTTAACAAGACTCGCATTTTTTACGGAGATTTTTTCAAATTTGAAAATTGTTAAAGTTTAATATGGTTAGGCAATCAATCATCTTTCCTGCCATATTCTCTCCTAGCACTAAAATTATTAAGAGATTTAGGTTTATTCTTATCGTTGGTAGAGGAGTTAGATGAAGGCGTCACCCAATTTTTGCTTATTCAGTATAAATCAGTATATTTAATGCTACAAGTACCTATTACTACTTCTTTATTCTAATTGCTTATGCTGAAAGCTGAAAAAATAAAATTCGAATAAAACCTACCACAGAGCATTAGTTACACTAGTCTAATTATAACGCCCAAATTTACAGTCATTAGTTAATTACACTGTTCTCGACAAGCTAGGCACTTGGCGTTTTAACATAATTCAGGTATGCTGAATCCAATGGTGCTTATCGTTTTTTAAGGTTAGCTCATTTGACCCATCTAGGGGCATCCTAGGCGTTGCAGGGGCCAAATTTAAGAATTTCATTAAACGGCTATATATGTATGTATGTATGGTTGAAATTCTTAAATTCGGCCC
The DNA here is from genome assembly GCA_949318255.1 of Pollenia labialis. NCBI lineage: Eukaryota > Metazoa > Arthropoda > Insecta > Diptera > Polleniidae > Pollenia > Pollenia labialis. The sequence goes on along the minus strand of OX439143.1, from coordinate 105,335,133 downwards.
TAGTGGGATATTATGTATTACCGACCTCAATTAATTTTTTGTCCTTAACATTTTCTCGCTCCCATAAAAATATTACGTTTTATGAAATTCTTAAATTAATTAATATTTTAACACTTTTATGAATTTTTACACAACAGAAGTTTTGAAATTTTGATAAAAAAAATTGATTTTTTTTTCAAAAAAAAAATTATATTTCTAAAACGGCTGCTCACAATAGAAAAAAGTTTTACTTTTCTTAAAGGAATTTTCGGTTTTTTCTAGTAATTTCAATAAACTAAACCGTTTTTGAGTTAAGCGAACATATGTTGTGCAACCTCCTCCATTTTCGAAATAACGGTATATCTAGAGAACCAGAGCTCACCTATAAAAAGCGGATAGCAAAATTGGATTCAGCGTACCCGAATTATGTTAAAACACCATGTGCACGGCTTGTGTAATTTTGCAACTAGCACGGTGTAATTGGTAAACTAAAATGATAACTATTGGTTTACAAGCATTTCATATTTACTGTATATTGGCAGTGTTTTTCTTTTAATTTTTTATTATTTATTATCTACAATGAAAAATACTGAAATGTTATAGAAAACAAAAATAGTGTCAGTGTTACTGCTAAACAACAAAAATGTGCGCTGAAGCTCCTGTATACAATTTATAATAGCCAATTTCTACAAAAAAAAAACAACAACAAGTGTATATAATAATTTCAAACGGAAAAGCTGTTGTCTAACTACTAGTTAGCCAATAACTTTTGTTAGTTTTTCTAATGGTTAACAAAAAACTGGAAATAATGTTGTATTTGTTAAACCATTGCTATTGGTAAACTGCAGACTTTAAATTTGGGCCAAAGTGTTTTCCTTTTAAATTGCTACTTCTTAACCTTTTCATTTAAGTAAAAAGTTGCTTCTCAGGTTGATAAACCAATAAAGTAGTCGAAGAAAAATCGTCATCAGGGGGCAAATTATGGCAGTCATTTTCCGATTCGAGCACGACTGCCATAATTTGCCCCCAGTGCTTAATCAATAGTTTACAGAAAAAACTGTTATGTTTTGTTGTTTTTGTAGCAGCTTGAGCTAAAAGCTACGTATGTATGTATTTTTGCTGACAATCGCTCTGTTCACCCAACTCAGCTAGATCATAGCCCAGTAGCTGAGCCATCTCAAGTGGGCGTGTCCATAAGGACAAGTGTTCTAGCTGGGTTGGGTTTGCACAGCCAATGAATAGGTGTCGTACGGCGTATGGACCTTATTCACATGCGGAACTAAGGTCAAGAATAGTGGTGGACGACATACATCGATGTTTTAAAAACACTCGATGTTAGGTATCGATACTTCGAAACAATTCGATGTTTTTTAACTCACCAACATCGAATAAACATCGATGTTTTTTATTCGATCCATCGGAGCGAAGTCTGTTGTACAAATTTAAATATTTCAACAGTTGTTGTTGTAGTTAGGAATTGTGGCAAAAGAAGAAGGCAATTCTTGCTTTGCCAGAGACATAAAAAGGCATGGGTTCCATAGAACATGTAACCCCTATTGCTTGAAAATTCTTCAAAATGAATTTGTGGTACAGTTACGTTGAAGATTGAACGAAAATACATTGGAAACATGAAGAGACTAAAACCCTCTCTTTCCAAAACTACAAAAAAATCGCCTTTAACATATCTTGCGATGGTGGGAACATCGGTTTCCTCAGAAATACTATTTTCGCAAGCGGCACTGGTGATGACTTAACAAAGATACCGATTGAGTGCCAAAAGTCAAGACAAAATTTTTTTTTTAGAAAGTAAGATAAGAAGTATTGGTATTTATTATTTCTTTTTTTAAAATGTTATAGCCATATGTATGTACATATCGTCAACTAAAACACAAAAGGCCCTATCTAACATTTTGAAAATTTTACAGGAGAAGCAAACACTATTTAATATATTAATTGAACAAATAACCTTAAACTGTTTATTATTTATTATACCCTTCACCACAGGTGGAAAAGGGTATATACATATAAGTTTGTCATTCCGTTTGTAATTTCTACAATATTGATCATAGACCCTATAAAGTATATATATTCTGGGTCCTTATGAGGAGAGAAGTTGATTTAACGATATCCGTCCGTCCGTCTGTCCGTCTTACGTTTGATATGTGTTTTCCGGAGACTCCAAACATGATAGCGGCTAGGTTGTTTTACATTTATGTTACATATAGTCTACCATCGGTTGCTATTGAAATTCAGCAAGATCGATCTACAAATGGCTGGGATATGAGCAAAAAACCACGACTACCTCTAATATTTTCCAAAAATCCCTTGTGGTTGTTGTAATTTTATTACTTTTTGCTGTATATCTGGGGAACGGCAAAAGCCAAAGTTTCCAAATTAGGTACACACATTTAGGTAGACAATACACACCATCCTACAAAATGTGGGCGGGATTGGATAAGTGGGCGTGGTACCTCCCTTACAAAAAAAATTTTAGGGCTGCCATATGTCCTATGGATATGACTTATATACCAAAATATCGAAAATTTTTAGTAGAACATATTTTATAAAAAATTCAGAAAAATCGGTTCAGATACAAAAAAGTTATGACCAAAATTTAATTTTTTTTAAATACCCATTTTCGGGAACCATAGATCTCCCCGAGTCCAAGCTTTATTACTCAAGTAAATGGTAAATTCCTTCTTAAACACGTCGGTATACAAATCTGTCAAATCGGTTAAAAAATGGCTGAGTTATGAGCAAAAAACCACGACTACCTCTAATATTTTCCAAAAATCCCTTGTTGTTGTTTTTTTTTTTTATTTCTGTACATCTTGAGAACGACAAGAGCCAAAGTTTCCAAATTAGGTACACACATTTAGGCTGCCAATACACACCATCCTACAAAATGTAGGCGGGATTGGATAAGTGAGCGTGGTACCTCCCGTACAAAAAAATTAAAAATTGTATAAAAACCTAAATTTTAGGGCTGCCATATGCCCCATGGATATGACTAATATATCAAAATATCGGGAAAATCGGTTCAGATACAAAGAAGTTATGACCAAAATTAAATTTCGGGAACCATAGATCTCCCCGAGTCCAAGTTTTATAACTAAAGTAAATGATAAATTTCTTCTTCAACACGTCGGTATATAAATCTGCCAAATCGGCCATTTTGAGTTATAACCGAAATACTGAATCACCAAAAATTACTCTTTTTATAATTAACTTTGTTAAAATATATATTTACATGTATATAGAAATGTTTATATATAAATATAACTTAAGTAAATGGTAAAATTCTTCCTTAACACGTCGGTATATAAAAATATCAAATCGGTTGGACAATGGGTAATTTATGAGCAAAATACTCCAAAAATGGGCTAAAAAACATCAAAATTTTTATAAAAACCTAAATTTTAGGGCTGCCATATGTCCTATGTATATGACTTATATACCAAAATGTCGGAAATTTGTATGAGTTATAACCGAAATACTGGGGTCTAATCACCGCATACGATATCGAGCAAAATTCATCGAAATTATTTATTTTGGTATCTTGAAACTCGATATCGAATGAAATGTATTGAATTTGAAATAAAAGCATTCGTAACTCGACATTACATTTATCGAGTTTTCATTCGATACGCCAGTGTCTATCGTATGCAAAAAAAATTCAGTAGTTTATTCGATACGATAGTATCGAATGCGGTGATTAGACCCCTGAATTCCCGAAAATTACTCTTGTTATACCCTTCACGGAAGGTAAAAAAGGTATATATAACTGTAATTTCTACAATATTGATCCTACGCCCTATAAAGTATATATATTCTGGGCCCTTATGAAAAGCGAAGTTCAAAACCGGTTGTCTCTTATTTAAAAAAAAAAACATTTTCCAGTTTTATTTAGTTTTTGTCTAATTGCTATGTATTCTGCTTGCACAATGGTGAAGGGTATATAAGACTCGGCACAGCCGAATATAGCACTCTTACTTGTTATTTTTTAAAATTAAGTTTGTTAAAATATATACAAGTGTATATAAATGTATATAAATTATTCCTTAACACGCCGGTATATAAAACAATCAAATCGGTTAGATAATGGGCAATTTATTAGCAAAAGACTCCAAAAATGGGCTAAAAAACATCAAAATTTTTATACAATCCTACATTTTAGGGCTGCTATATGACCTATGGAAAAAAAAATTTTTTTAAAATATAATTAAAAGCTTTATAGTTTACGATTAAAAACTGCGACGAAAAATACTAACTAATGATTATAAAACCTACCATTAAATTGATCAAAAAAGAATCAGATAATTGCATCACGAATAATTCTTTAAGGTGATTGATCGGTAGTGTAGCTTTTTCTCCCAACAAGAGTATCATTTATGATCGAAATATGAGCTCATTCCTAAAAGATTCGATTGTGATATAAAATGCTAGCTGGGATTAAACATTATCAGCTGTTTTCAATCTTTTTAACTTGGTAGCACTGAATTTAGTACAACTTAAACATGGTTGTATTTCATAAAATCTACTTAAAACCAAATTAAAAGAGGTTTTATGATGGTTTTAACAAAATTATTTTGTATGGTAAAACCTGGTTTAATGATTGGTTTTATTGTTAAAACCAAAATTTGTGGTAAAAACTTAAGTGTGAAAACACTATTATGCCTCTAAGCGTTTAACATATAATTTTTTGTTGAAAGGGCCTTTTTTTGCAAATAAAATCGTAAATTTTGTTCGAAAGATTCCAAACTTTTTTGTGGGCATTTGTGTAGATGCAATACATCAGATTCAATGAAAAAGTCGATTTTTAATTTTTGGTATTAATTTTGTAATTATAATCGAAATATTGGAATTAAAAGAAAATAGAAAAATTAAAGAATCGTTTTTGAAATTTTAATACATTTTTTCTCAAGCCAGATTTTATAATTTAATATATAAAACTAAGAAAAGGTCAACAAAACCAATTATTTTTTATAATAATATCTATTTATGCTACAAAAAACAATCGATGTATTTTGGGAAATATCGATGTAACGTCGATGCCAGTATGCGATGCATTGCATCGAAAAAAACATCGATGTATTTTTCAAAGTCCGTCACTAGTCAGGAATAGTGGTGGTGATTGCACCAGCCTGACCTCAATTGTGCCAATACCACTCTGGTCCGTCGTGGTGGGGGATGACCACCTAAAACAATATTCTCCCAGTGGCTATTTATGGCAACCGGGAGTATATTGTTTTTTTGCAACACCACATAAATTATTATCTTTTGTTGTTGTTGTTGTAGCGACAAGACCTGAAGGACAGGTGCTGCTGAGTTGACAATCCTTGATCGGTGTTCGTTGAACTCCGAGGCGTTCCGGCCAGTATATACGATTTTCGTGAAAACTATGTTTTGTTATTCCATTCGGTGTTTGAATGTAAAAAATGTATTGTCCGTGTCTGGCATTCATGTCCAATCGCGTTTCAAATACAATTGCGACAAAAGTAACTTTTATGATGATTTGTTTATATGCTTCTTTATTGCATCTATTGCTGAATCACAAGTTCATTATATCTATTTATCTGTGTTATCTTCGCTGTTGTTTCTATTAGGTTTATGCATTTTGTGTACCCTTCACGGAATGTGGTAAGTGAGGGTAGATGTACTAATTTGTCATTCCGTGTGAAATAAACATATTTGGTGTCAAGTTGGTTTTAGTTCTTCTAAACAGTTAAGGACAGAAATTAAGCACAATCAGTTACGGAAAGAGTTGCCTTTATACCCAAATGTGAAACAACCTCCCAAAAAATTTATATTTATATTACAAAAACAAATATAAATTGGTCGCAGAATGCACCGATTGTCGTTTTCCGAGATATAAAAACCATTAAAAATTTACATATTTTCAATACTTGTGCCAAGTGAAAATTTAATTTTTGTTTTTTTTTAGCTGGAATTTTAAAATATTTGTACCAAAGTTTTAGATATTTTATTTGCCCTTTTCTTTTTAAAATTGAATGGCATATATTTACGAGTCCAGAAATATAAGACATTAAACATTATTTTTCGATTAATTAAATTGTAAAGTCAACTTCCGAAAATCACTTTAATACACCTAAAACTAAATACCAAAATATAAAGTAAAATAGGGTTCAATTAAGTTTTAGAAGTTTTAGCAGTTTAAAGTTTAATTAAGTTTTTTAACTGTGACTAGAAATAAAATCACAAAATTACGTGATGATCGGTCATTAGAACATTTTAAGCGTATTCTCAGAATACACTTCAATACGCTTTAACCCGTAACGAAAAATTATGCTGTGAGGTCGTATTATATCAATATAAATTTTAAATTTCTCATAGATCTCGTATAAAGAGCACTCCTGAAAAAATTAAATTCGCGATGGATAATTTCAAAGATTGGGTATAGCCTTTGAGAATAACTTCCTCTCCACAATAATAAAATTAAAATCTTGGTCCTATGCCGCCCTTTAGGTAAATCGGTAGATTAAGGATCCCTTTCTAAAATCGATCCAAAGATGTCCATCCGTCCGGCTGGCTGGCAAATTACAGCTTGCAATTGCAATTGAAGATAACTTGATGAAGTTAAGTACATAGGTTTTAATACAATGGGCACAATGAGCAAACCAACTGAAAATGATGTGAATCGGTTCATAATTTTACATATCCGCCATACAAGTTTCTTTTCGGAATAGAGTCTTTGTGCCCACAAACCATCTAATTATGGTTGATATTTTCTTAAACTTATTTGGTCTAAACATTTATTATATAAATTTTTCATATTATTCGAATGTGTATTCTTAGTCAAATTACAATCCTCAAAAGCTTTTATACTTTAATTGTCTTATTCCTTCAATATTTTCCAGGAATATTTTCTATGCACTATCAGAATTTTCGTTTGTATATTTCTGGCTCCAGAAAATGCACTACATTCTGCTAGTATCTAATAGTTGCATAAATTTTCTGTACAATTAACTTCATTGATAGCCAAAGGATAGCTTAAGTAAGCCTCGTAATTCTGATAGTGCATAGAAAATATTCCTGGAAAATATTGAAGGAATAAGACAATTAAAGTACAGGGTGGCCCAAAATTACGGAAGGTGTTTGAATTGCCTATAACTTTTTATTATAATTTTTTTTTTTTTTTGACTTTTCTTTTCAGTATTTTGTAAAGAAGACTTGGGGAATTTAAAATGGAGCAGTACTCAATTGAACAACGTTCCCAAATTGTTGAGCTTTATTTTTCAAATCAATGATCCACTGTTTTGACTCAACGTGCATATCGTCGTTATTTTAATGTGCGGGTTGGACCCTCAGTGTCAACAATAAACCGTCTGGTTGCAAATTTTCTACTACAAGGGGCAGTAAGGAAACTTCTTGGTGCTGGCAGAAGACAAACGGTGCACACGGATGACAATATTGAACTGGTACAGAGGAGTATTCGGGAAGATGGAGAAACATCAACCAGGAGACGTTCGACACAACTTGGCCTCTCACGAGCTGCAGAGGATTTTGCACACAATAGGAACGTTTCCATACAAGATTCAGCTTGTCCAAGAATTGAAACAGACAGATTACCAGCAACGACTTGATTATGCAGTTTTTTCCGGCAAAAGGCAGAAGAAACCCATAATTGAATTCAAGCCCATTTCCAATTAAATGGGTTCGTTAATAAGCAAAACTGCAGGGTATGGGCTACGGAAAATCCGAGAGTAGTTCGTTCAACAGCGAGAATTACAACCACCTTAGTGAACGGTTTGGTGCGGTGTTTCATCGGAAAGGGTAATTTGTATTTGTATTTATTTATTAAATTACGAATTTCCAATACAACAAGACATAATATCTTATAATTTATAGTATCAGAATCAGAAAAGTTATATCAATAAGTTGAAATCACGTAAAAAAGTATATAAATTTAAAGAATAACTAATATATATTTAAAAAAAAAAAAAACAGAAAAATAATATAAAATAAAATAAAATATAAAATATAAAAAAAAAAAAAAATATATATAAAAAATATCAAGTTACGACTGACAATAGAGCAGATTACGTTCGGTAAAATTGATTAAGTAAAAATTTAAATTTATTTGCGTTGCTAATAGATTGCAAGTTTGAAGGAAGTTGGTTCCAGAGACGGATAGTTAGTATGAAAAATTGTCTCTCGGACGACGTATCCCGATGTCTTATTTGCATGATGCCATTTCCTCTTGAAGACCTCATAAATCTTAATCGGTCATGCAGAATTTTTGGTTGTTCAAATGTTGCAATTTTATGCAGAAAGACTAGGCTTTTAAGCTTTAAGTAGTTATTAAATGTAATATTAAAGACGCGACTGGAGTACTGAGAAACATGATCATATCGCTTCAAACGGAATATGTAACGTACAATGTTGTTAAAAGTTGTGTTGAGTTTAGCAGTGTCTTTTGAGTTACAGCCCGTAAAGATTTCTGATGAATACAGCAGAGTTGGAAGTAAATAGGTTTTAGCTAAGAGCAGTCTTATTTTTGGTGGTGTGCAATATTGTGTAGTCCATAAACACCTTAGCATACTATACACTCTTCCACATGTTTGGTTGATGTGATCTGACCAAGTTAGTGAACTGTTGAAGACCACTCCAAGATTTCTTGCAGAATTTACAATATCAATTTTGCTGCCACCCAGAAAAACATCAATTCTAGACTCAATTTTGACCGAATTTTTACAAATAATTATACATTTTGACTTCTTAGGGTTAATTCGTAAGCCATTTGCAGTCGCCCACAGTAAAATTTTGTTTAGATCGGTGTTAAGATCTGTAACTCTAGTGATGATGGAAGCTTTAGAGCTATCCAAGTAGACCTGTATATCATCAGCATACATCTGGATCCTGGAATAATTAAGCTGTTTCGGTATATCATTAGCATATATCGAATACAGCAATGGTCCTAGTATGGAACCCTGCGGAACACCCCTTGTCACACGAAGAGGGGAAGAAAGAAGTCCTTTATTTGAGACGTATTGCCATCTGTCAGTTAAGTATGTGGAAATCAATCTAACAGCGGTAGTTGAGAAGTTGAACATTTTACACAGTTTAAAGCACAGTATTGAGTGGTGAACCGTATCAAAGGCCTTTGAATGGACAAGCAAAACTAAAAACGATATTCTCCCATCTTCCAAGTTACCTCTGATATCTTCGATTACATCGGTTAGGGCGGTTAAACAGCTATGCTGAGATCTAAAACCCGATTGACGGTCAGTTAATAAACTGTACTGATTTATATATTCAACCATTTGTTTATATATAAGTCGCTCAAAAACTTTGGACAGGTATGGTAAAATTGATATTGGGCGGTATTCAGTGCTTGTTTTTGGTACTGGAATGATTTTGGCATATTTCCATTCCGTCGGAAAATTACTGGTGGTTATGATTGTATTATACAAATATTTAATAGGGTGTATTATACGTGGTAATATCAACTTTATGAATCTTGGATTAATGTCATCCAGACCGACGGCGTTAGATTTGACTTTAAAGAAACCTTCTGCAACATCATTTAGATTGAGGCAATTAAAACTGAATTTTGCCACGTATGGGTTATATGGTGGTGTTTGAGCATAAAAATCAGGGTTAACTGTTTGCAAGGGTATATTAACAAACGATTCATTAAGCAAGTTGACATCAATATCATCTTCTCGATTTGTTGTCTTACCAATACCAATATCACGTATTATTTTCCACGTCTTTTTTGTGTCAATTGGTCCTTATTTTTTTTAAATGAACACGGGGTCGCTGTTTCCGTCAATGGTGTCAGATATTGGACAGTGTTGGAAAATTTTTTAAGGCCAGCCGTGGTAAACCATCCGCAAGTATGGTTCTAACAAGATGGATCCACAGCGCACACTTCAAGGGACACAATGGCTCTTTTGCGGGACATCTTTGGTGAACGAATTATTTCGCGTACAAGTGATTTTAATTGGCCTCCGCGTTCACCGCATTTAACCACACCAGACTGTTTTCTTTGGGGTTATTTAAAAGCAAAAGTCTACATTAATAAGCCTAGAACCATCCAGCAATTAAAAAGCAATATACGCGACGAAATAAACAACATAACACCTGAAGTTTTGCGAAAGGTTAGGGAAAATGTGTTGGAAAGAGCAAGAATTTGCGAAGCAGAAAATGGCCACCACTAGCGAGATATTATTTTTCATAACTAAACTATATATATTCCCCATTTATATACTGTATTAAAAAAAATAAAATATTAATGATTATTTCTCAAATAAAAAGTTATAACTTAGAAAACACATTCGAATAATATGAAAAATTTATAACTAAATAATATTCGACACAAAGAACTTTAGCATGAATCTTAACATCATAGCATAACTTTGTTTTGGCGTATCCATGATTGCCCAAAAATTAATTTTAAAATACGGTGGCGCAGGGTATCATAGGGTCGGGCTTGACCGACTATACTTTCTCTCTTGGTTTGGCTTGTTGGACGAAATTTTTAATGCAAATTAATCTACTCCAAACGTTCTACTATTTCTTGTTTGGGATTTTTATTTTTAATATTAAATGTGCGGTTGTATAGTGAAACAAGTGATTGACGAGTAGTAAAATTTATAGTCATAAAAGCACTCAGTTTTTTAAGCTCTCAACAGAGGTTTTCCATCTGGGTTTGTTGTTAGTAATGTGTTTAATTTTGTTCCAGGATGCACCAGCCTCTGCTGCTTCTATTTGCACTTATATACGCCAGATTTCGGATTGGGCTTTCTTGAGATTACAACTCGATACCTTGTCTTGTTACATCATCCAGTGATTTTCGTAGGTCCTAGCCAGGACCATTTTCGCCGGCCTAAATCTGTACGAATCGGTGTCTGATTCGTTCGTTTCCACTACTTATTTTTTGTGATGATGTTATGCCAGAATATTCGAAGAATTCTACGCACACACCGATTTACAAAAGCTCGCATTGTTTGCATTTCGTGGTTGGATGGGTTCGACTGTTTATGTGCGTAGTTGATATTAAAGATGTTTATTTTAGTATCTCTGGATATGGTTGTGGATTGCCACACTGAAAAGGCACACCAAAGGCAGATTCGGCTACACACAAACGTTACTTTATCAGGCATGTTCTAGAAATCGAAATGAAATTAAAACCAAACGATTTTTTAAGTTCAATTATTCACATAATGACCGTAAAATTTCCTGGTTTTAAGAGTTGTTCTTTTAATTACTCAAAAAATTAAGTACCACATAAAATGGAATATTTTAATGATATCCCATTGAAATTGGCTCGAACTTAAAACATGCCCGTTTATCTGCAATACTGGAGATATCCCTCACGAGATATGTCTCCTGTACATACTTATGTTACTTATTGAATTTCTTCATTGTACAGAACAAAAAGCCTTTTCAACGAAGTGTGGACGCTAATAGTTTTTGTCTTACCAACATTAATCTGAGATAAAGCGGTGAACACCATTCAACAGATTGATCGACTATTATTCGTATTGTGTTGACGTGATCGATGGGGACGTAAACCGGCTTGTCCCCTTTCCCATACTTAATCTAACCCAATACACATTCAAAGAAATTTCTAAACTATAACGACACATCGCAGTACTTTTTAAAAATGATTTTTGGAAGTTGCTTAAAAAGAGAATTAAGAAAAAAAAGGATGTGCGTCTTAAAAGCCCTCTTGTAGATTGGGTGTGATATTTGAAACCAATGTTTTGGAATCGGGAAAGGATTTTTTTCTTTATTGACCTTTTCAGTCTTTTTTTAATTATTGGCCTAACAAAAATTATGTATGTATTAAAAATTGTTTAATAGCTGGAAAATTAAGAAATAAATATAAACAAATGCAATATTTACCTACCATAGGTGGTCCATGACTACCCGGTACATGAGTAGGAGAATGTGTAGGCTGATTGAAGTACGTCGTTGGCGATACAGGAGGACTTGGATAGGACCAATAAAATAAAGGATGTGGATAAATTGCCGCTGGATGAGGAGCAGCTGCATGAGTTGGACCATGTGGATGATGAGGATTACGATGAGCTGAAGCCAAAATAGGGCCTGGTGGAGGAAATGGACCGAAATGACCGAAGGGTGAGCCAATCACAGATGCACCTAAATTAGAAAAATTATATTCATTTATAAAATTTGTTTTTAAAAATACCAAAAATAACAAAATAATTCAAGTAACATTAATTATTTAAATTTTATTATTTTGATTTATAAAAAATATAAGAGGAGTATTTAATTACACTCGTTTACAACTACTCTGTATCAAATTGATTCAAAAAAATTCAATATTTTTGTGAGCAGTAGCCGAGTATAAATAAAATCCATAATAAATCCATGATTATTAAAACTTAAATGTTTAGAAAAAAACTCAAATCATTTCATAATCAATTAATTATTTAAAAATGTAAAAATAAAATCCAAACGAAAAAAAAACTAAAAAATAGTAAATAATAAAATTAAGACGAGAGAAAGAAGTTTTATAGTGTTTTTATTTTGATTAGAGAAAAGTTGTTAAAAAAGAACTCGAGTTAATTAAGGAAAAGTGAGAAAATATTAAATTAAATTTAAAAGCACTCACCGTAGCAAAATTTAATAAATTAAAACATTTATTTAAAAAAAAAAATTAAATATTTACCAGTGACCCACCATGAATAAGAAGACTGTTTTTTGCAATTCAGTATTTTTTTGTTTTTGTTTTAATTTTTATGCCACCAGCACCACCAATAAGAGTAGAATACAACTGACACTCTGGACCAAAAAAGTACGTACGATGATGAATAATTTATTATTTGGTGTAATAAATAATTATTATAAATGTTCATAAATTTAACAATACACACACACATTTTATATAGTAAAACAAACACTTTTTTTAATAAAAAAAAATAATCAAATTAAACTAAAATTATTGTATTTTTAAAAGCTCCAGTGCTAAAAATTAATAAATCCATTTAATAATTATATTTCAAAGAGAAGCCCAAATTAAGACTAAATTAGGAAAGAAGAGTTTTTTTTTCTTCGACGAAATTATGCTGTAAATGATGAAAACTAAAAATTTTAATAGGTTTTGATTTTTCAGTAGTAAAGAGAAACATTGAACGTTGAACATGGTTTTAGGGCAAAAGGGAGAGTGTCAGTCAAGCACATATCGCTAATTTGCGGCAACGTCGTCATAACTCGAAAAAATACATTTTGAAATAAATGTGTATTAAGTTTTTGATTTGCTCGTATCACTTAATAACGACACGGGGAAAGTATAAAAGTAATAAAGATGAATTTTATACTGAATATAAAGAAAAACAAGGCGAATAATTTTGGTAACTCCAAAATTTAATTTTTTGAGTTATGACGACGTTGCAACAAGCCAGCGATATGCAAGTCCCATATCACCTTCAGCCGGATTTAAAAATACGCAAATTTTTTGGAAAGTCAGCAGTAGAGTGCATAAAATATATCAAGATCCTTGAAGTTCCTTTTTGGATGGAGAGGGTCAATTGAGAATTACTGGTATAAGTTAAGACTTACAAATATTGAAATGTTCAGATAGAAATAAAAAAAATCTCTTTTGCTATTTAGTGCATTTAAAATTTGGTTCCTTGGAAAACATGAGCTTCAATGGAATTCTAAGAAATAACACGTAAGAGTGCTTTTCCTTGGAATTGAAAGTCCATTTGTTTTCTAGTTCATATTGATGAAATAATAGATCGATTTGGCTTATTTCTAGGACAAAACAAATCCCATGTATAGAGTATATGTTATCCGTTAAGGCCAGTTCACACGGTAATACAATGTATTACGACTTTGTAGAATCAAAATATTATGAAATTCTCTCCGTGTTTAAAAGAAAAAAAGAAAAATCTGTTGTATGTATTTTACACGGATGGTACAAGTAAAATCAAAAATAATAACAAAAAATCAAATGGTTGCAGTTTTACAATTTTTACAAAAACAACATAAAAATTTCCTGAGTTGATTTTAGTTGTTTTTGTAATTGTATAAAAATGCTAACACCTTAAATATACTCTGTTAAAATACAACTCTGTTGTGATGAAAATACATGAGCAAGGCCCATTGTATAGGTCTGCGCAAGAAGCCTGATGATCATTGTTTATGTTCTTTTAGTTGCCAAAAGTTGTTTACATGTGCATGTATACCTTTATGGTATGCCACACATACACGTTTTTTCCTTTTGCTTTGTATATGTGGTAGTAAATTTTTGACAACTAAAAAGAATCGTATTTTGTTTTTGTACAAGTAAGCAGACCTGATAGATGGGCCTTGTACATGAGTTTCTAAAATGGTTTAGTAAAAAATCATTTACCGACCGCAAGGTATATTTATAGCAGGTAGTCTCGGAAAGCCAGCTGTTTATTTTTTATTTTCTTGTTTTGCGATACGAACTGTCAAATGTTGTATAGTAAACAAGTAAACAAGTTTTTTTTTCTTTATCTTTTGTCTTTTTTGTCTCTTATCAGCCCCTTTGCTTTTTGACAGTTTGTATCGCATAACAACAATAAAAAGCCCTGTTGTTTGTTTTATTGTATAATTGTTGTAATCTCGCGGCTACCTGCTATAAATATACATTGACCGACCGCTTGTCAGATTTTGTGTTCGTATTCTCTCTTACTCAATACATTTTGCTTTTACATGGTATGATTTTTCTCATTCTACATAATGTCGTAATACAATGTATTACCGTGTAAACTAGCCTTTACAAAGCCTAATTCGGGAAAACACTTGTATTAGGGACAGATGAAATAATGGAGCGATTTGGCTAATTTTTAGTACTTAAGACTTTTTGTATTTAAGAAATATCTAAACTCAATTTGGTCACCATAGTTTATATTGCATGGGTGCTTTTGTACCAAAGTTGCGGGAAGTGAAATCCTGCAAATGCATTTAAACGGCGATTTTGCTCCATTTGTGGGAAGTTGGCATGAGAAAGGGGAGAAAGTGCTCCTCAAAAGATGCTGCTACCATATTTCCAAAAGCAGCGGAGGTAAAAAAGCTCCAGTTCGCAAAAAAGGGCCGGGGTTTGCATTCAAACTACTACCTGGGTGTGTTGGTTGCGCACAGGCTAGGCGGTTGATAAACCTACGCGGCAGGTACCTCTGTAAATCTTGTTGTTATTTGTCTAGAACTTGGTCATTTATAAAACGATTTCAAGTTTATAGATTATAAGAAAGCTTTAAAACGCAAAGCTTTATGGGTAAACATTATACACAGTTGGGGTTTTTTGCTTATATCTCAGCGGTTTGTGGACCGATCTGGCTTAATTTCAATCGAAACCCCTTTTTCAATAGACACACGAACATACTAGCAGACGGACATCGCTTAATAAACTTCGTCCTCATAAGGACCCAGGATAGTAATGCTTATGTCAACAACATTACTGCAGACCATTTTGTTTATTTAAAAAAATCTTTAATTGACACTATTAATTTGTTAACTGGAGCAAATTTTTTAATTTAAAACAATTTTTATTTGGTTTATGTTTGCAATGCAGGAAAGCACATTAAAGGAAATGTTTCGCTGAGAAAAGGACATTATGATTAAAGAGAAGTCATATGAACTGAATTTATCATTGATTAAAAGTATAACATAGACAAATTTGGGGAGAAGTTTTTTGTGTTATAAAGAACAGAATCTAGCATTTAATCTTTTAATGAATTTCTAATGAACCCACTGGAAAAGCTCTAAGACCACGCAACGTTCAATTGTTTGTCCTTTGTCTAAATGTTGTCTAGTCTGAAAAACGAAAAGTATGAAAAAAAATTACTTACTGCTTCAAAAAGTCATAGTTTTACTCTATTTGTTAACACCATCCACAACAACACATTAAAATAATACAAGATAAATACATTTTATAAATTAAATAATTAAACATTAAAATGCTTAAAATAACAAATTAATTTTTATGCGAAGTTTTCACTGCAGCAGCACCTTGAACCCAAGATTTTTTCGGTTTTAATTAAAGAAATGTGGGCGGACGTTACAAGACACAAACGTATGTAAAAGAAATTTTTTTTTTGCTTCAACAATTAAAACTAGACTATAAACTAAAAAAAAATATATTTGAGTAAATATTGTAAGAAAGCCACCTTTGAAACCCAGTTTTTTTTTAATGAATTTCTAGTTGACGTTTTTTATTTGCTGGAAACCACCAATTTGTTAATTTTGTTTAAACCAATCAAATGGAAATTGTAGACATTCGAATTCAAACGAATACAGAATTAACCATTAAATTAATTTAATATAAATCAAGAATAAAATAAGAGAAAAAAAAGTTATAAATAAAATGTTTAATAAAAAAAAGAAAAATTACACACACACAAATGCTAAATAAATGAATGACACCCTATAGAAAAAAGGTAATTTACTTTAATTTAATTAAATTAATTAAAAAATATATGCAAATTTAGAACACTAGAGAAATTTACAATTACACACACAAATTAAATTTTGAAGAAATGTTTTTTATCTCTATTTAAGTAGATAACTTTGTTATTGTTTTTGTTTAAAATTTAATATTTATTTAAGTAAATAATTCAAATTTTTTTTTTTAAGTGGGAATAATATATATATTAATATGTTGTAGTATGTAAGTAAAATAATTATTTAATATCAAAAACAAAATATTTTAAATTGTCTTACACTTTATAACATTTCAATACATTTTGCCATTTTCAGTTAAATATTTATTTTGATTTTTTATTTTTTTTTAAATTCCATTAAATAAGGCACTTTTCTATCAAGGAAATCGAAAACTTTAATGGCTGCATTTAAAATGTTATAAAATATTTTATGCAATTTTATTTATTTTTACTTAAAAATATTTATATTTTTAATAATTCTCTCTATTGAAATCGATTTATTTTCTTGAGCAAAATTTTATTTCAAATCGTTTTTCTAAGTTTTTATTGTTGTACTTTAAGTACATAAAAATATAATTTTTTTAATTTAATCTAATATTTTATAAAAAAAATAACTAATGCTAAGCGCGAAAAGGTTTTCGAAAAGGTTAATTCGAATCAGTCACAAAATCATTATTATGAAACGTTTGCTTGTTCAAAAAAAAAAAAAAAAATTTAGACTTACGAAATTATTACTTCGTATAAAGAGATTTTCAATTAATTTAATGTTTATTAGACACATTTAAGAAAATGGTTCTTTAAATCACGTGATTTAAAAGAAAAATATTTTCCTTTTAGTTTCGCTCTTTTCTAAAAAAAAATCGTTAACCAAACAAAAGCAAATGACCCTATCAGACATTTAAAAAATTTTAAAGGCAAACTAAAAAACCCTTTAAAATCATAAATTGATAAACTGATCTTAATTTATTTTTCTTGTAGCACCTAACAGTTATTTTGACAATGTTGCATATTATGCAAACTGTTAGCTCTTTTAGCGTTTATCATATAAACTTTTGTAGATAGGGCTGTTCGGTTTTTTTAATATAATTCGAAAACAAACACTAAATATCGCTTCTTAGTGTTCGGTTTGGTAGATTTGTGGAAAACACAAACGCTAATAGTGTTTGTGTAAATAATCATACGTTTCCCTGTTTGTCATCTTCGAGCACAAAAATAATACTGTACTTATCCAATTCAACAAAAAGATGGGAACATTTAATTCCGTTCGGTTTTTTTTTATCCACAAACTTCGTTGTGTTGGGTTAAGCTTATTAGTTAGTGTTCGTTCGTTTTAGTTGTGTTTAACGCCCTTGTGGCTGGTAAAAAAAACCAAACATTTTTTACAAAAAGAAAAACCATTCACAATACACACACAAACTAATATTTCTTACTTGTACATTTTTCATCAATGTAAAAAATTAACATCGTAAATCATTTAAATATAATGTTTGAGGTCATTAGTTTTTTAAATAAATTTTATTTATTTTAAATACATCCAATATTTCGATATTCCTTGAATATCATCATCAGGGATAGTCTAAAAACAATATAAGTTTATAAAACATCAATACAAACAACAAATTACACAAAATTCAAACAGTTATAACAAAAACAACAAGAACTTACTAAATTATTAATAAAAAATCACAAAAAAAACTTTTTCTTATTCTCTATGTTTGTAGTGTTTACTACCATTGTCATGATTGTACTAAATTTGAATATTGATTCTTCTTATTAACTAGATATCTATATTGTTTTGCACAGCCACTCTCTACATCGCTCTTAAAATTCATAGTTGTTGGTATGTTGATAATGTTCAGCATCTCCAACATAAATCGTCGTTTGTAATTTTGTTCTTGTTGTAATATTCGTACATCATTAAAATTTGGCGAGTGATTTGTACTGGCACAATTGGCTGATAGTGCAGTTTTTTGTGACGAAATATTTAAAATGCGTTGATCGGATTTATGGCCTGATATTCTAGTTTTAAGTTTATTTTTGGTAGTCCCTACATATACTTTATTGCAATTTTCACCATTCTTCCCGTTGCATGGTATTTTATATACAACATTAGCTTTATCCAATATTTCTACTTTGTCTTTAGTATTGCTTAATAGTTGTCCGAGATTATAGCATGTTTTATGAGCCATTCTATATTTTTCTTTCGGACAGATCTGGAACATATGTCAACGATTTATATATGGTCGGGGATTCCTTATTTACATATTTACGTGTCTTTTGTTTTTGAAAATCTTTTATAAGTTTTGTTGCAATTTTTGTCGGGAAATTGTTATTGTGCAACATGTCTTTTATCTTTTTAATGTTGTCGTTGTGAAATTCTTCGTCGCTAATATTTAAAACTCTCCTTATTATGTTTAAGGCTGTATTAATTATTATTCTTTTGGGATGTTTCGCATAAAAACTAATTATTCTACCCGACGCGGTTGGTTTTTGATATCAATCTATTTTAATTTTATTATTTTGCCGTATTACAAAGGTATCCAGATATGGAAGTCTGCCGTCAATTTCTTTTTCTATTGTAAACAAAATTACAAACGACGATTTATGGTGGAGATGCTGAACATTATCAACATACCAACAACTATGAATTTTAAGAGCGATGTAGAGAGTGGCTGTGCAAAACAATATAGATATCTAGTTAATAAGAAGAATCAATATTCAAATTTAGTACAATCATGACAATGGTAGTAAACACTACAAACATAGAGAATAAGAAAAAGTTTTTTTGTGATTTTTTATTAATAATTTAGTAAGTTCTTGTTGTTTTTGTTATAACTGTTTGAATTTTGTTGTTTGTATTGATGTTTTATAAACTTATATTGTTTTTAGACTATCCCTGATGATGATATTCAAGGAATATCGAAATATTGGATGTATTTAAAATAAATAAAATTTATTTAAAAAACTAATGACCTCGAGCTTGAGTACTTATTTCTTTGAAATTCTATTAAGAAAAGGTCGATTAAAGAAAACCAACTTTTATTATAATGTTTGTCTACAGTACCGCTACAATTGTTCTGTTTTTTAACGAGGCACGGAACAATATATAATGTACGACCCTTTCTTAAAAATAGTTACGAACGGCATTAAGGGTCGTGTTTGTCTACACAAACATTAAAAAAATTGATAGCGTTCCTTGGTATGTGAGCCGAACACTAAATACCGTTTTGTTTATCTTCGAACATTGGTAAATGCAATACATCAGAATCAATAACAAATGCGATTTTAAACTTTTGGTGGGTTAGGGTCCTTTGCGTTTTATGTAACGATATATGTTTGTGTAATACCACAGTTGGCCAGATTGTCGTTAATAATGTTTGCACCAGTTGCCCCATATGGCTAAGGTTTGCTTGATGACAATTTAGAGGAAATTGTTTGTATGAGCGACAGCGTCTTGTTTGGGATCCCGTATGGAACTTCATGAATGACAGGATGAGCGACATTCTCTTTTAAGTTTTCCTTAATCAAAATCTATGGGGGGACAGTATAAACGACATTGTTTTGGAGTTGTCTTCTATCAAACTCCATGTGGTATAAGAGGCATTTTCTTACAAGTTGCCTTTTATAAAAAGCTATTGACTACAGTATGCAAGTCAAAATCTTCTTCTGCCGTAGTTGTTTGATTTGCTTAAAATTCTCAATTTTTTTTCAATTGTTGATTTAAACAATAACATAAAATTTACGAAGTAGCACAAACCAGTAAAATCGAAAAATGCGGATGAAGTTAGTCGCGGGGTTTAAAATGGATTACATTCAGTTTATACCAGTATTCAAAAATAAGCCGAACATTATTTAGCGTACTGTACAAGCACCAAGTAACTATTAGTGTTTGTGGATCGGGTGCACGGCCCGTTCAGAACAATTTTCATCAAAGTAACAATCATTATGTTTATTTTCTGTTAATCGTTATAAAACAGTACCATTGTGGTGCTTCTGTATATATACATTTTATTACAATGATCTGTAGTGTTTTTTTTCACATTGATAGAGGAATTAGCAAACAAAAAAATTTAGCAACGCTTCTCTAGTATTGTTGTTGTTGGTTGAAAATTTTCATGTACACAGCACAATAGCCAGTATGTGTATTGTGTACATGCCCTGCAAATTATAGGACCAGTCCAAACACGCGTGTAAAGAGTAGCACACAAGGGACTAGGACTAGTCCAAAAGTAAACCAAACGTATGGAAAAACATGGTCTATTTAACATTACGATGTCCTAGGGCAGGTATATGATCCAGCTTTGGACTACAAAGGAGTAGTTTTAAAACTACTCCATGGTATACTCAAGAGGATTAGTTTTGAAGTCGTTTAAAAACGAAAGCATGTCGTTAAAAAACGAAGACATGTCGTCTCACTACAAACACTTTTTAACAATGACATGGTCCATGTTTGCATTACATCGGACCAGTCCATGGATTAGTCCATTTTATCAAAATGGATCAGGTGGTCCAATATTATTTGTAGGGATATTGTTGCGTTTTGATTCGATTCAAAGTAAATAAGTTCGTTGAAAACAATGACTATAAGGATTTTAGTATGTACAATATAATTTAGTCAAAAAAGCATAAAACTTAAAAAGTGGAATTGTTGGGTTGTGTTATGAACCTCCTCATTTGTTTTATCAAGTTTTTCCTTTTTTGAAGTGTTTTTGTTTAATTTCTTTTATTTTTTTAATCAAAATTAATTCCAAATACATTTTTGTGTTTCCTTTACAATTTTGGCACTTTTGTTAAAAAAGTTTTTATGATTGCCGGTAAAACTAATATGCTTAAATTACCCATAATAAGTTTTAAAAATTTCTCCCTGAAGGAAAAATTTATTACGAAATACCGCAGTTGAGGCTTAGTTTTACCAGCCTCATAAGAACTCTTTGTGAATAATAAAATGTCATTTGGTAGAGTAAATCTCAGGATCAATTTGAGAAACAAGTGTGTACACTTTCAAAACTTTGTTTGCCATTCCTGGTGTGAACATGTAGAAAGCCGATACCAACTTCATCAGCTCCATGACATGACAGTTGGTGGAAAACTGGCTTAGTTTCTGTTGCTATCACTTACAATTACTAAACAAGTTTTTAATATTACAGATTAGACCGTTACAGAACAGAAAAACTAATCAATTTTACAGGTTTTTTAATAACAAAAACAAATCAGCTGATTCGTAACAGAACAGAAAGTAAAGACTAATTCTGCCTTAAGGGTTTTTAAAAATATCAGTACAAAAGCAAAATTCCTTCTACACTTACAACTTCTTTATGAAATCCCATTGGCTCTCTCTTTATTCTCTTATCTTTTTCTTAAAAAAAAAGAAGAAACATTACGAATTGGTGAAACTTTTTAAGTATAAACCCAATCAAAATGCCATGTTTTATAAATTTCATACTTATATATACGATTACTAAGAATAGATAACCCAGGCAACAATTTTATATATAAAGAGCGCAAAAGTTTGACATGAAAGAAAGCAAAAAAATTAGAAGGAAATAGACAACAACTATTGAAATTGATTACTAGTGTACATGGATTAGTGATGACAAAACACACATTTAATTAAAAATATTACAAAAATAATTAAATACAAATAATTAAATCTATAAAAAAATAATGATTTTGCAACTGACACCAACAAATTTCTTCACTATCCCCTTTTTTCACGCACAATTTATATACTTGAAAGATTTATGTATAAATAATAATGTTTTAATGTAAAAAAAAATATAATTAAATAATATTAATAATTATAGCTAATTTTATATATATTTTGTTTTAGAGACGGATATTAAATGTAAATTAATAATTTAAGTACAAATTAAAAAAAAACTAAAGAAATTAGAAAAAAACAAAAGAACTAAAGAGGTGTAATGTTATTTTAATTACTTAATTTGATTAAAATAGACAACATCAAATTGAAAGATTTAAAAAAAGAAGTAGTTTCTATGTTCATGCTTTTGGATGAAAACGAAAATCTATTTTCAGAAGGCTTTTCTAGGAAACTTTGTAATAAATTAATTTAACCTGTTGTTAAACATTCGGATCTTTGAATGATTGAAAAGTGTCTGAAACGGTTTCAATTCATTCTATTTGCATCTAAACCTTTTTGAAGATCATTTACTATTCGCCATTTTGTTTAAGTTTTAAAATCAAATATGTGTACTAGTGGCGAGCATTATTGAAATTATACTGTAATTCGATTCAAAAAAAAAAAAAAACTAAAAATATTTTGGAATATCAACTTGAAATACACAGAGATGAATCACCGCCTGCCTCATTTCTAATCAAAATTTTTTCACATTTTATTTGTTTCTAAGCTTTGTTTTGCCAGCATTTTAAAAGAAAAGATTAAGATGTACCTTTCAGAAATGAGAGAACATCTAGAGAAAAAAAACTCTCGAAACAAGATAAGAAATTATCTCTGAAAACTCCGTACATGTGGAGTTATAAGTTAGTTAAGCCTACAGTACACGGAATGTAAAAAGCCACATGCGCATGTCGTTCTGACGTACACTACAAAGCCATAATAGCAAGTTCGTGATGTGTGATGACAACAAAATTACGTCAGAACCACATACGAATGTGGCTTTTTACATACCGTGTACTTTAGTTACATGTCAGTTGCGCAAGTTACTTCTCTATTCCTTACCCCGACATTACCGCTGACGTCTTCAAACCAAGAGTTGCGCAAGTAACTTGCCGAGTGTGAAAGGGGTCCAACAAATAAACAACTTTTTTACTACTGTAGAGAAGGAAGTGGGGTAGAGAAAATAATCAAATTTTCGTATTATTGTTATGTTGCATTATTGTATTTTTATTTCAATGTGGCAACATCTATTTACAATACAAAACACGGAGCGCATTTAAATTGTTTGTATTAACAAATAAGCAAGTAAAGAAGAATTACCGATGACGGAAAATAATAAGCCCTTAAATAATGGGGGGGAAAATCGTCGTTTGAATCTATTGTGTTTTTGAACGTAACTGTTAAAAAAAATTAAAAAAAGACATGATTTTTAAATCGCGGTCAGAATCTGGTGTTTGTACATTGTAAATTCTTAACAAATTGCATACCACACACAAGTAAATATTACAAATTCTCGCATACTGCATGAGGAAATTTTCAAATACTGCGAGTTTAGGCAAACATGTTTACGATATTGAAAAGTTTTAAAAGAAACAAGTACTGTTTGGAGTGTACTTCTTTGAATTATTGTACCCACAGAACGATGTTTAAATTGTGTGACGAACACATACCGTTGTGTACGCACACATTTTTTTTTTGTTGTGTGTATGATTTTCAAATGCATTTATGCAAATAGTTTGAAATGCTGTACATTTCAAAATTCCTGAAGCTGCAATAATAAAATTGCTTACAAAACAAAAGCATGAAAGTTTCCTTAAATTTGAATTAATAATTCAATTTGGAAATTGTCTTTTAATAAAATATAAAGTTAAAAAAATAAGAAATCTTAAGAAAAGTAAAAAGTTTAGTCTTGGAAAAAGTTTTCAATATAGAGCAATTATTTCAAAAACTATTAAGAATTAGAAAGTTGTGTAAAGATGATTAACAAAATAAATGTTTAAATATTAAATATAAATAAGAAATGAACCAACGTGATTAATTTTGATTCGATATTGTTGTAAATATCAAAAAATATTTAATAAAATAATCTTCAAGCCTGAAAAACATAGTTTTTTTTGTTTTTCGGTAATAATAAAATTTTAAAAAAACTTTTTAAATTTATAATAAATAAAAACACAAACAGCAAATGCCCAAATATGTAACAGAGAAATGTTTAACTATTAAAATTTTTAATAAGAAAAATACGCTTTCTTTCCGAAATTGTATGCAAAAGCCAACACCAGACATTAATCAAACACGCTTTAGCGTTGGTAAATTATAACAACTTTTTAAATAGTCTTATTAAATTAAATTTTTTTTAACAAATTGCACTTAGAGGAGAAATGTTTAATAAAACGTATTAACTTATTTAAGATTAAAGGATTTAAAAAATAGAAAAATTCGTTGAACCGTGTTTGATTAATGTGAGCCTCTTAATGTCTTTCCTCGATTTAAAATTTAAACATTTTTTATAACCAAATCTCAAAACCCAATTAAATATTTTAGAGATAGTTTAAGCTGCCAAATAATATTTGCTTTGTATTTTTTTAAGGAAATAATTTTGTTTAACTTTAAATCCTTTTTTAATGATTAATTATTATTAAATTAATGTTTTTTTTCATGATTTTAATTAATAATTTGTGCAAATGCTTCAGTTTTTTGTTTTCTAAAGGCAAACAAAAATAAAGAGTGTTAGACTTAAATCTACTTTTTCAAAATTTCAACTTTATAAAATTAATGAAAAATTTAAATTCCAAAATTAGACTTAATTTTAAGTTATAGGTAAAAATATTAAACAAATAAATTTTTTCGCAAAAAATAAATTGTTAAACCCATGATAAAATTTAAATTTCCAGTTATAAAAAAAAATTCAAACAATTATTGTATATGAATGTAAAATGTTTTTTTTTTTATAATAATTAAAAGAAAATTATTATTTGTAAGTATATATATTGCAATCGTATCGCCCCAGTGCTGGCAAAAGGGTTGTTGGCCTTAAGGCGAAGGTCGTTTTTGGAAGCACTAAAATTGTAACTTAATAATGGAATGTCTTGAGCAAAGTTATGGAGTTTCATTTGATTCGTGCAATCAAATTTATTTCAAACTAAAATTATTAACTACTGCTATGCAGTCACATATTCATATTCGCTTAGAATTGCTTTTAAAAAGAGAACCAAGTTAAATCTCTTTTTTAGATACCAGGATTATAAAATTGATAAAAATTTCCAGGAGGACGGGTTAGAACTCGTTTGGCAGCACTTGCAGCGGCATTGGCTTCCTGCTGGAAGGCATTTTCATAAGAACGTTTCATGGAATGCGGCAAAGATGCAGCTGCCGCTGCATTAGCAGCATTGACAGCGGCTGCCGCTGCAGCTGCATGCATGCCACTTGTTGCAGTGGCGGTAGGTTGTTGGGGCATAACACCCGCAAATTGATAACTCTGTTGGGCGGGCATATAGCCTAAGGGAAAGGGCTGGAAATAGGGGCGTGGCATAAATACTAGCTGAGGCTGACCAGCAGCTGTTGCACTGGCCTGGCCCATTGCGGCTGCCGCAGCGGCAGCATTATGCTGTTGCATAAACAAATGATTGACATTTGTGTACATTTGATGTTGCTCAGCTGCCGAGGCGGCAGCAGCTGCTTGTTGGCGTGCCAACAAATTGTGTTGAGCGATAAATTGAGCTTGATGTTGAGCAATTAAAGCGGAATTAGCAGCTGCTGTGGCTGCCGTAGGGGGTGGGGGTAAAGAGAGATTAAAGGGGAAAGTCATGGCTGCTTGAGGACTTACAGCTGATGACGTGCTTGTGTGTACAGACAATTGATTGGGGGGACTTGCTAAAGAACCAACAGCAGCAGCAGCATTTTGAGCAGCTGCTGCTGCCGCTGCTGTTTGAGCCAAGGACGGATGTGGTACTGCAGTTGGGGGTGCTGCAGCTGTCATAAAGGGAGAAATGCCACCGGTGGCAAGAGCCATCGATTGAGCTGTGGCCGGCACAGCTAATTGAGGCGGCTGTGAAAGAGCTGCTACTGCGGCAGCAACTGAGGGCGGTGATTGCAATGCATGAGCATGGGCATGGGCATGGGCATGAGCATGAGCATGAGCATGAGCATGAGCAGTGTGAGCATGCGTATGAGGGCTAATTGTTTGTGCGTTGGCCGGCGGTTGTTGTGCTAACATACCCGGTGATAAAAGTGATGGTTGTTTGCCAGCCCCCAAATGGGGGTGTGCATGAGCAGCTGGTACTGGTGATTGAAGACCTCCATTCAGAACCATATTCATGTCATCACCGGAACATTGAAAGACTTCAATATATCGATACTTCTTGCCGAAAACCATAAATTGATGGTGTTTTCGTTGGGCGCACAAACGCGCAGATTCTTCAGAATCCATTTGTATAAATGCCTCGCCACTGGGTTGACCCTGAAATAAAAAAAATATATATAAATATTTTTTAATAAATTTTATATTGTTTCTTATTCGACCTTTATAATATACATTTTTATAAAAGAACTTTTTTTGAGTTCGATAATTGTGACGAAAAACGAATTTTTCATTAAAAAATATCTTCTGGGCTATAATATTGAAAAAATTATTAAAGTGCAAAAAACAGAAAAAGTTGTGAACGGGACTTTTAAAATAACACACATTTAATTTGGTTACTCTAAGATTTCTAACGATTTCGAACGTCAACGTTCGCATAGAACAAAAACAAAATTCTCAAATTTGTTATTGTTTTAAATGTAATTTTCTATACGAACGTTAACGTTCGAAATCGATGAACAGACTGAAAATTTCTATTGAAGTCAACAAATAAGTATTTCTTCAATTTAAAAAAAAAACAGAAAATTTATTATCTAATATTATTTTATAAATAATTATTTTTTTAAATTTGTATGTAACTGATCAGTAGAACTGCAATGAGTGATGTAGAAACATTAATGAATAAATGTAATATTTATTGAACTTGTGAATTTTTACACACATTTTTCAAAACTTTTTTCTTATGGTCCAATAAATAGGTCTGCTCAAAACGCCAGCTGATTTTTTGCAAAGTTGTGTTTTTCTCATGCAATTGTTTTTGACATTTCTACCATTTTTTACACAAACAATTGCTTTTGTTATTGAGATCTTTACCATTTTTCACACAAACAAAATGCGTGTTGTTTTATCTATTGTTGGATTGTTGTAGTTACGCGCAGTCCTATTAATTGGGCCATGGTTTTGTTCTTAATAAATGTTAAAATTTGGTACCGTCATGGTCTAAAAGTACATTTTATTTTCATGGTGGGTAAAAAATCATAAAAGCCCTTTTCCATCCCTGCTAATCGATATTGATATTTTTATTATATTTAAACCAGTAAGACAAATTTTCGGAAAACCCCTTAAACAGTATGTCCAGACTCGGTGTGGACAATAACTACCAATCGGGAATCAAAATGCTTATTATATTTGTTCATAGTATAAATTTCAAATGTACAGTATGTAAAAGATATAAGAAACACCACGAACAATTTTCTTTAAAGAAGTTATTTTTTTATAAGAAATTTATATTGTGTTCGGCGAAATTTTTACCGAACACGGAAATTTTTGGTGAAATGACATATTTATTAACATGAGTGTAAAAAAACACGAAAGGACCATACGAATAAGAACAGGACGAAACTGAAGTTGTTAAATAAATCAGTATGTATTTGACTAAACTTTTGAGGATCCGAAAACAGTTATATATAAATCATGGAACTCCAGTCCATTTATCATGCCTTCTTCTTTTCTCTGCTGTAATTTTGTTTTCTGGTCCGATTTTGTTTTGTCTATTCAATGTTATTAAAGAAAAAATCAGTTCTGTCGAAAGAGAAATAGTCAAGTTTTGAAAAAAAAACTCCTTAAGTATTCAACGCATCTCTTCTAGCCCTTCAGTTTATTGGTGCCTACTGCACAGTAAATCAACACCCAAACCTCTACTTCAGAGCAAAGACAAGCGTTGGTAAAGAAGTTCGTTTGGTTAACCTTGATCCCAAAAATTAATCATCAAATTATCTCCACATAAATACGTGTACACAACTCAATCTTCAGCACAGAATTTATCGCTTATATGCATTTTACGCTTTATGCATCCCTATTTTCTATTTAAAATTTTAACTTTTGAGCAAAATACTGTTCAAAAATTCTTCCACCTAAAATAAATTTGCCAAATTTTAATTTATTTTCGATGTAAGTAAAATTAATGTTGTTTATGATGTTGATGAAATTGTGCAAGTTTTGTTTTAAAGCACTAAATATGCATATAAGCGAGTTTTTATAGATTTATTTATCGTTAAAAGCATCAAAAACATGCAAATAATGAAATGCAAGTTATGGATAAATACTTATTAGAGCTTTGGTTCGTTATAAATATAAAATCTAAAACGATTAGTAAGAAAAACATCTATTAAAAATATAGACATGAAATAATAACACAGTGCACTGAAAAGCTATTTCTTTGGCAAAAAATTTAAGCATAATTTGTTCGGCAGACTCTTAGCTATATTACTACCGTATATGGTTAAGCGGTGTAACGACGTCTGAATTAGCTTATAGCCAAAATAGGAAGACACCCTTTTGAGGATCGCCGATTTTTAAATTTTTTGAGGCTTCAAAAAAAATTGGTCACCAAAATCGCCACGCTGAGTGTAGGGTTTTACTCAAACAATGGAATCTATACTATTCAATCCGCGTGTTTGTTCAAAAGTCTTAAGTTTTTCCTATAGTGTAATGAATCGACTATGAGGGTTGAAAATGGATATTGTTCTTTGACAAAAATGTAATGAATAA
This sequence comes from Pollenia labialis, assembly GCA_949318255.1. NCBI lineage: Eukaryota > Metazoa > Arthropoda > Insecta > Diptera > Polleniidae > Pollenia > Pollenia labialis. The sequence continues at coordinate 105,306,263 of OX439143.1, read as the reverse complement.
ATCTAATGAATTTTTCTTGAGATCAAACAACTTTCCATATACTGCAGACCTACCTGTGCGTTGATGACCATATGAACACCTTGGAATATAATATGCTTGGCAAAATCGTCTAGAAAATGTAGAATGTGTTCAACAAGAGCTTCATACGGCAAACCTCTTAAGCGTATACAATTTTTTGTAGTACCCGATGTTATAAGATGCTGAAAATAATAATAATTAAAAAATTGCAGTTAGAATTAAATTAAATTAAATTAAATTAAAGCAAAAGAGAAACAAACTCTTTGCTTTTAAAGTATACAAATTTATTTGTTATTACTTGTGGCAACAAAGACAACTGCATGGGTGGCAGTTGAGCAATAAGAGGAGGCTGATGATTCTGTTCATATGTCTTGGGATCCAATGAACGATTCAAAACCTGTTGCACTTCTGCTGTAGTTGATCTAAACAATTCTATATAACGTTGACCTATCGATTCCCGATGACGTGCCAAGGCCTTGGGGGCATCGGCCTCATTGGCAAATAAAACAAAAGCATCACCGGTAGCCCGACCATCGGGCTTCTTAACAAACAAAACACCCTCAGTGTTGTCCAGCACATTGCAGGGATTATCGCCATTTGTAAAAAAGTCCAACTTAAGAGAGGAAATGTTATTAAAGAAAATTTAATTATTAGAAGTAGATTCTCCACTATTTTAATTGAGTTTTTATTTACCACTTGCTTGGCTGTACAATCATAGGGCAAACCACGCATACGTATTATAACTTGGGCACCTTTTGATAGAAATGCCTGGGCCTCATTAGAAGCACCACCAGCTACGGAAAGAAAGTCATCACCTGTGGCACGATAAACTTCTATATAACGATTTCCAATGTGATGCTTGTGCCGTTTCAAGGCCATGTCGCGATGTTCTTGAGATATGAAACGTATCAAAGCTTCACCGTTACGGCGACCAAGTGGAGAAAGGCACAGTGCTACGCCGCCTCTGCAAAAAATTAATCAAATTTGTTTATTATTAATTTTGTAGAATAACAAAAAAACAGAATTAAATTTTACTATTTAATATTTCCACTACATTTTTTTGTATACTTACATTCTATAAGAGCATTAAAATAACGCTTAAATGCATTCTAATTACACATTAAACTATCACTATTTGAATATCAACCATAAACATTTTTTTGTTAAGTGTTATTTTTATAAAGATTTTCATCTTCTTAGCAACATTTTTAATAATTTAAATAATTTGCATTGCATTTATTCATTAATTAATTTAAATAATGGAAAAATTCGAATTATAAAGATTAAATAAAAATCTTAGAGTAGATAATATTACTTGTCTACATATTAAAGCAGGGCTTGGATACTTGCAATTGTATGGATTTATAAAACAACTGGAATTTGTTGAGTAAGTATTTATTTAAGTGATGTAGCAAAAAAATATATTTGAATAAGCTATTTAAATAATAAATGAATTTCAAAGCAATGTTTTCACAAATAGATATTGACAGAAAAAATTATTAAAAATATTTTAGTGTGTACAGAATCTTGTAAGTCTTAAAAGATCTGTTATCAGTGCGTGTTTGACCTGCAGTGCAGATATGTGCTCAATTTTTTATAGTGATCAGTGTAAAGAAAGCTGTTTTAATGGCTGAATATTTAAGTGAATCAGCATCAAACATTATCAAAATAGAAATACAAAACAATTATTGTTTATCAGTTGATTATATGATTACTAAAAGTTACTTAAATTAACAGAAACACAGTAATCTATATTAATCTATTTTAATACGAAGGTGGTCTCAAAATTAGCCGGCCAGGCATATGTATATGGCGGCAGTCGTTTAAAAACATAACTGAAGATAAGTTGCTAGCAGCGAAATAAGGCAACGCTGCTCATGTCAAAAAATTGTATTTTAACATGAGCAACGTTGCCTGATTTCGCTGGTTGGCAACTCAACTGCATTTCAGGCGTCATCCGTAAACGACCCATTAGACTTTTTTGGAGCCTTAAAAAATAAATGAGGAGCCGCAGAACAAAACGTACCGCAGAACAAATTTTTTGACAAATTGGTTTTTTAGTACTTTCATAAAATTTGGGTTAAAATCATCTAGAAAGAGTTACTACATATTAGTTTTTTTTTTAACCAAGAAAATAAAAAACGTACTTTCTATTTTTTTTTTTTTTTTTTTGTCAAAAAATAGTACATCATCATTATCTTTGACATTTTTTCGTGTAGGTGAATTTTTGGCTTTAACAAAAGCAAATACATGTAAAACAAAAATAATAATTTGTTTTTGCTTTAAATGTAACTTAAGCGAACGAAGCCTTCGTTCGAAAGCGACGAACGAGCCCTAAATCTACAAGATTTCGTCGAAATCAAGGTGAATTCAACTACAGGTGGTGTCGCAACTACAACAATCCAAAAACAACAGAAACAACATCGGGGGTTTTGCATTGCATTGTTAGTGTTGGCGACTCGAAACGTCAACCATTCTAAGCAAAACACTAACAAATCAATACAAATAGGCTCGAACTGTCACAATCAGAAGGCGTTTCGACACCACCTGTAGTTAATTCGCCTTGGTCGTAATGTAAACTGCTTAAAGGCGTTGATATCAAAAGTCCATCATTGCACCTTTTTTGTTAACCAAAAAACATGTTACCATTTTTGGTCTGCGGCTCCTCAACTGATCTCGGTGAATTTGTAAAGGGACATGATCGGTATTTGTTAAAAAACACTTTTCAGAGTGAAGACGTTGTAGAAGAAAAAACAAAATCAAAATAAACAAGTTAGAGTGCTATATTCGGCTGTGCCGAATCTTTGATACCCTCCACCGACAGCTCAGTGGGCTTTATATGGGGCCTATAGTAAATTATGAACCGAGCATCACGAAATTTACTAGTGTGAGTAGTGAAGTATTTAATTTTATTTTAATAGCATAATTTATTACGGCTTTAGGCGTACTAAACTGTTTCCCGACAGCAGGGTTTAGACGGGGCCTAGGGTAAATTATTGACCGATCTTCACGAAATTTCACAGTGTTCTTTCTAGTCCTAAAAAACTGTGACGTACCAAAGTTTGTTATGATAGCATTATTTTTTGCGGTTTTAGGCATACTAAACTGTTTTCCGGGAGTAGTGTTTATATGGGGCCTACGGTAAATTATGGACGGATCTTCACGAAATTTTGCAGCGTGATTTCGAATAAAACAATTTCTGCAAAATCTTATCTCATTCCGTGCCTTGTTCCACCATTTATGTTATTTTTTGTAACAAAATTATAATTTTTTTAGGTGGTGGTTCCACATTTTGATTCATAGCTCTGGTCCTACTGCACCGATTTTGAATCCCAAACTGCTTAGGATAACTACAAGCAATTTGGCACCAAGTTCGTTCATTTCTTTTGAGTTGTTCGAAAGTGAGCGTGTTTTCAACAGACGGACAGACAGACAGACGGACAGACGGACATGGCTAAATCGACTTAGAAACACTCAAGGACCCAGAATAAATATACTTTATGGGATCTGAGATAAAAAAGTTTCACACGGAATGACAAGCTTAATATACCCTCTTCACAACTAATTGTGGTGGTGGGTATAAAAATGTATGTTTGTACTGTTTATTGTCGAGCACACAACGCGAAACAAAATGTGATTGTTTGCCAAGCCATTGAGGTGTTTTTTTTTTACCCTTAAGTCAATATAAATTTTACATACTTTAATTTGAAAGGTTTCAATCCCACCGAGATAGAGTTTACTTTGAGAAATAGTCCCCTTTTTCTTTCACAAATGTTAATTGTCAAGTGGCCGTGTTTAAACAAGGCCATACGAGCTGCCGAGATGAATACTGGATTCCACATAATGGAATTGGATGATCTTTGGCTGAAGATGCTTAAGCTCCAAAAAATGTGCTGTATATCGCATATGGATCAACAATTTCAAACGAGAAAGCTGAGTGCTCAGAATTATAAAAACATCATGGCGAAGATGTATTTCGATATTTTACCACAATTAAACCGAGCTTTGAGTCGGTTTGTAACCATGGATGCGAAATGGGTCCACCATTCACACCTGAGATAAATGAACAGTTAAAGAAGTGAAATTTTTTTATTATTAGCTCCTTTTCGATCAATCGAGGATCATAGGACCATCCTGCTTGTACGAACGAGGCTTTGATAACCGAACTTGGGCGGAATAACCCTAAATCCGCAGTGACTAAATCCACTGCACTGCAGTTCCAGCCTGAAGGCGGCGCTGGCAGCCCCAGCTCCAGGTTCGGATACTGCAGCACAATTAGCTACACGTCTTAAATAAATCCGATTAACGGAACAAGAAAGCACTGAAATAGAATGGGAGAATCTTGTCAAACGCAGGCGAAGACAGTTTTATCTGCTTGTAAGGTCATACGGCGTCTGTTTATTGGAATGCACTTTGAATTATTTGTATCGATTGTCTTAAAAAAAATTTAACAGTCAACGGCGAATCTTGTGCCAACTTACTGCAGCGTGTAATTGATGAAATTAAGGAAAACAGGCCAGGCGGTATTTGGCGAACAGTTTTGTTTTATTACAACAATGCACCAGTTTACACATCTAATGCTACGATACCCCAAATCAATGGATAAAAGTACAAGTTCCTGCCACCTTAGTTTTCGTCCATATTATTAAACATTTTCTGCAAAACTTTTGAGTTTGATGATTAAAGGGAAATAGAAATGGAAAAGTCTACTTTGTTTCGTGTACAAGCAGTTTTTATGAGTTTGTTATTAAGAGGGAGAAGAACAAAGAGAGAAGGAATACAAAAAACTTAAGTGCAGCAGTTTCAAAAGAGAATTGAGGAAAGTTTTTGCAGCAAATGTTTTCCATATTAAATCGCCAAATTGATCATCCCTAGATTTGATTCTTTTTTCAAACTTGAAAAAATGGCTCGGTGGTTATGGATTTCCCAACAATTATTTCTGCGGTTAACGACTATTTGAATGAGTTAAACAAATCTTACCAAAAATAGGGTACCAAAGCTTTAAAATATTGTTTGGAGAAGAGAATCATCGAGCTTACAGAAGAGTATTTTAAGATATAATGAAACATTTTTCCAATTTTGTTGTGTTTTCTTGTTTAGGTCGGCTAATTTTGGGACCGCCGTCGTATATATGTATAAATCAGATTCATTGAGATTTTTCCATTTTTTTTTGTTTTGTTTTTTAATGGGATTGTTAGGGACCAAAGGTGGGAAAATTTAAACAGATAAGAGTAAAATACTTTATTGTAAGAATCATTAATGAATCTCTAGAAATTAAATTTCTCTAAAAAAGATTTATGAAAGGTAAAATTTGTTCCATAATTTATGACTGCTGCGTATAAGAATATATAAGAACCATTTTAGGAAAAAAGTGTTATTAATGCACCTTGGGTCGAAATATACATAAATATATGTGTAATTAACGACAAAAACTTGTAATCAAAATGTTTTTGTAAGTATGATTAATAAAAATTAATTAAAATTTATATTAAAACTTTAATACATAATCTTAAAATTAATCTGGAAAATTTTAAAAGTGTACTCTTTATACGAATAGAATCAGATGAGAAAACTAAAATCGTATAAACATTTTCATACCCTTCACCACATGTGTATATACCAGGTGCGGATTTAGGGGGGGGGAGGAAATAAAGAAATTCCCCCCCCCCCTAAATTATAAAATTATGTTTGGTTTATCTCGATAATACAAGAATTCCCAATAATAATATGTTTTTATATGCACAAAATTTAAGAAATCCCAGCAAGGTTTTTTTTTATTGAATCTAACGAAATTTTCAATAAGTATCCGAATCTTAATTCTAATAGTTATTTATTAGATATTTCCAATGAAACATCTAGTTTACTGTATTCAAATACTTATTCTACATTCAACCCCAGCAGATGTAGACATCCAAAGAATGAACGTTTGACTTGAATATGCGTGGGGTTGAATTATTAATAAGCCTTAGTGTATGCAATATTTATGTACATATGTATGTGTTATATAAATCAAAGTTCTATTCGATAGTTTTTGACGAAAACACAGATTTATCGGGGAAACCCCAGATTTCCTTATCTTAAAGATATTTCAACATACAACAAAAAGTTGTTAGGAAAGCATTCATTGGCTTTGTTGTAAACGCATTTAAAGAGGCTTCAAAGGATATTGATAATGACGTTGATGTGTCAATTGAAGGCACAATAGTTCTAAAATATATGACAAATTTTAGTCTTGACCTAAAAAAATGTGTAGGAAATGGAACAGATGGGTGTCCTCTGATGTCAGCAGAAAATGGAGCTGTTATAAAATTCTGGACAAATGCAAAAGATGTAACTGGAGCATATTTGAACACTAAAAGTTCAGATGGAGAAAGGTTGTCAATAAATTCATCCGTCTCACTTTCATTAAAACAAAATTCTGAGAAAATCGATAAAAACACTTTTTTTAAATTGAAATGACAAGCCATATAGATTTTTCAGGAGTATTGAATAATTTACCACACGTATTACGATCTAAAACGTTTTGGAACTTTTCAACATAATCTTTTTTACTGACATCTTGTATTATTTTCCTTAGCACTGTCAATTAAGCCAAAGCTTTCATTCATAGAAATCCCCTTCGTTTGTAACTTCAAGAGGCTTGAGCAGATGCATTGAAAGTACTTTTTCGTCCGATTTTTGCATTATTCAAATAGCATTTCGAATAGATTCTGCCTCATATTCGCTAAGCTTATTTAAAAATTTTTTTCTAGGTTGCAAAAAGGTATTCTTTGGAAAGCTGGACAAAAATTGGTTTTTCAAAAAATAATTGAAGAAATTACAGAACTTGCCCTGTTCGTCATTTCCTACCCGTCGTCTAATAAAAATATGGCTCAGATCAACAATGACAAAAGAAAGACTGTACTATCTAAATTTTCCTCACAAGGAAATCAAAAATTGCTTATTTAAAAAAATTAATTTATATTGAACTGATCTTATATTTCATTTAACCTAATTGTTGAGTTGTTTTAATATAATATACACATATTAATTTTAATAAGCTTTTAAAAACAATTTTTTTACTTTTTTGTATCAAAAAAAATTGCCCCCCTAAGACTCTAGCTGGATCCGCGCCTGGCATATACATACATTTGCCATTCCGTCTGTATCTTATACAACGCCTGCGAGAAATTTGTGTCAATTGTTTTTAAAGCATTAATCCTGTGGCTAGTGAACAAAATATTAAAATAAAATGGACCGAATTGTAATAGGTGAAAACAAAACATATCACTGCATTGGTGATTAAGGGCTAAAAGTGGAGTTACTCCAGAGGAAAGGTAATTGACACAAAACAACTCATGTGACTGGATTTTGTGCGGACTGATGCTATCTGTTTATATTTCTCTGTATATAAAGGAGATCTATTATATTAAAATGGTTTACTAGGAACACTATCTGCGACAGCCATTACTTTAACTAAAATTTAATGTGTCCATTTAGGTTTTTCCAGGGATCTGTTACATAGTGTCAAAAAGGTGTCAATAGCCCCCTTCTAGGACATTGCCAAAAGTGTTAGAACTAGAACCGGTCTCTACCAATTTAGAGCTGTCATGTGAGAAGTTTGGTGCTTATTCCGTTTTCCCCGAGTGTTATTTATCTTAGGACTTATAAAGTTTACATATTCTGGGTCCTTATGAGTGGCAAAGCTGATTTGTCAACAGATATAATGGGGTCTAGGTTGTTATATATTTACATCTCATACGGCCCTGAAAAATTTGCCTTTGAAATCCAGCCAAATCGGTCCATCAATGGTTGAGATATAAAAACACGTCTGCTTCTAGTAGTAGTAGTAGTATATACACGTTAAGGCCATGTGCACCCCGACCCAAAGGATCTTTTGTGCAGCCTATATGTCTCACCAGGTCAAGTTTAGGCCGCGTATAAAGCCCATTACCTTGCCCGGTGGAAGCTCATATATGTCGGTCGGGCCCATTGTATGCCCCCCGAAAAATTTCCGCCTAAAAGTCCCTAAGGCGGGACAGCAGCAGAGCAGATGGTCCGACGTTTCATCATCCAACCCGCAGAATCTGCACATTTTGGTAGGTGAATTACCCAACTTAAACTTGTGGTACCTGAGACCACAGTGCCCCGTGAATAGGCCAACGAGCAGTCGAAGTTCCGCTTTTTCAAGCAGCAGAAACCTTCCTGCCCTGTGCCGGGACAGCGTTACAAATCTTTTGGACTGTCTCAATCCAGAAGCGGACGTCCATGCGTGAAGGAATTCACGCTCGGACCGTTTTTGTAGCGTCCCCCTGATGTGACCCACAGGGACGCCGAAGAAAGGCTCAGGACCTATAAATGGACGACGAGCGCCCCTGTTTGCCAAGCAATCAGCCCTTTCATTGCCCGCATGGCCCTCATGGCCGGGAACCCAACACAAATTCAAGTCATTGTGTTTCCCTAGCTCATTCAGAGACGCAAAACAGTCCAAGACCAACCTTGACTTTATCTCCAAAGAAGAAAGTGCCCTAAGAGCGGCCTGGCTATCTGACATTATATAAAGTCTCAAGCCCCTTGCCCTCCTCCTTAGACATTCCCCAGCACATTCAATGATGGCGTAGAGTTCCGCCTGAAATATAGACGGCTGTTTGCCCATTGGCAAGCCCCTTTGGAAACCCGGGCCCATTTAAGAACATGTGGCCATGTATAACTACAATGCAACATCCGACAAAATGTGGGCCGGATTGGAGAAGTGGACGTGGCTCAAAATAGATTTATTTATTTATTTTATAAAGATCGGTAAGAGAAAAATTCTCCAAATTCGGTACACAAAGCAACGATATCAATACACAACATCTCTATGAAAAAATGGGTGGTATTGGAGAAATGGTAGTGGCATATACATACATTGAGTCTCATAATTATTTTGCATCCATTTATTTATTATTTTTAACAGGAACTTGTTTTTATTAACGTGTGCGGAAAAAGATAAAGAATTAAATTATAAAAACCAACTTAGAATATCTTAATCATTATACTCTTTATATGAGGTTTCAGAAGAATATGGTGCATTTTTAAGGTCACATAAGTATTTTGCTTTTAAAAAATATCACGCATTTTTACCGTATAAAACTGGATATGTCACAGTTAATACTTTGTGGCATATCCGTTATTTTTATAAGCTGCAGCTAATCGTCGTGGTATATATTCCACCAAATTTTGGCACTTTTCCTGAGGTATTTTCCCATAATTTTTTTTTAATTTACGCCCATAATTTTTTTTATTGGGGGCAAGTCTGGGCTTTGAGGAGGCGTTGGCAAATGTTTGGTGTCATAAAGAATCCACAGTTTAACATCTAAGACTGTATGTTTGGGGTCGTTGTCCTGTTGGAAATGAAAACTTCTTGCTGAAAGTCCCATTTTATCCGAACTTGCCTTAAGGTTTTCTTTAAGAATTGACAGACACACATGACTGTCCATAATTCCATCTATAAAGACTAGATTCCTGAGGCTGACATACAGCCCCAAACCATAACAGAACCTGCTCTATGTTTTACTGCAGCTTGATATTTTTTATATTAAGGCACTCAATCGGCTTTCTCCAAACCATGCTTCGTTTATCAGACTCAAAAATATTATGTTTGGTTCAGTTTTAATGTCAGAAAAAGGACATGAAATTACAAGTTTTTTTAATTTTATTATCATATTTACGTTGTTACACCTACGTAATAAGTTCACTATTTTCTCAAAAATTAAAAAACTTGTACTTCATTTTGAGGAATGTTTTTAATCTTTATGGATTAAAAAAATATGCAAAATATTTATGAGACTCACTGTATATATTGCTCTTTATTGTCATATATAGTCATATCTCAAAAAATCAAAATTTGCAAGTTACTTAAGCAAATGTGTTTCTTCATACTATATATCTGAAACTGAGCCGAAGTTATAGCAAAGTATTTTTAATTAAACCGGCATATAAAGGATCATTTTAAAAACTTTAATCGCATTTTGACAAGTTTGATTTTTTTGAGATATGACTCTGTTGCTATGTTGGAATGTAGGAAAAGATTAACTCACTGTTAATTGTTGTTGTATTTTTTTAAGCTTTGATATTTTTATAAGTAAAACTGGGGTTAATAATTGTTATTCGCTTACGGCCAGTTTACACGGTAATACAATGTATTACGACTTTGTAGAATCAAAATATTATGAAATTCTCTCCGTGTTAAAAAGAAAAAAATAAAAATCTGTTGTATGTATTTTTCATGTGTAAATGTGAATGGTACAAGTAAAATAAAAAAAAATAACAAAAAATCAGATGGTTACAGCCTAACAATTTTTACAAACACAACATGAAAATTTCCTGAATTTATTTTAGTTGTTTTTGTAATTATATAAAAATGCTACCACCTTTAATATACTCTGTTAAAATACACCTCTGGCGTGATGAATATACATAAGTTTCTAAAATGGTATAGAAAAAAATCATTTACCGACCGCTTGTCAGATTTTGTGTTCGTATTCTCTCTTACTCAATACATTGTGCTTTTACATGGTATGATTTTTCTCATTCTACATAATGTCGTAATACAATGTATTACCGTGTAAACTAGCCTTTAACAGTTGTTTTCTTAAATCTTTGGATGAAGTTTCCTGATGATCTGGCCTAAGCAACCAGTGAAATGCGCATAGGAATAGCTTATCCCTGCAACAATAAATTTCAGTGTTTTTATTAAGAAAAAAAATTGAAATTAAGCGCGACAAACAGAATCTTGTAAATTAAAAATTAAATCTTAATTTAACGCAATACGGAGCCGTAAACAATTTTTCCAAAATAGAGAAAAATTATATGAAATTGAATACAAATTTAAGTTATATCGTCATAATCTTTGAACCCTTTAACCCATTTTGCTCATTTTTTACACAAAACATCTGATAATCACAAAGTATTAAGCAAAAAATCTGCCGTATCTATTAACTGTTGCGTGTAATCGTAACTTTCCCATGTGCAAGACGAATTCAACTACAGGTGGTGTCGAACTGTCATCTGATTATGTCACTATGGAAGTAACTGAGCGGTATATTCTTTATGGGATCTAATGGGATCAATATTGTAGAAATCAAAAACGGGCCCACAGAAATCACAAAAACTTGTGGTGAAGGGAGAACTTACATTTGAAGCCGTTTTAACTGCCTTTTCATCTATTTCCGAACTTCGTTCGCTTAACTAACAGGCCGTAATATTACAAATATGATTCAAATTTATTGAATAGGAAACAAAAAAGAGAACTTCTTAGTATGGCAAGTTCATATAAAAATCACAAGAACAGAAAGCCGACATGGTTTGTATATTTTTTAGAACCGAGCTTTAGATTTTCGATTTTCACCATTTATCATACGCTCTCGGTTTTAACCATACATTTATTTTGCCTCACATTTTTAAGGTGTTTGTCTGGCAGAGAGCTATCTATAACTCAATGTGACTTGGTGGAGTACCAAATAAAACTCAGACGAAGTACTGGTGAAGAATGTGATTGATTACTGGCGGATACCATAATAATACTCTGAAACGAATTCTGAAAGTTCTCACCTTTCTTTACGGAGGTTTAGGTCGACCGATGACTTGTAGATGGGACTCTAAACTTGTGTGATACCTGTATGATACTTGTTTATACCCAGAGCTGTAAACGATTGCAATCGATTTAATTGCCATCACTTGATTTCTCGTTAATGATTTATAATTTTTTGATTTCTCTCAAAATCGAAAAATTAATTGCATGATTTCAATTTTAAATCGAACAATAAATTTTCTGATTTTGAACGTAATTAATTATTTTAAATCAATTTATATGATCATTTGAATACAATCAAGTTAATTGCAATACACAATTGATTGCAATTTTTTACAGCTCTGTTTTTACCTCCAAAACTCGTTGTGAAAGGGGTTTTCTAAGTTTGTCATTGCGTTTAAAACTTTTTTAATAGTTATTTTATATATTCTGGGTCCTTGAGTCATCCTAATTTGATTTTGCCATATCCGTAAGTCTGTCTGTTGAAATCACTCTTACTTTCGAAAAAATCAAAAGAAAAGAACAACGTTGGTGAAAAAATTTTTTTTAGTTCTCCTTAATTCTGCTATACGCTATCACACAAGTCTTACGTATTTTGAAAAAAATACAAACCTGTTATTAAAAGTTGTTATCGTTTTTTGAAAATGTTCAAATAATAATTAGATCAGGGATGCATTTTCGAAAAATACTTAAGACTTTGTGAGATAGTGTGTAACGGCCTTAGGTAGCTTTAGATTGAAAACCAGTGCAATTATTTCAGTAGATAAAAAAGTTATAAATCCAAATATGGACCAATCGCCTTAAAAATTAATATTTCTGTTAGAAGCCCTAACATTAAATGGTGTCGGAATTCACCGATTACAATTAAATTGTGCACAAACTCGTTACATAGACTACTAAATTAGTGATCATAATTTATCATAGGTCCTATATAAAGCCCACTTTCGGAAAATACGTTAGTACTCCTAAAAGTGTAACGAATTATGTTATTGTAGTAAAATTTGGCCTGTCAAAGTTTCTCCAGACTAGAAATTAGACAGACCCCTTAAAAAATTCACCTCTTAAATATTCCTACTTTCGGTAGAGGGTATCAAAAATTCACTCGAACTTGTTTTTTTCTCTTTTTTTTTTTGTTTGTTTTAATTTGTTTTATTTTCAAACGCATTTATCCGAATGATTTTGGGGCTTCAGAAAATGACGAAAAAAACTTTCGGAATGAAACCATTTGTGTTTTCTGTATCTGACGGTCCAAAAAACACAATCAAATACACTTTTTATCAATAAACAAATATGTTTTCTTCGATTCCGAACGGAATTGTACTCTGTTACTACGTTTATACGCACCTCTTATTCGCAAATAAAAATATTGCAAGTAAAGAAAATTGCCGCGTAAACAGTGAATTGAATTTTTATTTGCGAATAGCTATAGCACGATAACCATTCCTGATTAACGACACTATTTGCAAATAAGATTTAAAGCATTGCCACACTTGTAACCGTTTGACGTTTTTATTTCGATGTGGCACATTCATACGACAACAAAAGTAAAATTAATTCAAAATTGTGGAAATAAAATTCACAAATACACAAACAATTTTAATTTTTTTTATTATTCATTAAAAATAAAAAGTTTTTATACATGCAGTGCTACCAAATGCATAAATTTTCCATCCGGCATCACATAAAAATAAGAATTTTCAGTAACAAAAAAGGACATATAAACAGTAAGTTACCCTACAAGAAACGAATGAGCGAGTAGTCAAATTTTTCATTTTCTTAACACCAAAATGAAAAATGTGACTACTCGCTCATTCATTTCTTTAGGGTAGTTAATCGCAAATAATTTTTATTTGCGAATAGTCTACGTATAAACGTAGTATGTGACATGGTAGATAAAATGTTGTCCCTACAAAATGACTGATTAAACCGGACAAGGCTTTTAAGCGGGCCGCATTTAAGTGGCAATATTGTCATACAATATATAGGGATATTTTTGTTGTTAGCAGTTTCTGTGCAGTAAAACGGAGAGCTCATTTGACCGGTGCTTATTTAAGCGAGAAATACTATATTTATTCCAAGGCAGTGAGGTAATTAAACTCACTGCATTTTAATGCCTACCACTTTAAAACGTATTTGCAATAGCAATTCTCTTACTGCTCCTACACCATTAAGAAAATCAAAATTTATTTTATTCAAAAATTCAATAGATCTTCAAATTTGAATAGCAAAATCTATTTGAAATCATTTACAAATGCAAAACAATAAGACGATAGAAAGGAAATCAACTGAATAAAACTGAATAAAAATCAACTCTTAATTTACATTTCAATTTACTTACTTGGCGACGTTTAGACCACGAAAGAATTTAGCGATATCCTGATCGCTACTTTGCCAAGGTAGACCACGAGCTCTCACAATACAATTACCATCAATTTCATCATCAATTGAACTGAAAAAAAACAAAGAAATAAGCAGAAAAATTATTAAAAACCTTAAAAAACAAACATATTTTAATTCATTTGTAAAGTCTTGACTTTTAAAATTTGTGTATTGTAATATTTGGTTGTTGTTGTTTTTGGTTTTTTTTTAAGTTTATAAATTTTCACTCTTAACGAAATTACATGTTTCAAATGATAACTTTGTTTAAATAAATTTTAATAACAATATTTGCAGTGGTTTTTGCTAAAAAATCACGTTTTCTGACAAATCAATTGCAGTCAGTCAGCCAGTCAGTCAAATAACTTTAGAACCAAAAACTGCTGACTTGAGCTGAAAACCACAGCAATTATTTGCTGGCTCATTTGTTCTATATGCACATACTTATGCATGTATGTAGTTTTACACATAAAGAACTTTAATAAAGTTTTAGTTTTAATATTATTGTTTTTTTTTGTGTAACTCATGCATTTACAGGTAAATTGGCTTTATTTTATTTAAATTTCTTTGCTATGAAGACGTTTTATTCGAAATCAATCACAGGTTTTATCACTCACTTTTTTAACTTTGTAATATCGACCTGGTTTCCTTGTTAGGCGAATTTTGTGTTTTAAAAAAACTTTAGATATTTTTTTATTAATTGGATTTTTCCTTGCACCTTCAAAATGTTCTATCAGCTTGCATTTTTTTTTTTTAAATATGTATATACGAATAAATTTTTTTTATGAATTTTTTTGTACTGTTTATTTATAAATTCTGAACAAAGATACGATAAAAATCGATTGTTGATTATTTTCTTTTTGTTTTTAATCAAATTCACTTTTTTCGCTTTAATCCGTAAGATTGAAATGTTGGAAACTCTCGGCTTTCAAATTCCCGTCCGTTGTATTTAGAGTATTAACAGCTACTGGCGATTTTATGATCTGTTTTTAAGCCAGAGAGCACGTTTCAAATAGATTCAACGCAAGAAAAGTGACATTCTTAAAAATTAAAAAAAAATACAAGTTCGATATTCGAAACTTATTCCAATAAGTAGCAAGAGTATTTTAAACTAAGAACAAAAACAAACGAAAAGAGTAAATTAGGCACGAATTACAATTGCTCACACATGCTAGTGTTGGCTACGGAGCTGCAAACGGACTTATTTTTGTAAGAAGATCTTAAATAGTACTTAATTAGGCATCTATATTTCTTGTAAAAACGTTTATAATAGAAATATAGAAAAATGAACTACAAAACAGTGTTTAATATATTTAGAACTGTGAAATATGTAGTCTGGACTTTTTCCTGCATTTCTTATAAAAAGTTGACCAACCATAATGCACGATGTTAACTGTGAGTCACACATTAACGTCAAGCTTTTTGCCCAACTTAATTTGGCATTTCTTTGTTTCAGTGTTTGACAAATTCAACCATAAAAAGTTACAAAATTGAGCAGCGCGTTAAGATTGTTGAAGTGTTGTACGAAAATAGGCGTTCAAATCAAAAAGCATTTCGTGCCCTGCGTGATTTTTTTGGTCAGCATAATTGAGCAAAAGCGTCCACAATCGGGAAAATTGTGCAAAAATCTTGAGAAAATGTAAGCATACCTGTGCCTGCTCGGCCAGTCGTTCTGGGCTGGCGGTGTCATTGGGCCGTACTTCTTCGAAAATGAAATCAGCCAAGCAGTTAACGTGAATGTTGTTCGCTTTCGCAAGATGATAACGGAATTTTTGTGGCCAGAAATTGATGATATGGAACTGGACGATTCCTGATTGCAACAGGATGTCACCACTTGCCACACAGCCAACAAAACAATGGCTCTTTTGGGAGAGAAATCCAATGGCCGTGTTATCTCACGTCGAGGCGATGTTAATTCGCCGTCAATATTGAGATTATTCTCTGAAAACGTTTTGTTTTATTTACAATTAACATCGTGCGTTTTTGGGCCACAATGCAGTTCTAAAGCTATACATACGAATTTTTATATTATAAAAATAAAAATTTTATTGAGTTTTATGTTTCAGCTTCAAAATTTTGATTATGTTAGGGGTACGTACATTCGAATTAATATGAAAATTTATATAAAAAATGTTACTCACCATGAGAAATAAATTCCCAGATTCTATTTCATTTAGTTTTAAAAGCTTATGTTTCATTTCTGAAGAATATGGCAGGAGAATTTTGCTTTTGAAATTTTGGAAAATTTTTGGAAAAATATTTTATAGGTCGTACTTTTAGTGACCGAAATCCGGTCCGAATAAATTAGTTAGACGGCTTGTTATTTGTCTGTATTCTCACAATGCAAAACTTACTGATAAGATTCTTATCATTTAGGTGAGAGCGGCAGGGGAAATTAAGCAGTTACACATTTATATATAAAACAAGTAAGAAATCTGTTTTGCCGAATCTTTGATACCCTTCAACGAGAATTAAAATTGTTCGGAGGTGCTGAGAATTTGAATTTTTCGGGAATATAGAACTGTAAAAAATAATGTTTTATTCTTCATAAAATCTGCATTCGGAGAGAACGCTTATATGGCCGATAATTGCAACATTTGGTAGTGCAATTTCTAGGCGTATAACCAAAACTCAGGCAAACTTATTACAATAATATATTTGTTAGTGTTTTTAAGGTATTAGCCTAACCCGGTGCGCTTTGCTGCCCCCAAATACCAAAATTACATTGTGTCCTTTTTCAGATATTGCTAGTTGCTTTAAGATATTTTGTATAGATAACCAAACTATTTGTTCCAAATTTGGAATCTTATACTTTATTGAAGGATGATCAGGAAATGACTGTGAAAATTTCAGGAAAATCACAGAGACATGCCCATTTTAACTTTTATTTGTGTTCTTATTTTTTGCTTCCACTGCACCTACCTTTTATCTTTAGATCGCAGAGCACACAGAGCCGACACAAGACAGGAAATTTTGTATTTTTTCTGTCTTTTTCTTCGAAAGCTGAACTTTTTGCATTTTTTGTTTTGATAACGCAATTTGTGCTGATAGAAGCGGAATGTTTTTACACATTGCCACTTAACTCAAAAAAGTGTACCCCAAATTTTTTAGTTTTTCCAGGAAAACAACACATCCTATTGCATACCAAATACGGCTTTACGATTTACTGAAATTACTCTGTATTTTGAAGGATATGAAGGTAAGATAAAATAATAAACCTAATGCTCCAATTAAAATTACTTTGTAAACCATAAATGGATAGAATATATGGCCTTAAATTAAACACTGAAGTTATTATTTGGTTTCCGTATTAAACTTAACCCCGTTTCTATGGGAGGCTATTTCACAGGGGAGGAATAATGGATCTGCTAAGGTCCTACTAAAAAAGCTTGTCTTTTTTCTCTTATAGTCTGTACTATGCCAAAAGATTTTTCTGAGAGCACTTTTGCTTGCAAACTTGGTAAAATAACTGCACGATTTGCTTGATGTTCAGTACCAAAAAAATGTTTTATATAAGTGATACCTAAAGTTAACTTTGTGAAGCAAGTTTGTTTTGTAAGAACCCTACCGTTGCAAAATCCTTATTTCGGGAGCAGATTTGTGTGAAATAATGAACCGATTTGGTTTTTTTCAATGCTATTAATACCAAACATATTATTTAAAAAAGAAAGAGCGAAGTATTCATCTCTATCTCGCTCATTTATGAACCGACATCGGAAATATTTACTATAACTATTCTACTAAGTTTATTAAGGATCAAAGTGAAAAAACTACACGTGAACTTAAAAAAATTAAGTTTTATGGGCGTAATAAAAAGTATCTTCACACTTGAGTTTTTAAACGTGTTTAAGCAAAATGTTGATTTAGTTAATCAAAGCCGTTCACATTACATTTGAGATGATTAAGATGACAGTTGATTAAGAAAAAAACACAACAAACAAATTTATATTTCATTAAAATATTAAAAATGTATAAGAATACCTTTTTAAAGTTATCAGAAAATTATTTTAAGCCTATTTGTGAAGAAATTGTGAAAATGTATAAATTATTTAAGGAAAAAAATAAAAACATTAAGCAGAAATCGTGGGCGATTGTGCACGTTCATGTTGGTCGATTCTGCATTTAACTCAGTTTGAGGTATGCTCAGTGGATTTAATGTGATAAATGAAGTGATTTGGATGTAATCATGTTAATTTGAAGTGATTAACAAGTCGCTTCAATGTATGATATACCATCTCGATTTTGATGTAATTAGAGCTTAATAAATACATATGTTTGAATTATTTGTTAACTAAATAATTAAAACAGTTAATTTTTGTTTTTATAAAAATATATATTTTTATTTATCAATCAATTTATATTTAATATACATATTACAATTATGTAAATTTAAGTTATACTTTTATTTATTTTTTTTACTTGAACTTATCCGCGGTTACGACTGCAGGAGTTAAAGACAAGAAGCTGAATGAATCTTAATTTTATAACATGATCGTGCATGCACTGTGTTATTTATTACAACAACAACATATCAAAGTTAAATCGTATGATTTTCAAACTAGACAAAACATAATACATTACCGTTTGATTTTCTACCTAAACCAAACATATACATTAGGCTGGGTCAAAAAAAAATATTTTTTCTCTTATCGACATCTAATAGCGTAAATATGTTGTATTTTTGTCTGAATTAGATCCCTGTAAAATATTATTAATTTATTTTTAGTGTAAGAGCCCGCGCTTTGACCTTCAGTTTTGTTAAATTTTTAATATAGCAACAATGGCATTGTATTGCAGAAAAGCATATTACTGTATTTTAACGACTTTTAGGTTCGTGAAAATAGTGTCAAAAGCATTCATGAATCTTTGCGCTAAAAAGTCAAGCGATGGTTTAATATAGACGAAACTTGAATCAAGACGAGAGATGCCCGGATTTGACAGTAAACAGGATTTTGTGACCAAAAAGGATTTTATTGTTTTATGTTGTATAAGAACCAAATTTTTATTTTTTTTAAGTTTAATTCAAAATATTTTTAGTTTTAATTAATAATAATTGATAGTAAATAGAATAATAAAATTAAAAAAATGGACTTTTTTCATATATTCTTAATTCTTAGGAGCTCATGCGCGGGCTCAAGATGACACTTTTTTGAACTTTTTTTTTGCAATTTTTATTTGTTTTAACGTAATACAAATAAATATTGCTATTAGAATATGATTCGAGAACTTTTATTTTTTCTCATACATCAGTGACCCACCCTAATATACATACATACATACATATTAATGTTGTTGTGATAATAGAAATGTTTCAATTCTGTTTGTTTCATATTTTAAGACAAAAAAATTAAACAGATAGTGGCATGATTTAAAGGGGGTATCATTTACAAAAGATCTTAAATTACAAATATTATATCGTAAAATATGTTTGTATGTACATATAAATAAATACACACGTTCGAGGTGCTTAAACGCGTTTAAGAACCCAAGTGTGAACATAGTATAAGTCCCGGAATTTCTAACGTTCATCAGATTTTTAGAGCTAATTATGCTCTAAAAGATAAATTAATTTTTTATTAGTTTCTAATGCCGTAAATAATCATAATAAGAAATATTGTTTCTTAGCTCTTATTATTATATAGCTCGTACATACAAATAACGAATGTATTTTTATGTCTTTTTTTTTGTAATCGGTATACTATAACGAAATAGCAAACTTATATTTGTAAGAAATACGTGTTTCGACAGTTGTGCGTAATATAGATGCCATGATCCTTTATCTGGTGCTCGTAATATTCTAATTCTTGGTGGCCACTTTCTTTCCGGACTTCTTAATTTCCCAAGAAAGCGGGAATGATTTTTTAATATCCCGCGAATTCCTACCCAATACAAAACGATGCAAAATATTATTTAATTTATTTGAAGAAAAAATAATTCATGAGATCTTTTAAATAGGTTTATAAACACATTAATCATTTATGTTTAATGCAAAGCCAAAAGATTAACTGCCGTATTCATAAAAAATAACGGAAGTAAAGGAAGAACATGTAAAATCAATTAAAATAGATAATCATTCAAAGCAAATTTCGATCTACCAAAGGTTAAATACAATTTGGTTTAAGGATTGATGTTTGACTATTGGCTGCCAGCAGTCGTCGATGGCTGCGAGTGTTAAACGGCAAACCCCTCTGAAGAGATTGAGTGGTTGCAATCGAAACATGTAAGGGTAACCTGTCCGTAAAACGCCTGGGTTCGAATCTCAGGTCAGTCAGGAATGAAAAATTATCAATAAATTTTAATTAATTTCATGTTGTAAAATTCCTTTCTTCATAAAAATATTTTAATGAAAATTAAATTTAATGAACTTTAGCCTAATTAAAATATCAAAATTTGGATGAAACATCATAGAACAGTTCAAAAGAATAACCACAATACTAATAAAATAAATTTTAAAAGTGTTTTAAGGCAAAATGTTCATAAAAATTTTTCTTAAAATACAATTCAAATCCATTTTAATTAGTTTAATACAAAAATAGTTAAATTATTTAACCCTTTTACTACCATGGGTATCATGCATACCAGCCGAAATTTAAAAAATCATCAAAAGTACAATTTACGCTGTATTTAAATAAAATTATGCCCCATTCGTAGTTTTAAGTGTTTTCTGCACATAATTAGTTGTTTTGTGTGTGTTTATTGAGTATATTGTTTTTATTAAAAATATTTGGCGGCAACCTCTATTAGATGCGCACATGCACAAAAAAAATTTTTGCAAAAAATTATTCAATTAAATAATTAATTGGTGTACATTAATTATTCAATTAATTTTTTGTTTGCTGCAATTAATTTTTTTTAATCAAAACCCATAAAATTAAATGTTTGTGTATATGTGGTGTATTTTTTAGTTTATGCAATTAATTTTTTAATTGACTAAATTTGTGTCCCATGACTCGAAAATACAAATCCGTTAATTGATATGACCAATTCCTTTGCAGGGGCAAAATTAGTTAAATATTTAATTGTCTGAACGAATTTTTTAATTAAAGTCGATTTTCTATTTTTTCTGTGTGGTTTCTAATTTTTCAGCGTGAAAAAGTGTTTTTCCATTTTATGTCATTTTGTGCAAATAATAAAAGTGTTTTATATTATAATAAAACGATCAAGCAACAATGTGCTCCAAGTACTTTATTTTTGCGGGTTATTTTCTGCATTTGGGATAATAGATCCCATTGGATTTGTTTGACCCACATAAATGGGATATATTATCCTATTGGTATACAAATGTAAGTTTGCTGAGTGAATAGAAACAAATCTGGTGGAAGCCTGAAGGAAGAAGAAATCTCGGCGATAATTACTTTCAGTGACTCTGATCTTGGAGATTTTAGGGCCTCTGATACAGAATATTACCTCAAAGAAAATATTATTGTCATAGAAAAACTTCTGATGGGATATTTAGTCCCAATTTATGAGGTTAAAAAAACCTAGTGGGACATATAATCCCAAGACATATCATATTTTTCTGAAGGATAGTAGATTTTTTTAAAAAAATTTTGGCGCTTTTAAGTTGCCAAAAATTAGTAAGGTGGTGAAAGGGTTAAACAATAAATTTCTTTCAAAACAGGATTTTAGTAAAGAATAAGCATTTACAGAATCGTTTGACAGCCTGTTCCTAATTTTTTTTTTTATTCCTGTCAATGAAAAACACTTTCAGTTTCTACAGCTATTGGCCATTTAGTCAAAAGTTCATAAAATAATCTCTGAAGACTTTTTTCACCACTTCTTTCAAAAACGTATAATTCATATTTTAAACAAAATTATTTTCTTTGAATCGAATCAGCGTTTTCTTTAGCTACTAATTGCTGCAGTCAGAATGTCCTCAAATGTTAATTTTTGTACCTTTTTCTTGCAACTTCTAAAAATCTCATCACTGCCTTCTGCACTGATTATGCATTTTACAGCCCCAGCAATATTTTCCTCTCTATGACTTATAGTACTCGTGTTTACAAAATTCTTATTAAAGAGAAAATATCGCTCAACAATTTGTTTACGTAAAGTGTTGTTGTTCTTCTATTCGATACGATTTCAAGTGTCATATTCTTCCAGTCCGCTTTAAAAGCATGTGTCAGGGAGTAGAGTGAATATTTGTTTCTACAATATTTTAACATGCTCTACTGATAATTATCAAGTGGTTGTTGAGCATTTGAATTTTATTATGACAATTTAAAAATTTCATGTAGTTTATTTTCCAAACGCTCGAAAAAATTTTTTATAGTGGTGTCGTAAATATTTATCGATTATTAAAAAGATAATCTTTGGGGAAAACAGTTTGTTCTTATCTTTAAGGCAAATTTGACACTTTTTTCTTTCTTTGTATTTTTATATTACTAATGAAACAAACATAAATTTTAAATGTAATAGTTTATATATCAGTATTTAAAATTGTAAGTGGAAGTACACCTCAGCACATTTGGTAGAGAGAAAGCCTATTTCCAATCAGAATATTCATGTACTCGTACAATTCCAATAGCATAAATGATTTCAAGCACGTTTAAATATGCAAAACCAAGTTTAAAATATGCACAAAAATAATCTAATATTTTTTTTATTTAATTTTAAAATTGAAATGATCTTCGATTTCATGAGAGTAGGAAATAAAAACTGATTTCAATTAAAAAATTTGTGATATTAATTAAAAAATTAATTAAATTTGCACCAATAGTATTAATTAAACATTTTTTTGATATTAACAACATTGTCTGCAGTTATTTTGTTGATATAATTAAACGTTTTAATAACCTGATTAAATGTTTAATTAAAAGTTATGTTAATTTTAATTAATGGGTTAATTGAACAAAAATGGGCGAGAAATTTTTATGTGCACATAAAACCGTAGAATAAAAATAGAAACAAATTGAAAAAGGCTTGGTACAATTTTTATGAGATTGTTAAGCACCTTAATTATAAGATATACAAAGTCCTTGCATTGTTATTTCCAATTTAAGTTTTTCAAAAAAGGAAGTCAAAAGCTAGAAATTATCTGACATACCCCATATTTGTTTTAAAATTATAAAATGTTATCAGAAGTCATATATTTTTATGGATTTAAAAAATATCTTTCAGAAAAGTTTACATTATTAGAAGCTATTAGCAAGAATCAGCCAAAAATGTGAAAACTAATTAGGAAAGTACAGTGATCAAGCCCGAACATTTAATACCCTACACCGCAGTAGGTAAAATCAAATTATGGGCTCGGCAAAAATTGTGTTAAGTAAGGTTTCAGGTTATTTCTGAACATTATCTAACTGTCAACGCCTATATGTGATTGCTTTGTCTTAAAGCGGTTTTGGAGAGGGGTTAATATTATGAAGCTAGTATAAAAATTATCGTCGCCAAATGTTATATCAATCACAACATTAATAAGGAAGTTATGGATATTTAAGCTATTGATGTTGCAATATGATATGTACGTACCAAATGGTTTATTGGCACAAAGACTTTTCCGGAAAGAAGATTGTAGGGGGGCTATATGAAAATATAGACCGATTACCACCATGTTCAATAGGCTTCGTCCTTATGATAATTGAAACGTATGTGCCAAATTTCATCACGCAAACTTCAAAATTGCGATCTGTACTTTGGGCACAATGTTACATGGGCAGACAAAAAAACATCCGGACGGACTGACATCATTATATAGATTCAAAAAGTGGAGATTTTATGTTGATCAGTGTACGTAAAGCTGGGTCTAGTTGATAAAGTATATTAAACAAATATTGAACCAACAAAAATGAATCGAATCGATATCAAACGTGCATCAATTATTTATTAATCTTATTTCTAAAGCACTTTCTATATATAATGCCCATATAAAGCGTGCTTTCTACACTCAAAAAAAAAATCAATCCATCCGTACTCAAATCAATCCGAAGCGGTATTAATAGTACGGTGAGTACGGATTTTCTTGAATCAAGTACAGAAAGATTGATTCAAGTACGGATTTTTAATCCCAAAATACTTAAATTATCCATATTCAATCCCGTTTTCGTACTTGAAATAATCCGAAGATGAGATTGATTTAAGTAAAACTAAGATTGAATCAATCTCAAAATGCACTTCATTCAAAAATTATAAAATTGTTTTAATCCGAACTCGTACCTCAAATAATCCGAAAATGAGATTGATTTAAGTAAAACTAAGATTGAATCAATCTCAAAATGAGCTTGATACAAGTAATATAAAGTTGATTTTATCCCGAATTCATGATTGAAAAAAACAAAAAAAAAAAGAAATTACAAAGAAAAAATGATAATGATTGATTTACTTACCCGTATTACACATTACAGAATAATATAACACCAACATCATGCCCGATATGGTTTTTATTTTAGAAATCGTATGTACATATTTAACCAAAAATATAAACTAAATGAGTAGCATGAGTTCAAATTTAAAAAAAAAACTTTGAAAAGAAATTAATTTTCAAAAGTAATCCCATTTAGGATTGTTTTGAGTACGTTTAAGTGTTATTCGTACTTGAATTTTTGAGTACGACTCGTACTTAAAGTAATCCCAAAAAACTTGATTTATCCCGAGTGTTTTTCTTTCTGTGTAGCGATATATAATAGAATATACTGTATATACTGTACACTGGATTCCTAATAAAAGAAGAGAAGTAAATGTTTTACAACTAATTATCTTCGAATGCTAGAATAGAACACAGAATACAGGGGGAAAAAAGGGTTTTTAAAATGTTCAGCCTTTCTCTAATTATACTACGCCACAAAAAAAAATGAGTCTTAAAAATGAGATATTTTTCAAACTAAACTGGGGCGGCTGAACACTTATATGGCACTCATTTATTTCTCTCTAGAAGTTCTTTTCGAGAAATTCGTGAAAATCGTGTTTTTCTGGAATTATTCAGGTATCAAAAAATCAACACAATATAACTATGTGATGAAATAGGAAAGACATATTTATTGAACAGTTTAAATTTTGTACAATTCAGTTGAATAATTCTTGAGATTTATTATAATATTAATATTAACATTTAAGAGTCCACACGTAAGATAATACTCTCTGCGATTGAATTTGACGTTTGCTGATTTAAAAATCCTATATCTTATCTCAGCTGGAGACCCTGTGTTATGCATGTTTCACATTTTTAACATTTTCTATACGTTCGTCCCAGATGTATGCAACTGTGAAAAAGCTTTTATCTTATATCTTTAATCTAATCGCAATGATGTTAACACCTTTTGTAAGAATTGTACAGGGCTCAAAATAAATATCATTCTTCATATTTAAAAGATGTTACTATCTCATGTTGTTTCATTCAACATATTTTGATTATTTTAGTGTCAACACTAAAAAAAAACAAAAAATTTGTTAAAAATTATATACCATCAATAAGAAAACACAAAAGATCTGGACAGAAGTGTCAATTATTTGGTTTTTATTCACTCATACATGTGAAAATAAATATTTTTATGATGAAAGATGTTGCAAATGTAAACAAGTTTCTTTATTTTTCAACATCTTCCAGGCGCTCCTCTAAGATGTGATTAAGTGAAAAACGCTTTTATACACAATTTAATTTTAACTTTGTACGAAAAATTTAATTTATTGGCAACTTAGCAAAAGTTTCAACGAATTCGTATAATGAGTTTTACGACGTCATTTTTTTTTTCTTAATTCCCTTTTGAAACAAATTCAAAAAAAGCAGTTGCATTCATAAAATGAATTTTAGCAATTTTTGGGAATAAAAAATTAGAAGTTAACAAGATTTTGTTTATCGTGCTTAATACCTAATTTTTATTCTTGATAAAAACACTGAAATTTTTGTCGATGGGATAAGCTATTCCTATGCACATTCCAATGGTTGCTTAGACCAGATCATCAGGAAACTTTATCCAAAGATTTTAGAAAAACTAAAGAAATAAAACAAATAAAACTGTTAAGCGAATAAGAATTATAAGCACAAGTTTTAGTTGTAACAATATCAAAGCTTTAACAAAAACAACAACACTACAATTGGTTGAAATTCTCCCAACATTAATTGTAGTTGCAAGTGGGTTAAGAAAATACAAAATAAAAGCAAAAACAACTAGCTTTATAGTTTTTGCAAGAAAATCAATAAATAAAGCAAGTTGCAAGTTCAGTTTTTTAGGCCGTGCACTTGCGAGTTTATTATCAAAGTAGTTTTTGGGTATACAAAATTTTTAATTAACAAGATTTGTTTGTCGCGCTTAATTCCCCATTTTTATTCTTGATAAAAACACTGAAATTTATTTTCAACCTGATACTTCAATGTAAGAAAAAGAATAAAACGTTACAAGAAGAAAATAAACTAGTTAAAAGAAAAATAAGAGTCGTCGAAAAGTCAAAGTCGTAAAATCATAGTACGAATTGGGTGTTTGTCCGGACAAAATATTTAATATAAAGCAATTCAAGCACAGTTGTTCGTTATAAAATAATTTCTCACTCTCTCATAAGGAAGACGTAAAAATACATTTAAAAAAATGATGTCCGGACAAAATTTTTGTCATGGTGAACATGGATGAATCGATCTTTATCGCAGGTCCAAAAATTGTTTTATTTAATTTAAAAAGCTATAAATCATACTACCTTATTAAGAGTGTCATAAAATTTAAAAATATTTCAATTCAAAATTTAAAAAAGCAGTTTTTTAGAACCAGGGGGCAAATTACGGCATCCGATATCGATCGAAAATTCTATTTAACAGTATTGTATTTTCAATCGATATCGAATGCCGTAATTTTCTCCCAGATATCATTAATGTGATTAAACCAGTACATGGCAGTCACTGACAACTTTTATTTCTAACATAGACTTTTTCTTACTTTTTAAGGGATGGAAAGACATTATCTTTATTATAATATATTCCGAGATCACAAAATGTTATTAGAAATAGGTTTTTGGGCCAACATTAAACATATCGAGTATATGGGAACAACGTAGCGGATAAAACAAATTTCAAATCATTTAGTCCCAATGAGGCAAAATTTACGAGTTGTTAACAACACCGTAATGTAAGTAAAATTTCTATATTACACTTACACAATTTTTCCATAAATTTATTAAACAAATATTATATTTAC
Organism: Pollenia labialis; assembly: GCA_949318255.1. NCBI lineage: Eukaryota > Metazoa > Arthropoda > Insecta > Diptera > Polleniidae > Pollenia > Pollenia labialis. The sequence goes on along the minus strand of OX439143.1, from coordinate 105,279,200 downwards.
TTTTAGAGGATTCACAAGGTAGTCATAACGTCATATGTCTTAAAATATGAGCGCTTTGAGCAACCTCATAATTTAGATTTTTACTGAGTGGTTATGACAAACCAATAAACACAGCATAAAAAGTCTTATTATTTTAGAACATTTTTTATATGAAACACAACAATAATTTTTTTAAAATATTGGGATATTATGACAATATGACTTGATAGCCAACCTTTTTATTCAAAAAAAAAAATTACATTAATACTTACCAAATGCCTGGCTCTAACACTAAACTAACAGTTTCATTTGCGGTAAATTTATGACCTAAAATAAAAAATAAATATTCATTTTTTTATAAATAAATAGACAGTAAAAAACTTTTAGGTAAATAATTTAAAATTATAAAAATAGGCATATTTCAATATTGATTATTACCTGCTTTAAGCAAATGTTGTATTACCGAGACCATATCACGAGATTCGCGTATGTAAAATTCATTATCATCCAAACTTGTGATGTTCAGTTCTAGACACAAAAACAAATAATTATTTAAAGTTTTTCTTTGGAAATAATTGAAAATTATTCTGGTTTACCTGTCATTATTTCGCCGATACTTTGTGGTAGTGCTGCCGCGGGCATTTGTAAAATTCGTTTGATATCTTTAACTGGTACTAGGGCTCTGGATAAATCACCGGATTTATACATGGAAAACTCTTTGCGTAAGTCCGAAAATCTATTATAGTAAGAAGGCAGTCCGATCTCTTTGACACAGGCCTCGCGATGCAAACACTGGCGCAGGGGCAATTGACCATCGGTAATAATTTTGAACTCAGTATCGTGCAACGATAATGAGCGTAAATATTCATCGAACTAAGGGAAAATAAGAAAATGTTAACAATTTGCTTTATATAATAAGAACAAATAGTTTAAAAATTATTATTCGAGTTATGTTTATGTAGATTACATAATACAACTTTGCAGTTTAAATAAAACTAGTTTGTAAAATATTTAATTACGAAAATAAGCATTAAATTATTTACAAATTTTTATTTTTACTTCCTACTAAGTTTATTTGTTTCTTGATTATTTCGAAAGTTTTTTGCATACAAATTATTTAAAACTAATATTTGCTTTATTATACATGCAGAGAAAAAACATTTTTCAACTATCTTTAACGAAAATTTTTAAACAATTATGATTAATTTAACCATATTTTTGTCACCAGCAACCATAATATGGTTTAATTCCGCCCATCACCGAGAAGCCACAACCATATTCAGGTTATGGTTAATAATGACAATAATTTGTATTCCACTAATAACGCTGTGCTCGAATCGGAAAGTTTTTGTAACAAGCGGGACACCCGCCGGCTATACCTAATTCGAAAACGCTAAATCCGGTGGTGCTAAACGTTGCTTAAGGTTAGCTCTTGTTTTAAAAATAATTAAGATTTAAATTTATGGTTAAAAGTATCTTAAACGCAATTTTTTCAGTTTTCTTCCAATTATTGAAAAACGTATTCTTATGTTTTTTGGCATGCAAGCTAAGTTCTCTCCCACCACGTCACATTTATAAGATAACGGTTTATTTGTGTTTTTCGCTGTAAACTTCTCTTTCAGCCGCCATCCAGAGTAAAAGTCTGCTTCAATTAACCAGCCCAATTATGAATAAAAATTCCTCGTGAGTTTTTTCCCTTTTCCCATTTTTACAATTGAATTAACATAGAAAACATGGGAGAAGGAAGAAAACTCCCGGTGAATTTTTATTCATAATTGGGCTGTTAACGAATTACACCTTGTTTAAAAGGCTACTAAATTATGCGTCGAATAGGACTAAAATACACTAATATAATCGAAAGATGTAGAATGGAATACAATGAGACATTAATGTCTTGTAAATATGCTGATTACAACGTCTTACAACGTCTTTGCCACTTGATGGTAGATGTTAGATGTTGACAAGTGTAAAAAGGCTTTAAGAAATACATAGGGCTAGTAACCATTTTATACTTGTCAACATTTAACATCTAACATTAATTTGCCAAGATGTTGAAATAGTCCCATAAGATATACAAATAGCTAAAAATAAAAATTGTTCTTCATCTTCACAATATGTTCCAATCTCATTGTATTCCATTCTACATCTTCCGATTATTTTAGTGTCATCTTTCTAGTGGCAATAAATTATTTTATTATAATTTCTCAAGTTTTTCTTTTTTCGCAAGCCTTATTTTACTTAATTTTTTTTATAATTAAATTAAATAATTATAGATACATTTTGGTGTTATCTTTTAAAATTTTGGCACTTTTGTAGAAAAAGTGTTTAAAAAAAATCAAAGTTTTTTTTTAGATATGGTGTAATTTTTTATTGATAGTATACATTTGTAACATCTTCCATTCGTTCCTCTGAAATGTATGCAAGGGTATAAAAATCAACATCTTTAAAAGATATCATATTATTCCATCCCAGATCTTCCCATTATTTTAGTGTCATCACTAGAAAAGTGACAACAAATTCTATTATGAATGTTATTTTTGTCAAGCTAATAGGGCCTAAATTTCTTCAATGTAAATAAAATTCAATTTTTAATTACAATATTTTGTTCATTCATAAATTCATTGTGGCATGCAAGTGTACAAAGGGCAAAGTTTCAAAATCTTCGCATATTAAATAAAAGTAGTTGTTGGCAAGTGTGAAAAGGCTATACCGAGAATATAAAGGGTGGTTTAACCTTAATGCACGATGGTAATTTCGAGTTTTCTGCACAAAATAATTTGACATTTCTTTGTTTCAGTGGGTCATGGGAATTTCAGCATAGGTGCACGTAGTGCGGAAAGTTTTCTGACTGTCATTCACTTGACTGTCCAATCAGCTCACTACTTCCGGTCCTAGACCAAGTATTTACCGGGCAATGGTATTTTCAGATTCCTCTGAAGACGCCCAGTCATATAGCCTGACTGTTTAAAGGACATCTTAACGTCTCAGGCAAGTAGGCAAATTACAAGAATATTTGCTGAAGCATGACTGCATCGTGGGATTGGACACGAAGATAGCAGCCCTATCACCAATCTAAGAAAGGAGGGCCAGTAATCCGCTTTTCCGAAATACAATTTGTTAACGAATCGCCTAATAAACAGCCTCTAAAGACGCCCTATGCTCCAGTAGGAGTTAGAGGAATATATATAAGTATATATATTTATTTCAGTGTTTGACAAAATCTAACATGGAGAGGTACACACTTTAGCAGAGCGGTATGATTATTGGTTTAACGGACAGAAGTAAATAAAGAAAATCATCTTCAGCTATGAACAAACTTCTCCTCAGTGGATTCATTGATGCAGTTTGATGCAGTGTATGGGCAGACGCCGTCATTTTCGAAGAAGTACGACCATTCTTCGAAAATTAAGTCATCCAAACAGTAACCGTGAATGGTGTGCGCTATCGCGAGTTTATAACGAACTTCTTGTGGCCATAAATTGTGGATAAAAACCTGGACGATTCCAACAGGATGGTGCCACATAGCCAACGAAAAAATCGCTCTTTTACGCGAGAAATTCAATGATCTTCAGCGTTTAAAAAACTGCAGTCATAGTAGAAAAACTACCATTTCTTCAACTTCTTTATTTGTCATTGGTAAAAAAAACTGTTGCTTTTACATCGGATTCATTTAATGTAAACAATCGCTATCGAGAATTAAATTATTAGATAATACGGCACATTTACGACATTGAACCTTAATTTTGTCTCAGAGTCATTGAAAATATGGACCATCGAAGCCATGGCGAGCATTTGGCCGATATTTTGTTTCACACATAATTGTCGTAGATCCTTCTATAAAAATAAAAAATATTAAGATGATTCTCTAAAAACTTTGTTTTATTTACAATTAACATTATGCGTTTAAAATCAACTACTTTTTAAAATTTAGTTTGGAAAACAAAAAGAAAATAGGAAATACTGACTTGATATTATTTAGAAGTAGGCTTAATATTTCGCTTAAAGTTCAATAATTGTTCGATTTGCAAAGAGGAATAAAATATTTTTCTTTTAAATTGCAATAAAAGTACAAATATTTTCAAAATTATTTGGTTTGGCAAAAATATCACTTTTGCCTATTTTAAATTTTCTGAGTCTAATTTTTAAAAATGAATAGAACATTGAAATGTGTTAACTCTTAATATTTTTATACCCACACCACAGTAGTGAAGAGGGTATTATGCATTAGTGCTGATGTGTGTAACGCCTTAAAATATTGGCAATTTTGGAGATAATTTAAAAAACTTGGTGCATAGGTTCATATTAGCACAAGCACCAAGCCTGTTGAAAATTGGCCGAATCGTAGGACAAGGACCAAGCCTGTTGAAAATTGGCCGAATCGTAGAACCACGAAGGGAGATAGGGGGCAATTTCTTCCTCTCAGAAACTATCAAACCAATTTAAATAAAATTTAAAACATAGATAGATCCCTATTCATAAAGCGATACACTTTCGAAAATTTGTTTTTAAATACTGCTGTGTTGGGTATGAATATGGTCGGGCTTGACCGACTATACTTTCTTACTTGTTTTATTCTGTATAAATCGGGTTAATTAACAAAACATTAACGAACCCACTTTTACTTTGTTCCTCCTTCCCAGTTATAAAAACTAATCTCAATTGTTTTTAAATTCTGCATATAATCATTACGTGAACACACGAATCTTAAAATTATATAAAGGTGCTTTTTTCAAGCCCGATAGAACTGGAAATTGTTACAAATAACACAAAAAAATTAATGTTAAAAATTAGAAATTTTTCAGTACGAATCACAAGACCAATACGGACCTGCTCATAAATTGTTGCTGGTTTATCAGCACAAACTTGTGACTTTATGAAGTCCCACAGGAAACAATTGAGAGGTATCAAATCAAACGACATTGAAGGCTAGTTGAAAGGTCCTTTTTCGAAATCAACTGATGGCCAAATTTTGGTTTCAATAAGTTGATGTTTGCTGTTATCGTATGCTGAAACAACATCTCGCCCGGATAAATGTCATTCATGGTTTCATTTAAAAAATCATTAACCATGGTGCAGCTGCGATCTTCATTGAAAGAAAAAAGTCCGAATTTGAAACCAGCGAGTTTTTTTTAAGTAATTGTCGATTGGTCTGAATCCTTACCTGCCAATTTAGTTCATTAACAATTCCGTTAAGCAAAAATGAGACTCATCACTGAACATGAATGGCAGAGTTTCCAAATAAATTCGGATAATTTGGGAGCGTTAGTGTGCTTAATATAACAATTCAGCTGTCAAGCGAACCGTTTCATAAGTCCTACATGGCTTAAAAAAACACCCTTTATATACATACATACATATGTTTATATATTTAATTTTTTTTTTGCGTAATTATTATTAACAATAATAAAAGTTTAACAACATGAAAAACAAAATAAAAAATTACAACAATTACTTTAAAAAAACACAACATTACAACACAACACAGATGCAAGCTTAAAAAATTCATTTGAAACTTCAAACTATTTAAATGCACTCTTAAGATTTTAGCAGTATCATTCAACAATTTATACGCACGCACACTCTACTCGTAAGTGCTTGTATATAAAAAATAATCACTGTACAAATATTATTCGCAAACAAATATCAATAATCTTCGTATGAATGTTTGAATCTGCATCTTTTAGTGATTGTACTTGCTACTGAGAAAAAAAAGGTTATTTAAGGCCCTTTTACAGAATAATACTGAGTATTATGACAATTTGTTATGAAATTTCAACAAATTTGGCAGTCGCATGCAATTTTTCAAAACAAAAAGGTTCTACGTTTTATCAGAGTTGTAATTTTATAGAAACACAAGAGGAAAATCATGGATAAAACATCTTAAATTTGTTTAAAAAATTTTGTTAAACAAAAGTACGAAAAATAATAAAAACACCTGTTTATTTATAAGTTTATTAATTTGCCCCCAGCATTAGAATAAATACATATTATTAAATATTAAACAAACATTACAATTTATGTTGTTTGCTTCTCACTTTTATTTATTTTTAATATCTGTTTAAATGACGGCAAAATTTAAGGCCCTGACCCACATTGTCGACAAGAACATTTCTTTCGTATATTTATATTGAAAACATAAACAAATTTTAGTTTTTATTATTGTTTGCAATACAAATATGCGAAAGAAATGTTATTGTCGACATCGTGGGCCTGGCTGTAAAACTTAAAAATATACACATATTTGTATTGCTAAATGCCGTTTTACACTATCCCACAAAGTCTTTAGTAATTTACGAAAATGCAACCCTGTCTTGATAAGTTGTTATTGTTTTTTGAAAATGTTCAAGAATAATGAGATCAGGGAAGCATTTTTGAAAAATTCGTATTCTATAAATCGAGGGCTTTTATTTAAAAAGTGCTATCTGCAAGAAAACAATTTTACAGGATAGCAAAACCCCTGTTTTTCGTTAACGTCTAAATCGCACATATCGCTGGCACAATATTACAAAATTGAAAGTGCAAAAACAAAAATATGGAGAAAATCAAGTTTTTGATTTCTAATTTTTTGTTCAACTATTTCCAAATAAAGTTGCGAAACGAAACTTGGTTAAACTATTAGTGAGCAATAAGTGGACAAAAGAAACAAACAATTATGCTCATTTATTTAAACAAAATATAGACAAATTTACTATAAAATACAACTTTAACAATCCGACTTACTATGTAGGCATTACTTAATGCTACAAAGAACTTTGATATTTCTAATTATTAACCCTTCGATGTTCTATAGCCTTATTACCACTAAGTTCGCCACTTGGTCTGGTCGGACCACAATTGAAATTATGTACGTATTTTGCGTTAATTTAAAATAAATCAGTATTTTTTAATATAATTGTAAAATATTGAAATTATTCTGCTAAAAATGTATTGCAAATAGGCGTTTTTGTCTCACTGCCATGTTGAAGGCACACAGGGCTGGCAGGTACTTTTAATCCTTGTAACCAAAAAATTAAAAAACAAAACCTTAAAAACTATATTTTTTTTTGTTTTTTTTTCTGACCAAATTTTAAATTTTTTTAAAAAAAGTTAGAAAAATTTTAATAAAAAATCCCCAAAATCCCCAAATAAAATTTTTTAGTAAAAAAAAATATTTTATTTGGCTGGTTTCGGCATTTTTTTTTAAATCCTTTTTATGCGATTCCATTGAGGAATTACAAGCAATATGCTGTTTTTAAAGACGAATGAGCCAATTTATAAGAACTACGAGCATGCTCAATCGGTTTTAGACATCCTTAAAATCAACAATAAAAATATTATTATTTAATACCTCGACGCATCATAAGCACTAACCAATAGCCCAGCATTCTTTTTCCCACACTTTAATATATTATCTTTATTATTTACTTATTTTTGGGGATGACATTTTGCTTAAAAATAGTCTTTTAATGATTCAAAATTGTATGTGTTGTCAACGGTTTAAGATTCTTTTTTTAAATTCTTCTTTATTATAACAATCACGCAGATATACTAACATAAGTTTATTAAGTACCTTTTCCAATAAAAAATTTGATAATTTTGCGACATTTATAAATATAAGCGCACAACTATGCGCTACGCAATAAGACATACAGAGATGCAGTAAAGTAAGTAAAGGAACTCTTAACAAGTTTTATAAAAGGAAAAATAACATTTCAAGTGCTGCGGCATTCCTTTACTACGATGCTGGTTTGTAAGAGAGAATACGTAAAAATATCTGTAAAAAAAACATTTATGGCCGTTTTCTCATTACACGATTAACTTTTTTCCCAACGAAAAACTGCACATTTAAGAAATTTGGTTTTCTCAATGTCTCATTTGCTTATATTCTGTCGCAAAGCTAACCAGCACTCATCTGCCGATTATTTATTTTCCTTTTATTTGCCGTACAGATAAATTCAATCAGCTGACTCCCATCTTTTACATGTATTTTGAGAGGTGTTGCCAGCTTAAACCCATGTTTTTTGTCGGTATATTGAGAAACCCAAAATTGTTAACAGACAGTTTATCGGTCTAATAAATTTATGTTGACATTAAGTAACAGGCAGTTTGACAGTACATTGAGAAAATGGCCATTAATGTGTAAAGCTGATAGCTAACTATATTCGCCAGTTTTTATATGCGTTGAATAAGGCGCATTTTGTGTCAAAAATGTATTGCTTCAAAGTGGAAACTCACCATATGAAATGAATGCCTTCCCGAAGCGAGCGACCCCGAAAAAGTCCCTATTTTTCTCTACGCGTAAAAAAATGTTCCCTTCAAATATCCCTACATTTTTTTATAATAAAAAACATATACAAATCAAACCATTTGTTTTACTGTGCATACATAAATTTTGTTTAAAGCTGTTCCCATATAGCATTTGTGTGATAATTTTATGTAACAATCACCATAATGAGTCTTCTCAGATCACTTTTGATGATTAAAAACTGATTTATCACTTGACCGACTTTTAAGAATTCATATATGATTCATTGCCGGCCGAACAAAATAAATTCACTTTGAATAGTGTAAAATTTAATTGGTTGCCCGCATCAAGTTTGGGCGGCATGAAATAACCCCACAAAAGTTTGTACAGAGCACAACAACAACGATTTTAGGGGGGTTATTTCCTTTTGTTTTGGGGTGTTATTTCACTTGGGGTGTTAAATCATTATAAAATAAAGCCCCAATATATTTTTTGGTGATAAATGCATTTTTAAATTATTACGAAAACGTTTTTTGGCACAAGGACTTTTTCTTCTATGGTATAACAAACACCGCCTTCATTAACAAAAGCTTCTCTGTATAGCCGGCCATCGGCCGGGCGCTAGAATTTTCTAGGCCTAAGGCCGCCTATGCAAAAAAGCTTTAATCAGCGAAACCGGTATTTGTTATACCATACAGGATGAATTCCTTGCGCCCGGCCGAAAGCCGGCTATGCCGGCAAGATTTAGTTAGCGAAGCCAGTGTTTGTTATACCGTAGAGGAGAAAATCCTTGCGTCCGGCCGAAGGCCGCCTATTGTGGCAGTGATAAATCAAAGATACTTATTTTTTCATTTTAGTAATTCTGTTTCAAAACTTTTAGAGGCCCATCATTAACAAATTACCTATTTCTTGCTTTGGAAAATTAAGTTTAAAAAATTTTTATTCTTGCTAAATAGATTTTTACAAATTATAATTTATATAACGTTATAACGTTTAAATTAAAGCTGAATTGAAGGTAATCGATGACTCAAAGACAATTTGTGACGTCGCCGTATCAACAATTTTAAAAGTAAGCCATAACATATCGAAAAAGTTTTCCAAATATATACAGTGTTCCAACATCACTCAAAAGAATTAATGATTTAAAAAAATCAGTCCTATTTTTTGCTACACAGAAAGAAAGAAACACTCGGGATAAACCAAGTTTTTTATGATAACTTTAAGTACGAGTCGTACTTAGCTCAAGCACGAATAACACTAAAGTACGTACTCAATACAATCCTAAATGGGATTACTTTCAAAAATCAATCCCGGAATTTCTTGAAATAAGTACAAAATTCTTAAATCAATTAACAAAAAGATTAAACTTTTCGTTGTGTTTAACCCTTTGGCTTACGCATGTTTTGATTTTCTATACACATTGAAAAAAGATCTGGCCGGACTTATGTGTACCACGAAGAGTTCAAAAGTAAAATTGAACTCTTGCTTCCTTCTCATTTAGTTTATATTTTTGGTTAAATATGTGCATAAGATTTCAAAAGTAAAAACCATATCGGGCATGATGTTGGTGTTTTATCAATCTGTTAAGTGTAAAACGGGTTAGTAAATCCTAACAGTTTTTTCTTTCTAATTTCGTTTTTGGTTTTTTTTCAAGCTCGAATTTGGGATAAAAAATTTAATCTTAGTTTTACTTAAATCAATCTCATTTTCGGATTATTTCAAGTACGAAATCGGGATTGAATTTGGATAATTTAAGTATTTTGTGATTGAAAATCTGTACCTAAATCAATCTTTCTGCAATTGATTCAAGAAAATCCGTACTCCCGTACTAATAATACCGCTTCGGATTGATTTGAGTACGGATGGATTGACTTTTTTGAGTGTGCGGCCATTTTTTTGGAGGAAAATCCCTACGAATAGGGATTTTTTCACAATTGTTTAAGACGGCAAAGGGATTACTGTCGTCTCTGGATCAACGCTTAACGTTGTAAATTGTCTAATACAACCAGTGTTACCAAAAGTAGGGAAAATCGGACTGATTTTTTATATTTGCCAAAATGTAGGAATTTTTTCTCATATTGCATTGTACACGAAACATGTACATATGTATAGTTAACAATGAGTTAACATTTATAGAAATGGAATTTTTAAGTGCAGAACAAGTTTTTGGACAAAAAAAACCGATGAGTAAAAATTGGAATTTTTGTCTTAACAATTAAACTTGAGCCACACAACTTTAAGTTTAATTTGTATTATAAGATCATTTATGCAAAACAGCAAAAAGAGGCTGCATTAGTTTCGAATGCACGAACAGTCACTTTAGTTTAATTCAGTTCAAAAGATATACATATTTAATTTATGAAAAAACCTGTTGCCTGAATTAAATTAAAATGATCATTAAAAGATTTGGTTTAAAAGAACTAAACATATTTATTTAAAAAAAAAAACTCTTGTTTTTTTTAGTGAATTTAATTTAAAGTGCATACATTTTTGATATTAAAGCTTTACTATAAATGTGCGAATAAGATTATTTTTTTTTAACTATTGTTTTTTCTTAGATTTTAGTATGAGTAGGTATTTTTCAACACTTTTGGCAACACTGCATACAACGCAAAAATAAAACTTACTGAAAATTGAAAAAAATGTTACATACACCCTCGTCACATTGAGCCAGCGATATGTTAATTTTTATTAATTCCAGACATTTGCTCTTATATGTCTGATAGAACCTTTTTAAATGATAAAGTTTCATCGATTTGAACATTTGAATAAGCAAATCTATTTGAAGAAAAATAAAAATGTGCTGCAATGAAAACTTATTGAGGCTTTAACTGAAGTACCACGAACTTTTATTAAAATAATTAGTTTTTTAAGAAAATAATATTTAACATTTTATTGAAGAGTGAAATATTAAAAAAGAAACACGTAATATAATTCGAAATTATGGTTAATTAATTTTTTTTTATAATTGGCAGAACAACGGACACGTTTTCTTCTACGACAAGAGACTAAACTATGGATAATATGATTCATTCTTGGAATCTAAAGTAAACTTTTAGTTACAGTTATAATTGTGATGAATTCTGATCGAGAACCCGTTATAAGATATTCCTCATCTACTTCAGATGAAAAATTACCGATTGCATTACGCTGTAATGAATTCATTTTCATTCATTAACGGATATAACAAATTAAAAAAAAAAACAACGCAAATGTTGCTTATAATCGTATTTTTATTCTTTTAAGCAATTTATTTCTTATCAAAATTCATACTTTAAAAAAACTTCTGGTTTATAACGTGCATTCAAATGTACACACTAATATCCAGTTCACACGGGGACTTTAACGACGCATCCAGATTTGTGTACAATGGGGTATAGAAATGTAGGTTAGATTCAAAAAATCTTACAAAACAAAAAAGTTATGAGCATTTCAACTTCAAAAATTGACTCAGAAATTCAAAACTATAACCAAATATTGAGAAAGTCCATTTTGGACCACCCTGTCTCAATGAAATAGTTGAAATAGGGTTGAAATTTTTTGGCTCCCGAGGTTCACTAGCATTTACTTTCACATGAATAAAGAAAGAACAAAAATAGCATGAAGAACGTTAAAATTCAGTCTCATAAACGTAAGTAAGGCACAATAACGACAAAAGTAGAAGTTAAAATAAAGTAAAACACAAATATATAAAGAAACATTAAGACAATCATTTAAATTAAGTCACTTGTAAAGACCCAACTATAATATACATAAGCTGGCTTGAGCAACAGTGCGAATACATATTAATCATAAGTGTCAAACCATATTCAACTTAAGAAAAATTTTTTAAACTGTCATTTGCTAAAGCAAAGTGCGAAACTGGTCGCAATTACATACGAATCAACTGTTTATTGATTTTGTTTTGTAAAATGCCTTAAGAGAGATATTTGACCCTACATTTTTTCAAAATAAAAGTTTACTGCCTGTTTTTTAAAACAATATATTAATAGTTTCTCTTTGGTATATTCATTTTCATTACGCTGTTTATGCTTTTGTAACCATTTTACTGCAAATTTCTTGATTCGCGAAGATATTTTGTGTATGGTAATCTCCGACTGACGAGAACAAATATGCATTTTCATAAAAATCCTCGCCTTGCTTATTACCAACATAATAAGATAGTTTATGGGCACAAAGACTATTTCGGAAACAAATCACCATTTTCAATAGGATTCGTCCTAGTGACAATTGAAATGTATGTATTAAATTTTTTCAAAATTGCGACCTGCACTTTACATGGACAGACAACCAGCCGATCGGCATACTAAGAGGTGGGTCTAGGACCAATATTTTTTAGTGTTACACATCAGAACAAACGCATAATGCCCTTCCACTATTGTGGTGTGGGTATAAAAACAAATATTTTTTTAGTTTTATTAAACTGATCTCTGTTTACATCTAACTAACATTTAATGTGGTAATATAACACGTACAAATTGCTTATTCTGTTTTACTTTTTTATTAAATAAATAATTGAAGAAAAACCAAAAACCCGATTATTCGAAACCGGTTTTTAGCTACAAAACCGAAAATCCATTTTTTTCAGAACCGTAAATATATACGAATATTTGCCATCTCTAGTTCACAAGTAAACAAAAAAAGAAAATTTTTCTTTTAATTTCGAATAACGGAGGTAGTGCCAGATAATAGAGGTAATCGTTGCAAAAAATGCAAAACAATTCTTTTTATTTCCCGGATAATTGATATTGCCGGTTAATCGTTTTGCGATTAATCATGGCTCTACTGTAAATTAATAAAATAAATAAAACCAAAAATCATCATATGAACGCAAATGATTTTTGAAAGTTACTTCAACAGGGAATTAATTGTCAGATTGATTTTGACCTTTTTCGCCAAATTCAATGTCAAAAATCGCCAAAGCCTTTATTTTTTAGTTTTTGACAATAAAATATAAATATTTAAAATTATTAAAAATATTTTTAATAAATCTCAAAAACTAAATTTGTTCCGAGTCGCTAAAACCCATTAAATTTTTATTTAGAACAAAATAAAAATGACTAGTGAACACAAAACAATGTTTACTATTAAATGTACATTGCAAGGGAATTAAGTTTATTCAACGAAGATACAAAAGAAGTACATACATCATGTAAATCCTATTTACAGTCATTGCAATAACGCACCAAGAAGTTCGTTTTGCATTATAATTCGAAGGCGAGTTTTAGTGGAGTTCATTATTGAAAACACTCTTTCAAAAAAGGAATGACTAGTTGTATTTACCATCATATAAAGAACAGCCAAAGGAAGTTCCTAAAAATGGTACGTACCTGCCGTATCCTTATAGCTATAAAATTAAATTAATACAAGTCCTTAAAACAAATTTAACAACAACGAATTTAATCAGTGATAATAAATTGCCACATTTTATAATGAAAAAATAATCGTAAGCTTTTAATATATTCATGTTTTAAGGAATTCTAGTTAATAATTCATTCAAAAGTGTGTTTAATATGAAAAAAGTTTTTTCGAAGACATTCAATATCTTCACTACAACATAACATAATTCAGTTTCAAATACTGACCAAACAAATAAATGCGTGAAATTCCATACATCAAAATAATAAAATATGAATTTATATTATTTTTTTCGTATGAAATTTAACGAATTTTAAAACAAAATCATGGCTTTTCAAAAATTGTCAACAAAATCGCCATTCGCCAAACAAGTTTGAAAATTGCTTGGTCTTGTAGACCATGCCGCCACACATATTGGATATCAATGTTTTCCTTAAATAAATTTGACAAATGCCAATTTAACCAGTAAACACGTTGCTATAAGAACTCCTTTTTAAGAAATTGCAGATATGTAGGTTTATTTGAAGTGTAGACGCAAAATCTAATAAAAGAAATTTTCTATTTGATGTTTTGACAATCAGACCAATCAGAGAGCAGAAATCTTAAGAATTGCAGAATAGTGTAAAAGGGGCTTTAGTAAATTTAAAAGACTCTTAAAAATGCTATTTTATCTTAAAAAATTGATTTTAAGGCGTTTAGTGTATTAATTAAAATTGAATAAATTTCGTAAAAACATTCATTCATTCATTGTTTGTACAGAAACTGTTAAGCTGGAGATCCACACACGCATTTTCGCTGTCTACGCAGCTGTCAAAAAAGTAGAATCTGTGTAGTTATATGTAATAAGTTACATGCACAAAAACGTAGGATGCATTGAGGCTTTGAATGCGAAAAGTAGGTTTACTTTCTACTTTTTTAAGCGTCACAAGCAGCGTTTAAACAAATCAGCTGGTTTTGACAAATGAAATATAATTTTTACTTGTGGTGATGCCGCATAAAAAGCGTGGCATGTAACTTGAAACATAGAACTCATGAAAGGTATAAAAATCATACAATGTGTAGAGGCGAAAACGCGCGGTGTGTACCTCCAGCTTAATTCATTGTACAAGTGCTGCCAAAACTTTATGACCAAAAATGGCTAAATTTACGGCATAAAATAGCTAAACAATGGCTTTAAACTTTTTTTGAATAAAAACACATTGAAATTCAATACAAAACAAAAATAATTCATAAAACATTTTTTACAATGAAATTGTAAATTTAGATCAATTTGTTACATAAAAATAAAAGTAAATTAAATATTTTAGCATTTAAAAAATAAATAAATAATTAATTTTAAATATTTGAAGGTAAATCATGAAAACATTTACCAAATCTACATTAAAAAATAAAAAAAGATAAACAATATTTTATTGTCATGGTACAAATATTTACCTAATTATAAAATCGAATGAACTGTAGCTAAATGTAACCTTTTTCTCAAATTAATTTTAACGATGTTCACTTGGCTAAATACCCTCTCTACTTCAGCATTAGACAATCAATGGAAGTGAGATTTACTTTATAGTAAATTCTGAAATCTCTAAAAGTTCTTCATTGCCGCTTGCATCTCTATATTGAAATACTTCCGACTAGAAAGAAACAGTGTTGTTTGTGTTGATCCATTTTATAAATTTAATATTGGAATACTGTTCCTTTATTTTCAAAGATGTTTCATCATCATCGTTTATAGCGATTTTCAACATTTGTAAAAGTTGTGATTTAAATTAAATGCGTTTTTTATTGGTAATTTTTTAAATTTTTATAAGAAAATAAAAATTATTATTTTAAAAGAAAAACGGCAACAAGTTGATAAAATTGCTAAAAAAAAATATCTAATGGCTAAACAAATTTTTTAATGCTAAACAGGATGAAAAATCACTAAATTGGCAGCACTGCATTGTACAAAAAAGTTCGTAATATCGCGCAACGAAATCTTTACTTCAAATATACAAAATGTTTTAGTAAAATACAAAATAACTTTTTACGAATAAAAAAATTGTGTATTTTTGTAAATTGCATAAAACTTTTGTACATAAAAAGACATTTTTTCGTAAATTAAGTTATATATTATTAGAATTTTCTTAAGATTATTTCGCAAAAAATTATAAATTAAATACGTATGTTTGATTTTTAAATTAAATAATATGTAAATACATTAAGTTAAAATTAGAGAAGTGCCCATAATATCCTAAGTAAAAAAAAGTTTTCGATTATTCAAAATTAATCAGAAAATTAATTAATCAAATTCTTTATTAATTGAGTAATAATCAATATTAGTCTAATGTTGATTTTAATAACCGAAACCATAATTTGATTTGAGGAATTAAACTTTTGATTCGCTAAATTAATGAATTAAATGAATGGATGGATAATTTAAAAAAGTTTTTTTTTGTTAATTCTAAAAGATTCTTTACATTTTAAACTAAGTTTACATGATACTCGTTGTGTGGATCTTGCATCACATTCACATGTTCTTAAATGTACTTATAGTAGTACAAAAGCACTATTTTGCTTATTTTTTATATTCTTTGCATATTAAAATGTTTTAATAAAATTATTTAAAACTTAAAATATTTACTCAATCAGAAATTCGATAATTCGGAAATATTGATAATTCGAGTAATTGATTAGTCAACATTATGATTAATCGAAAATTTTTAGATGAATTAAAATTTTTTCAATTCATAAAATTATTTAGCATAAGATTGTTATTTTTTAACTCATCCATAAAATTAATTTTTGACGATTCTTTTACAAAAAAATTTTGAGACTGCAAAATATGTCGCAATTTTTAATATTTGGAAAGAAGGTTGGCCGAAACCGTTATAAACCGATATCGCTTAAATGCCGTTTAAAATTGAACACTGAATTGATACCGAAATTATTATTTGCGTAAAATGCCAATACCGTTATTTAACGGTATACCGTTTAGGTCTTAATAAATAAAAAAGGGAAAAATATGTTTGTTAACTATGGCTGCAGCCATATTGCTTGAACTCCACCCAAATCTTCGAGCTCAAAATATTCTAAGTGATGTTGGCCACATCCACCTAAGAAGAAGAGACACCACAGGACTTATCCGAATAGAATAGCTCTAAACACCTACATATGGAAATAGAAATCGTGATGGGTAAAATTTTTGTTCGGCACACACAAAAAAAAACGATTAGTATTAAAATCTGATTAATTACACAGAAAAAATTATTAGTAATTTTTTATTAATTAAAAAGTCTTTAAATTTAGGTAATGTTGATTCAATTATTTTTTTTTGTTGAAAGAAAATTAAAAATATAATTTTGATTTAACTAACATTTTAGTTGTTTTGAAATAAATTTTGAACAAAAAAAAATAATTAAATTACAAACAATTTTTTCGTTTAAAGTAAAATAATTTAAACTTGTGAAACTGTTGTTGGAAATTGTCAAAATCAATCAATACATTGTTTGAAACGAGAAACTTTTTTGATAATTTTTTTAATTTAAATTTAAAATATAATTTATTTAAAAAAAAATATTCAAAATATTAAATGTTTACAATTTTTAGTAATCAATATAATCATTATGGTAATAGGTGCAAAATCAACAAATGGTTTGCTTGATGCTATGAATTTGGTAAAATTTTGTGATTAGAGACAATTTTTATTTTTTTCTGTACACAAGCCAACAAATTGTAAGTGGAAAAGAAAGAAGTAAATTACTTTAAAGACTTAGTGGAGTTCTAAAATTGCATTTTTTTCAAAATAGACTTTGTGTCAAAGATAAAAATCATGATATTTTTATAGTGCAATTTGAAAGTTTGTGGTACTACCGCAACTTATTTGGTGCAATTTAAGATTGTGAATTTGTAGCAAAAACAATTTGTTTTTTTAATGAAAGGCCGAAAAGTTGTACACTAAATTTTGCAATAATTTAAGATCAAAATGGAACTTTAGAGTAAATCAGTTATCGCTAGCATGTATTTTATAATTTGCACGTTTTTTCTACTAGTAAAAGAGAAATATATTTATAAAAGCCCGCTTATATGCACATAAAATACTTAAGAACTCCAAATAAGTCGATCTAGTCCTTTTCTAAAAACCTTCAATATATGATGTCTAAAGAAATAAATTTATGTCTTCGAGGTCTCAAAAGGAGATTTTGATTTAAAGGTTGGCGCAAAATCAAAAAAGCTTGGTTATTTTTTAGATACATAAACAAATTTGTATTTGTTTTTATTTGGTCCCTGCTAGCATTTGGAAGATCATTTTTTCAAAAATCATCGGAAAAAGTCTTTTTTTAGTACTTTTGGTGATAAAAAGAAAGTGATTAATCACTTCCACGCATAAAAATCGACACAAAAATTATTCGCGCTTTTGAATTCAAAGTGTTTGATTTAAAATTCAATTACAAAAACTGTTAAAAAAGAATCGAAAATGTCTCCCAACTAATAAAAAACTTTTCAAGAAGAGTCGCTGGATTTTCTACCGAAAAAATTATCATTTATGATTAGAAAATGATTTGGTATTTTAATCGTGCTGAAGAGTCAAAAAAGACTGGAATATGATTAATACAACAAGATACAGTATCTTATAAATTACAGCATAAGAATCCGATTAGTTATTGATTCTCAAATATTAGCTGTCCTATCAGAGGGTGTGACTTTTAAAATTCGAACTTGCGATTCATATTCCTATAACTGCTATTCAAATAAAATAAAAAAGATTTACCTGTAAATGCTATTTATTTTTTTACTTTTATTTTTCAATATTTGTGTTTATTTTTTTTTTTTTTTTTTTGCTAAATAATCCAATATTTACACAGACGATCTTGTTATTAGATAAAACAAAAACTATTTACGTTTCTTTTCTAATATTTGTTTGTCAAATCAATTAGAAAATCACTACAAAATAACGTGTTAAATAATGTTGACGATGTATGAAGTTGTCAGACGGTGATGCAGCATTTGCATCTTACTTTGGAATATATGTAAATGTGCAACATTCGTTTAAGTATTACACACTAGTTTGCTTCATTCAACGAACTTAAGGTTCAATCGCTTGTTTAACGAAAACTTGACATCTTTCGATTTATTAATGCAAACAGCAACAAATTAAGAGTTAAAGTTGTTTTCTTATTCGGGGATTTTTATTTTTTATATTTATTTATCCAACAATCTTCAAATAGTCCTAATACTATTTAGAGTATTTGTAACTGTTTTTAATGCACTTTATTAGATGCTGAATTTGTGTCATCACTTAAATTTGATTTATTTGCATATAAAATTCATACATGTGTATTTAGCCAGTCAGTGTTTATCTGGCGTTTCATCAGCCAGTTTGTTAGTTCATAAAAGGTTTTGTAATATTTTTTTTTATTTAATTATTATGTCAAGGTTTTTTTGTAGCTTTCAGAGAATCTATTGAAGTAATTCTCTTTTGAAAGTTATTAACGTGTCATCTTTTGTCTTAACATCATTATTATTATTAAAAAAAATATATATTTTAAAATTAAAATAATTTACACAAAATATACACACACGATTAAGTACATCTTAATTAAAGATATAAGAAGAAAATAATTTTTGTTAATTTTATTATACGAAATAAAAAATATAATCAGATAATAATCAGCTTTAAGAAATCTGCAACATGTGATGTGATGTCTATTCATTGCCAATTTGTTTTATTTCAGGTACTTGTAACAACATTTTTTTAGATGAGCGGGCAACTACCTTTTTTGTATTTAATTTACCTGTTAATTTAATTAACCTGTTACTCACTAGTGTATGAAGTAACTCCCATTTTATTGTGACTACTTTAAGACCAAAGTGAAGGACTTTTAGGAAGTTACAAGGATTTTATCACTTTTATCTCAAATTAGTTACTGCTAATTTAAATAAAAATATTTTTACAAGTACGCCACGAAGATACTTTAGGGCTTTTTGGAAATCGTTTAAAATTTTATCATGTTTGCTGTTTAAAACTTTTTATAAAGAGATTTTTACATTTTTAAAGTTCATTTTGTACAAAGATGATACAGTTTTTCTTATTTTATCCTAAAGCAGGGTTTGCAACCGATTTTGATTTCGCTCACATTTGAAAAAAACAATTTCTCAGCTGATATATAAGTCATAGTTTCGAGAATGTTGCTTGCATTAAACTCCCTAGTCCTAAAAGTAAACGTCTCCAAACTCGTTCTTTCCTTCCCTTAACGGTTAAACATTGCAATAACCACAAGCACGAGTGTAAAGAAATTTGCCTAACTTTTAAACTAATGGAGGTCCAATAAAAAAACATTTAAAATAAAAGTTAGAAAAATTTTAATTTAAATTGGTTTTGCAGATGAAAATATTTTTCAAATTGATTTTTTTTAATTAAAAAATTAATCGATTTTTTATAAGAATCAATAAAATTTTTTTTTTGTTAAAATAGTTTTAAATTTAACAAAATAATTGAAAACATAAATTTTTTTTTAAAACGGCAACACTTTACCACCGAGTAACTCGACAAATAAACATCATAGAAAAAAATATTTTGCACACATATTCATATCTACTAGAACTATAATTATGGCAAATATCGAGCCCTAATAGCAAAAATGATGTTACCATAAAACATTTTAGATTTTTGTTTTTTGATGAAAATCGATAATTTTTAATCATTTTCATCATCTCTAAAAATCTTATATCTGTGGGAAGTACCGTTACGAAATAAGGGCAAAAGCAATTTCAAACGAAACCCTACCTTGAAGCAAAAATATTTAAAAAATAACCTTCTACTGTGAAATGTTATTTTTGTTGGTTACATCATTTTTGCTAAAGGGCTCGATATAAAGAAATTTTAACAACATTTTTTAATTGGGTTGTCCGCTTCACAAATAACTCACTGTTATTACACGCCTTAAAAATGGAGCATTCAATGAATAAATACGTAGTGTCATAAGGGCTTTACTAAATTTTATTGAAGTCGGTACATATTTGACCATACCTCCCATAAATAGGTTAAATTGCCATAACTTTCTTATAAATGTTGGTGTTGACAGAAAAATTGGCGACAATAAGTCTTAAGATAGCGAAATGTATACCCCCTCCTTAAATCTCATAAAGATGAATAAATATATCTTAAATATATTCGCCACAAAGAACTTTTAAATGAATCTTAATCTCAAAACATAATTTTGTTCTGGCGACTCTATTATTATGCACTGGTCCCAAATAGGAAACATTCTTGAAAATTTGTTTCTTCTGTGGTGAAGGGTATCATGTGGTCGGGCTTGACAGACTATACTGTCTTACTTAATGTCAAAAAACAATAGAAATGTGTATAAAAATAATAACGATATTTAATCAAATCCTCCTAATCGTATCCAGCAGGTCTTACAAATCTAATCTCTTAGATAAGAACACTTAAGTAGACGAATTGGCTTACTAAAGTTAACAAGTAAATATTTATTTTATTTATGTGATAAAAAAAACTTTCATTTCCGAGGGCTGCTAGTTATATTTTGAATGACAGTTATTTATTATTGCAAATTGCTTAATTGTATTTCGAAATGTTCTCCTTTATGATTAATGGACTTTTTTTTATCGATTGAGTTTCTTCCATACGGGACTTTGTCTAATAAAGCGGGAACCAATTCGAACAAATCGTTTTAATAGATAGTTCATGCCATAATGCTCGTCACACTTAAGCTCAAGAATGTTTAAATCTCGCAATATTTCACATGCCCATCTTTCTTAATTATTGCTTAACAAAGTATGGCCAAGGGTGTAGATTCTTCGCTTAAGTCGAAGTAAGTTGATTCATAAACTCCCATCTCAATTAACTGCGTCGAAATCCGTAAAAATGCATCGCATGCAGGGTTGATAAAGTTGGTACAATTGTACTTTTTTTGGTACAATTCGAAACTAAAAAGTACGCTGGTACCCCCGTGACTGATTTGGTACTATTTCCAAATTTTTCAAACCTACATATTTATAACTGATATAAAATGGCAACTCGTATTTACTGTCCAATGACTATAAGCGGAGTTTAGTGTTTGGTGCAAATAATCTTGCGAAATTGCAAAACGTCGTGGCTTTTTTATGAAATCTTAGGGAAGCTTTACTTTTTGCTGTTGGATTTACCAAAACAGCTGTGATATTTTGCATTTGTACTTTTGCAAGACCATTTGCACGAAACACAGAACTCCGCTATTGTAAAAAGATTTTTTTTCATTTGTTCATTGAACGATTGCTTATGCCACATTCTAAATTTAGTATCAGCGGCAGCATATAAGCGTGCATTTTCTGATGGTATTGACAAATTTTTAAAAGATATAGGAAACCACTTCTGCAAAAGTTCTACATTGTAGAAGAGACGAATTCCTCTCAATTCAAGATTATTTTGGAACGAACTCATAATATTTCCAAGTATTTGCAACAAGATGGTTGTAACGTCAAGAAGTAATCAACAGAATTTTGGAACAGTGGGAGACCACTCCATTATTATTTTACTCCGAATAATTTTGAAGGAGATATTACAAGCGCTAAATTAAATTTTCTTTTTGTTGTATTAAATTTTTGTTTTTAAAAATATAATAAAAAATAATTTATAAAATGCTGATTTAGTACAATTGGGGCCGAAAAAGTACGATTTTAAAAGTTCGTTGGTACGATTTTGGTTTTCTCAATTATCATCCCTGATCGCATGAGAATGTTTACGATTTAATTCCATTTAAGTCACTGTATAGAGCGCACGTTGTGCTTCAATGATTAAATGTTCTTCAGTGAAATTTCGATGTAACGCACTTTGTTATAACGATAAGCTCAATAACGAATCCCACTCTTTATTGCATAGTTTTTCCAAGAGAAATAAAATAAAAAAATAATAAAACCAAATTAAATTTTGAGCAAAATTGAAAAGTACTGTTATCAAAGCATCGAAGTCTAAATGTATTTACAAGTCCATAGCATGTATTCAAAGCTTCAAAAATGTAGTCAGCTTTTGTTGCTGCAGTAGCAACCCTCGTATTTAAATAAAACACGACATTACGAGAACTATGTACGAGAGGTCGCCATAAACTATTATATGCACTTATATGAATAAAAAATTTTGAATAAAATTTAAAAAGAATTTAGAATAAATTAATTTGGCTGTGACTTTCATTCCTCTGCAGACCAAAAAATTTTGTTTGCATACTTTTCAATTAAAAATGAATTCATAAATATTTTAGGCACGCGCGTATTAAAATGCATATTTGTTATGGCTTTTGCTTGATGTCTTGATTTCTAAGCAAAAAGAAAACTAAAGTTGCCTGCCATTAAGGGAACAAGTGAATATTTTCAATATTTCAAAAAATCATGCTCATTTTCAGTCAATAATTTAATTCACACTTTTACACTTCACCCGGTATCTGTTTATTTTACATATAAATAAGATTTAAAATGCATATTATTTATATTTTTAATATTATAAAATGTTATTTAAAAAATGAAAAACTTTGCAAAATAAATTTAACAACTGCCTAAAAATATCTTAGCTTTTTTACTTTCAAGTTTATACCTTTTTTTGTGACATTTCATTTAAGTTTCTCAAATTAAAAAATTTAAATAAGTTATTTGTTAAAAAATAGAATCTGGGAATTTATTTCTCATGTTGAGTAACATTTATTATATAAATTTTCATGTTATTCGAATGTGTATTCTAAGTCAAATTACAATCCTCAAAAGATTTTATACTTTAATAGTCTTATTCCTTTAATATTTTCCAAATTACATAAGAAAATAAATAAGCTTTGCACTTGAGATGCGTTTTTGATAATAAACTTAAACGAACTACAGATTTAAGAACTGCAGGGTTGGTGTGAACTCAACTAATAAGATTACCCGTCAAGTATTCGCAATTATATTCATGAATATTTTTCATATTTTTGTGCATGAATACAGTAAAGATTTTAATAACTAGAGCCATTTAAAATTGTTAATATTGTTTATATTGAAGGTTTCGTTGTATCTCTAATTGCTACAGTATTTATCGATTGTATGTATTTCATAATTTATTTTGGTGCTTTTTAACGACAAATGTATCTTTAAAATCTCACTTATCTTATTTGCAGTGCTTATAAAATACATCCTTAATTTCATAAGCATAACAAACCAAAACTATTTTACTTGCATTGAGTGCATGAAGAGTCCGAAGGATGCCTTAATTTTACTGTATCGTTGTAGAGATCAATAGCGGATTCGCTTTCTCCGAAACTGCTTAAGGCTAGTTTACACTATTATACTTTGTATTAATACATGTCAAAAACTCAAGTACATAATATGTAAAAGTCTGATAGTGTGAATGGATGTGTGATGAAAATGGCAAATACTTTAAATAAAATTTTAACATCCCATACAACTTCATCGTTTTCTCAGGGTTGCATTTTATTTCATGTGTGAGTGGTTATACTTTGTGTGATGGTGTGATCACAAACTGTTATGTTAAATAACATTTTTTGACAGTCGCAAGAAAGCTCATTAGATTTCTATATCACAAAGTATTATGGAATACGGTAGACTTGTGAGATAGTGTAAACTAGCCTTTAACAGTTGGGCTTAAAGTATTTTTGACATGTTTAGTTTCAATATGTATATATATTTATTTATTTCTTTAACTCCCACTGGAGCATAGGGCGCTAACATGGAATCAACTTAGATATTTTGCTCAAAATCGAGTGAGATGGAAGACGGATATTGTTGGCGCACTAACACGAAAACAACGCAGTAATGTTTTTGTAATTTTCGAGAGAAACAAAAAAAAGAGATAGAAATGCTTACTATACTATCGGCTTATAACTGGCGATTTACTTGGTTATTTCTACTATTTATATTATTTCAGCGATTTTTTAACATTTTGCTATTTTTTGTTGTCATTACTTATTTAAAAACAATCTGGCAACTTGTTTCACATGATTTTTATTTTGTTATCATTTTAAGAGAATTTTATATTCAGTCACTATTTAATTCTAATACAGTAGTTTTGACTTAGCTGCACAACCTCCTTTGCACGATTTTTTGTGCAGGTAAATCAAAAATGCAGTTATCTTAAATGCATTTACCTGCCTTAATGTGCAGGTACACAATTGTGGTTACCTGCACAAAAGTGCAGCTAAAGTTATGTGTTTGATTTAAAAGTAGAAGAAAAAAATTGTTGTTTTAATACATAAATTTATATTTTATTAAAATTTTATTTCAACCCAGGAGCTTACTGGGAATCGTACAACAAGTCTTTTTGATCATCGACGAGCTCATTTTTTAATTGTAGACGATTCCTAGCACGGGAGAAACTGTTACACGTGCTGATTCGTATGAAAGATTCTTCCATAACACAGCGAAAACGCTTATATTAATAGTAAAGGGAATCGTTTATGATGTATGTTGAGATTATCTAACGAGTCTTTCAAAAAGCATGCTAAGAGTCGTATGAGACTCATGTAGGTATTATTTTACAACTCGTGATATACTCAGTTGATGACTAAGCTACCTAAATAAGGGCATCAGGCGTATTTTTCATGCCAAAACTTCTAATTTTCATACAATTTCTATAAAACAAACCTTAAGGTCGCGAAATCAACACCATCCTGTCGGAAAATCCTTTTTTGCAGATCCTTAGGCCGGTTTGTTTTATTAAAATTGTATTGGCAATAGCATTTTCATACTTCAAAAACTGACTATTACAGAGAGTCCCAAAAGGTTAATTTCAAGATTTAGAGACGAGCGTGTCAAAAAATAAATAAATTAAAAAAGATTTAGATGTTTTTGTTACTCGTCAGATAATCACTAGAAGATTCTTTTAGGAGTTGTATATTAAACATAGTCGTCTAACAAACAGCCTATGCTAGCTGGGAAATAACAGATCATTTTATACATGTATGTATGTTTATTTAATATAAAAGAAACATAAACAAAAACAATGAGAATTCATAAAACATAAAAAAACAAAATAATTTCGATTTATATTTTTATAAACAGCTTAAATTGGATATTTATGTGAAAAAGTGGCCACCATATATTTTTATGTGTGCAGCTAACTTTGATGTTTTGTATGAAAATATTTTAAAGCTGCCCAAAAATCTGAAAAATGTGCAGGTATACAAAATGCACGAAAACAAGGATTTTGAAGAATAATGCTAGAAAATATTTATTTTGGGCAGTTAAGTCAAAGTGCAGCTAACTTTGATTTTTTGTATGAAAATAATTTTAAAATGCCAAAAATTTTGTGCATTTATCTTAAATGTGCAGGTATAAAAAGTGCACTTAAAAAAGGAATTTGTATGGAATTAGAAAGAATAATTCCAAAAATTATCAATTTTGTGCAGTTAAGTCAAAAGTGCACGTAAACAAAAGGCAGTTAACTCAAAACTACTGTAGTATGTATGCAGGTCAAAACACCAGTAATGAAATCGATGAGGATGAAGTGCACGATCTTATAGACCTGTTTACTTAATTTTAGTTTTTTTACCTGAAAATATTTATGCTTTCTATTATATATTATTTTAAGAAAAAAAAGTAACAAAAACTAAACAAAATTTACTTACGCCGACTTTTTTGTATTTTTTTCTCAGTTTTTAGCGGTTTTTGACTGAAATTTTATACTTGTTTTTTTTGTATGCAAAATTTAATTTAAAAAACAATAAAATAAAATGTTACGAAAATTGAACAAAATTGACGTTTGGCGATTTCTGACATCCGGTTTGGCGATGGAGCTCAAAAAATCTGACAACCCTGTTCAGGTTCTCGATGTCCACAACGACTCTGTAGTAGATTAAAGTAACACACAACCTATATTCTTTAATCTGCTACAAAATTCGAGCGACGGTTACCGCTAACGAGAACCGTGATTAGGCTGATTATGTTGGCACATAGTTAGATTAAATGTGGTCCAAAAATTAACTGACGATTTGTACTAGGTCGTGTCAAGCTTTGTAATGGTAGTTAAAGAACTGAACATAGTTGATATATAGACCTCCTTCCTAAAATCTCTAGCTTAAAGATATTTACTGGGAATAGATTATAGTTCAAAATGGGTCAATTGGGCCCACAAGCAAAATCCATTGCGGCTTACCAGGGATCCGTTTCTGGAATTACGGGCACCAGTAGCCTCTGCTATTTTGGTCATGGACTAGTTGTTTGTGAGGCTCCTTTTGGAATCACGCTGTTACTCTATTTTATTCGCAAAATTGCAGGAAGGGACATTTATAAAATGTAATAATTTTGGTCTGATTTTAAACTAATTGTGGGCTAGTTTCCTAGGTGTTGGTGCTAATCAGCAGAAGGTGCTGCATTTCAGCTGTATAGGTTAGGTAGAGTTTCAAAACAAGATTCCAGCGAACTGGTTTCTGCCGAATCCATATACTTTAAATTGCCACCGATGTGTGTAGTGTAATATTTCACTCGCACATGTATCCATCCAGTGTTTCTTTAACACTGGTAATAGGCCGCGGGTACCTACCCGCGTTAATCTTAAGCGGCCCATACACTTGAAATATTATTGTATATGATATACGCAATATTATTTCCATTTGATCCTACATTATGCAATAAGTCGCACAATGGTTTCATTCATTCAATAAAAAGGTGAACATAACCTATAGGAATAACATAAACAGCATTGTTCAATGTTGCCAACACACATCACTTTATTTTCGTTGTGCAATTAAAATCAAAAGTCTTTCGATTGTTGCCAATATATTGTGCCACCTTCGAATATCACATACACATTGGCGATATAATTGTACTATACGTAAAATTGAACAATTTTATTGCAAGTATATGGGCCGCTTTAAACATTGTATGAGAATGGAAATCAGAATCATCCAGGAATAAGACCGATTATTGGTAAGGACTAGAAGGAAATAAACGTTATTGTGCTTTTCCTAAGAAAACACTTAACTCCAAAAAATTGTATTTTAAAGTTGTCAAAATGTAGTTATAGTAAAAATACGCTTATGGTTTGAAAGGAATAATCGGGCTTTTTTAAAGTGTTTGTGGTTATTTTAAATGTGACATGTCATAATGTCCAGTGACATAAAGTAAATGGGCATTCTGATACGTCAAAAAGCACAGAATACACAGAACTGTCACGAGACGGAAGATTTTGCGTTTTCTTTTGTCTCATTTTAAGAAAGCTGCCCTTGTTGCATTTCTCTTTGCACCATCTTTTTTGCCACAATACAATGAACACAAATTTATGAAGTTGAAATTAACATGAAAAACTGTTGTAAAAATTAACTTTTAAAATTAATTAACTTTGCCAATAATATAAGATCTCATTCACTAAATGTAACAAAAGGTGTTCCACAAGGTTCCATACTTGGACCATTACTTTTCACTATGTATATAAACGACTTAGCAAACCAATTATTATATTGCAACATTCATATCTATGCGGACGATGTACAAATATACATAAGCTCTCCTGAGAAATATATTGATGATTGTGTAAGTAAGTTAAATTTTGATCTCACACGTGTACACTCATGGGCAACTGCAAATGGTCTCTGCATTAACCCGTGCAAGTCAAAGTGCTTAGTTATAAAAAGTAAATCGTCAAGAACTAATTTTGTTCCAGAAGTCACATTAAACGGTCAAAGAATTGAAGTTGTTAGGACAGCAAAAAATCTTGGCATATTATTTAACAGTACTCTTACATGGAATGACCAAATTAATATAGCTTCTGGAAGAACATATGCTCTTTTGCGAACGCTATGGAGATCACAAAAATTTATTCCTATAAGAATTCGTTTAATTCTGGCAAAAACATATTTAATTCCTACCTTGTTATACGGATGTGAAATTTTTGGAAGTAGTGATTCAAGCAGCTTGAGGAAATTGGAGCTTAGTTATAATGCAGTGATAAGATATGTATATGGTTTAAGGAGATTTGATCATATTACACAATATGCAAGTGACTTATATGGAGTAACTTTTATCAACTTATTGAAAATAAGAACATTGACTCTGTTGCACAAAATTATCAATAAACGTATGCCTATGTATCTCTATAGGAGACTCTCGTTTACCCGGTCACAAAGATCCAATGATTTGATGCATGTCAGATACCGAACATTACAGTCATCGTGGCAATTTTATACCCACTCAATTCGTCTTTGGAACTTATTACCCCCAAGTATTCAATTTACTAGTAATCCAATGCATTTTAAAAGGGCTATATATAACTTGTTTCATTAACAGATATATATACATATACAAATAAATATCGTTGTTTTGTCTCTTCTTTTTATTTTTTTTTTTTACTTTTTTTTTTTTTACTATTTCTACTATATATATTCTTTATTATGTAATTATCAAATATTTATGTAATTTTAAATTTTGTTAAATATATTTTTGCAAATTTCCATTAACCTTTTCTAATCCTGTACTGTAATTATAAGACTTAATGTCTTGTTGTACAGGATAACAATATGATAAATAAATAAATAAATAAATAAATTACCACAACACTAGCAAATAATATTTTAGTGAGTAAATAACATTACAAAACAAAACAATATAACTAAATGAATTTTTTTCACTAAACACAACGTTTGTTGAACAAATGCATTTGTATAACGTGGTTTATGTTTTGTTATTTTTGTTTTGATCACGCCATTTGTGTTGATGGTTGCGGCCTGTTTTTACACATTGCCACTTCACACTACCACAAAAGCTTTCTGTCCTTTTCTTCGAAAGCTGCCTTCGCAACTGATTTGAGCCCTTTTCACACGTCATTTTTCACAGTTCTGTGTATTCTGTGTCAAAAAGTGTCACAATGCACATCGACAAAAATATACTTTTAAAAGTGTCATAAGGCCCACGGTTATTGGAACATTACCAGTGTTTTGTCACTTTGGAATGTGCCGCAATGTCCATTATCTTAAAATATTTTTCTTTAGAAAAGATTAAACATGGATAAATTATAACAGGGCAACACGCCAAAAGTTATATGACATCGTCCTTTAATTTGAGTAGAGTCCCATTGATGAGTATAGCAGGATATCGAACTTGTATGCAAGGATGTTCAAAATTATGGTTTTTAGGTAAATCCTTAAAACTTTAAAAAATTTAGACATTCCAACGAACCATTTTAAGTTCAAAAGGTTAAATTCATTAAAAGGCTCCAGAAATGTTAAAAAACAACTTCTCAATTTTTCTTGTTTCCTAATTGTTATGAATAGTTCCAAAAATAGCAATCGTCATGATGATTAAGGGGCTCTCGCCAGATCACTGGTGTCGCAAATTTAATAGTGGGAATTTTCCACAGGCAAAACGTATTTAACGAGAACATAGTCTTAAGTTTAAATTGCTTTGAAATGAGGGCTCATCATTGAGGAGTTGATACAGGGTTAATGAATTAAGGATTTCTCTGCACAGATGGATGGCCTTAGGCCGGTCGTAAGAATTTCCTCCACTATGGTATAAAAAACAGCAGCTTCGCTATCTAAAGCTTTTAAGTTCGTGATTTGATTAAGGATTTCAAAATTCGGTATTATAAAGTTTGTAATTTTCAAATTCAGAGTTCAGAAAATCGGGATTTAAAAAAATTCGATATTTTGACATTTCGAGATTTTGATACTCTCCAAAATTATTAATTTGTTATTTTGTTACGACATTTGTCGGTCACAGCTTGAAATAATGGAACCAACAATTAATTGATTATAACAAACGAAAAAGTGGTTTAGTGTCTGTCCATGGTTCATATGACAGACATCCCGTACATGGACTTTATGACACTTTTAAGAGTGACACATTTTGATACTTTTTGGTGCACATTATGATATTGGACTTTATGACAAGCCACCAGTTTAAAATAATTCTTCTGGTAACATTGACTTTTTATTTAAATGGAATTATTGTCACAAAGTTACAGGAAGTTTATTGCCCATGTGAGGATCGTTTTTATGAATTCTATGGCGATATCAAAACTGCAACATTAAACTCAATTATCTTGTGATCAGTAGTTTTATAACCGGATTTAACTAGTCACACAGACTTAAAAACACCAATCAATATCAGATTGGCTCAGCGTAGATCGTACCACTTTTTTTTTGTTTATGTTACTTAAAACAAATGCAACCGTTTTATATTTCAATTTGATAAAAATTAATTAATTAATATTATGGAACACGGTTAAAACTATCTGATCTAAGCATATCAATCACACTTAGTAGTTATTAAATAAATTAAATTTAAAGCCACAAATATTGACAACATACCTCCTCGATAGCTTCCTGAAGTGGCTTTCCAGCAGCCTGGGCGACAGCAACGGGAAGTTCGATGGATTCGATGGGACCAAACGAAGATGGTCCATTTGTGATATTGTTGTTATTAATAATTGTGTTGTTGTTGTTGATGGTTGTTGCAGATAATGGAATGTTGGTAGTGGTGCTGCTGATGTTTGTGTTGCTTGCTGTGGGAGATGTAGGCGTTGAACTGTTATTTGTGATGTTTAAGGAATTTATACTGTTATTTGTTGAATTTAAATTATTACTACTACAACTGCTGTTATTGACAGAGTCGGCATATGTGATGGCCAGTGGTGGTGATGAAGCGTTATTTGAGGCGTCTGAAGATGTTGATGTCGTACGATCCTTAACGAAGGTACCTTCGGGACGTACTAAAATTTGTTTGGTACCGATTATCTGAAAATATATAAAAAAAAAACATTTTTTAAGTTACTTGCAGATTTTTTTAAGCGAATAATTTTATATTCAGGGAAACCAGAAATCTGCAATTGCATGTTTTTTCTTTAGCGACCAATATATAATAATATATTTATCCGTTTTAGTGCTTTTCATGAACTTTTGCATCGATTTGTTAGTTCATATTTTTGCATATTTTACCGGTTGCAGCATTTTTTTTTTGCATAATTTAGTTTAAAGAGCTTTTTGCAGCAATTTTTTAATGTATAGCGCATATTTTGCATGTTAAATTGATTTAGATGCCAACAAGCTTTCCCAAAAATAAGACAATTTGCTTATATCTGTATACACAACGTGTGGCTTCAATTTCGCCATCTTCATTTCATTTTTACTCGAACATTGTAAGACAAAGCAGGTTGTTACTGAGTATAAATGTTATTTGAAACTTTAAAATTTTTTATATAAGCAAAAATTAAGAAAAACTCAATTATAAACGTCTTTGGCGATGTGTGTAATACACAGCAATCTGAACCAATATTTTAGTATATCGACTCAGAATCACTTTTTTAAGTCTGTCCATGCCAACCTTGTGCGCAAAGCACAAGTTATAATCTTTTAGACAATTTGATCAAATTCGGTAAATACACTTTTTAATTGTACTTAAGACGAAGTCTATGTAAATGGTGAGAATCGGTCTACAATTTCACATATTCCTCATAAATACTTCTTTCCAAATTAGACACTTTGTGCCCGCAAAAAATCCCCCATATATGTGTATATATGCACTTATGCATCACAATATAATAATATTTTAATAACTTGCTTTCACGAAAAATTCTTGTACATAAAAGCATCGTTGACAAAAAAAATTCTCGTATAAGCATCGCTTTAAACTAGAGTCAATTTCTTAAAAAGAAAACAAAAGTCAGTAAATCAAAACTAAAATTGCTTAATTTTAATTTAACATTAACATCCTTAAGCTTCGTTCACAATGGGAGAAACAATTTCGTTTTTTCTTCCCAAAGTATTTCATATATTTTCCTTTCATTTTTCGACCACAAATGTAACTAAGGTTTTTTAAAAAAGTTGAGTCTACTTCTGCTTCAGCAACAATTTGTATGAAATTAAAAATGACGTTTATAATAATTTAATTTAGTTTTGAATGAACATTTTGACACATTGTTTTAAATAATTATAATAAATAATTAACATTGGTATGGGTGAAATTTGCAAACGGTTTCTTAATGCAAAATGTTTGAAGTTGAGAAAAAAAATTGTTTTTGTATTTTGAACACCAGTGAAAAGGTTGCTGCCTATTGCGAACAAAGCTTTATTCATAAAAAATATTTTTGGAATTTAATGAACCTTCATTTCACAAAATTTTCATATAAAATTCGTTTCGCAAACCTTTTGTTTCCTTTAATACTGCTTATGAACAAGGCTTTGCATTTCCGAATAATGATCTTTACGTATATGCAAATAAGCGAATTTTTAAGCTAGAAAGAACAAATTTACAAATTTCCAGTAATGAAAAAGTCAAATACATTTAAAATGCTATTCCAGTTCAAATACAGAACATTAAGGCTCAGGCCCACGATGTCGACAAGAATATTTCTTTCGTATATTTGTATTGAAAACAAAAACAAATTTTAGTTTTTTATTTAGTTTTTCAATATAAATATGCGAAAGAAATGTTCTTGTCGACATCGTGGAGGTTTTACTTTAAAATAATTTACCCAAAACAAATAACTGAAATACAGTACTGATCTGTATGATACGAAACGGACGGTTATATGCTCATATCGAACCATTGTAAAGGGAATAAAAGATTCGGCATAGCCATATATAGCACTTTTTCTTGTTTTTTTTTTAATTTTGTGTCGTGATTTTTTAAACCAGGGCCATACAAATTTGATTCCAATATGTTTGATCATTTGCTTAGTGTTTTATTTCATTCTAGTTTTGGTATTTTTTGGACATTTCAATTGTTATTTGGCGTTTCCAGGTATGCGATGGTCACCCTATGCGCCCACTTTCTTTTTTAATTTTGCAAAATCGTATGACGATTAACGCAGAGTTTGCCTGATGTAGAGCTATTTACGTGGGCGAATTTTAAGTCTAATTTGTGTATGATAACAAACTTGCTGAGGGCCAATACACACGTTGTATCTTTCTTAAGTATTTGTTAATAAATATTTTGACGGAATGAATACCTTTTGCTGCCGCACTCCACTTCTTACGTGTTATAATTACAGTAAGGATAATACATACTTTAAAAGTAATCATTACTTAATTTTCATCCACTACTTTCAATTACATTTTACCAATTACACGTCATTTTTTTTTATTTAATTGAAATAATTTTGAATTTGCCTTTTTACGTCAGAACAAACACGATTTAATATGAAAATATTTGTCAACGTCAATGTTTAAGAAACAAGTATTTTATATTTTTCTGCTTAAATTCTAAATTGAAAGCAAAAGAACTGTAAATTTATTCCAAAATATAAAAATAAAAGTAATTTTTCCAAATGTTTTCATTAAATAATGAAATATTTATGAGTTATGTGATCGTTGTTGCATGTAATTTTAAATTAAATAAGTAAAAAAAGAAAAAATTTTAAATACATTCTGATTTTATTTTTATTATTTCGTATGTTACTACTTCAGTTTGTAGTCGTTGTTGTCATTCGATTTTGGGGTTAAACCTGTACAAAATAATTTTATTATAGAAAGAAATGGAAAGAAAGAAAAACAATTTAAAATGATTTGCATTTCACAATGGATCATACAAGTCCAGTTGGATTCATTCTGTCTTAAATATTGCTCGATTTGCTTTTCAAATTGAATTTAAACTGTCGTCTGCTCTTTTGTTTCAGCTAAATACACCTTAAAGTTATTTAATTCATTTTAATGTCTGTACATAAGTATAATATATGCATATATGTACATATATATATGTACACTGAAAAGAAAAAATAGTCCATACGTACTTAAATTAAGCCAAAGCGATTTCAATAATACGTTAAGTTCCTTAAATCGAGTACATAATGCTTGATTCAAGTACGGGCTATTAAGGTGGCCCGTAAAATAATCTAAGACCGGTATTGACTTCTGTTAATCCTGAATTTGCACTTAAAATAATCCAAAAGTGAGATTAATTCTAATCTTAACACTAAGAACCCAGCGAGAGAGAGATAAAATTATAATTTACCCGTATATGCATGTGTTTGTATCACCTTTGTTAGCAGAATAACTTTCATCTATAAGACAATAGCAGCATACCCGTAATTGTTTTCGTAATCATTCTACTTTGACAATTGAAATTTTAACCAATAGCATTCGGGAATTTTTTCTTCTTATTTTAATTTTTGTTTGTTTTATTTTTCTTCTTGTAGTGTTAGTTTTGTTTTTTGGATTGTTTTAAATACTTTTTGATTTTATTCGTACTTAAATTTGTGAGTACGACTCGTACTTAAAGTAAGTGGAGAAAACTTAAACTTAGTTCGATTTTTTTCTCTCTGTGTATAAATGTATGTGCTTTCATATAGAAGTTTAAGTATTTGTATCTAATAAATAAAACACTTGATACTTGCTAAATGATTTTATTCATAGACAAATTAACGGAAATGGAAATATCACATCAGCCATACACAAACACACATCCACTATTAAATAAACACATACACATAGAGGCCTAAACAATTCCATTTGAACACAATTTCAAATAATTGAAAAGTTTTCAAGCTCCATACTGTAGTGACGCTGCCACAAACAAATACTGAAGAGAAGTTTAGACGACGAATTACCATAAGGGCCCAACTATATGATGCATAAATTGGCGTAAGCAACTGTGCGAATACATGTAAATCATATGTGTCAAACCATATTGAAATTAGGGAAATTCTTTGGTAAATTTTATGAATCTGTCATTTGCTTAAGCAAATTGCGAAACTGGTCGCGAGTTTTCCATACGGAATCAAATGTTTTTGAACTTTGTTTTTGTTTAATTAAATGCATTTGAGAGACCGTTTTTTAATTTTTGAAAAAAGCTTAAGCAAGCTTTTGCATCTTATAGTTGTGCCTTAGATGTGTCAACGTGTAGAAGCAAAAAACAAAAGTTTTACTATAGTGAAAGTGTGGTATTTAAATTACTTTCAAAAATGAACAAGGGAATGCAATGATACTGAGAACAAAAAATACACACATTCTTTATTTGTATACCCT
Organism: Pollenia labialis; assembly: GCA_949318255.1. Classification (NCBI taxonomy): domain Eukaryota; kingdom Metazoa; phylum Arthropoda; class Insecta; order Diptera; family Polleniidae; genus Pollenia; species Pollenia labialis. The sequence continues at coordinate 105,243,728 of OX439143.1, read as the reverse complement.
CCACCACATTTAGTTGTGAAGAGGGTATATTAAGTTTGTCATTCCGTGTGAAACTTTTTTATTATTCATCTCAGACCCCATAAAGTATATATATTCTGGGTCCTTGAGTTATTCTAAGTCGATTTAGCCATGTCCGTCTGTCTGTCCGTCTGTTGAAAACACGCTCACTTTCGAACAACTCAAAAGAATTGAACAAACTTTGAGCCAAATTGCTTGCCGTTATCCTAAGCAGTTTGTGATTAAAATTCAGCAAAATCGGTGCAGCAGGACCAGAGCTATGAATCAAAATGTGGAACACCACCTAAAAAATATGATAATTTTGTTACAAAAAATAACATAAATGCCTTGTTCCACGCATGGAATGAGATTTTGCAAAAATTTGTTTTATTCGACTGGAAATCACGCTGTAAAATTTCGTGAAGATCCGTCCATAATTTAGCCTAGGCCCCATATAAACACTACTCCCGGAAAACAGTTTAGTACGGCGCAGCATATGTAGTTGTATGCAAAAGTTTTGTAAGCACACTTGATTTTGTTTCTGTCTTTGATTTCACTACGTGACAGTTTTTTGACTAAATGTATCTGGCACCAAATAGTTATGTAAAATTGTGCGCTGAATCCAACTATGAAGTCAGAATTGTCAGAAGTAGAACAGTTTTCGAGTTATTAACCGTAATTTGTGTTTAAAAAAAAAGATGTGACTTAAATGCATTTATTTTCAAAAATATTAAACGTATTATGTATTTCTTTCTTTTCAGTGAAAGTTAATAAAATTACTAAAATAACAATGGATCGCTTGTGAAGATTGGCCAAAATTAAAAAAATATAACTTGAAAAGAGCAAATTTGCAAAAAATCATCAAATGTTCATGAAGTTTGAAATGTTGTCCACTGTAACTCTGTCATTTCTTGACTAAAGTTCTGTTCTTCTTTTACCATTCTGACTTCATTTTTAATTTTACATGAAGATAAGGTGTCATATTTATTTGGTCACGACTTTGTTGAAAATATGTGTTACAGTGTTTTCAAATACATTTTAAGGCATGCCTTAAGTATAAAAAATATGCAAACGACACTTGAAATATGAGTTCATATCCTTCAGGAAATGTCAATAGCGAAACTGTATTAATTCACTAGTGGCTACTGTCAACAGTACTTCTGATAAACTGTATACTAGACAATGATATGTGCTATATTTATTGAATCTTCATATATTAAATATGAACTAACAAAAATTTATTGAATTTCGTTCTACACAGAAAGACATTTAAGGTTTTTAAACTTACTTTTAGTAAGAAACGTACTTTATAAGTACTTTAAACAATCCAAAATAGAAGTTTGCCCTGGCACTCTGAGAATCAAATTATTAAGTGAGCGTACTTTTCTTAGAGAACTTATTAGTCTCATCTCTCCGTATTCAATTATATTTATATACATATGTACACATATGTGTGCTATGCTTCTTTATGTAAAACAAAAACACTACGCAAGTCGATAAAAAAGATTTACTAGTTTTGTGTTAAAACAACAACAATACTACGAGATGAAAAATATTCCTTATTTTAATGTTTAAAATGTAAAATAAAAAGGAAAAATTTCGGATTTATATTTGTTAAAGTTATGCAATTTTTAAAGTAGAATGATTATGAAACCCATATCGGGCATACTTCTGGTGTCTTTTAATTAAGAGTTCTTCTGCAAACAAAGGGGGCATACAACAAAGTAAAACAAGCACATGCAACGGGAAACTAAATAATAATGTTCTCCCTCTTTCTCTGCGGTATAATTTTAGATTAGAAATCATCTCACTTTCGGATTTTTTAATCATGCTCTGTTTGAGATTAATTTTATCTCACTTTTCATTAAGTCAATCCCGTTTTCGGATTATTCTAAGGACACTTGAATAATCCGTACTTGTATTCAACATTCTGTACTTGATTTAAGGAAATCCGTACGGTAACTATTGACAGCACTTTGGCTTGATTTAAGTACGGATGAATTGATTTTTATACAGTTGGACGCGCCTTAAAAAAACCTTTCTTATGATACCCAATTTGTATATGTTGGTAAGGAATCAGATTCTCAAATTAACAAAACATGCAAAAATAGACCCTTTTTCAAAATGGTCCAGCTCACGAGAGGTCAAAGCTGGATACGAAATATTTAAAATGGTATCTTAAAAAAGTCCAAGGTTCATTTTTAGGAGGGTACATCGAGCACTTTTTTTGGTGAGTCGCTCTAATGCATATAGATAGCACATAGCTAACACAATTTTTTTAATAATGGGCGGTAGCTGAAACTAAACTTATTTTTCATCTATCATATTTATAACACATATTTATACATACATATATGTATGTCTGTAGCAGTGTTGCGAAAACTTGGAGACTAAAAATGGCTAAATTTACGGGAAAAAATGGCTAAAAAATGGCAAAAATGGGCTAAAAAATAGCTAAAAGCTTTTTTAAATAAAAACACATTAAAATTCAATAACAAAACAGAAATAATTCATTTAAAGTTGTTTACGATGAAATTGTAAGTAAAGATCAATTGTTTAAATAAGAATAAACGTTATTTAATATTTTGAAAGATATTTAAGAAATTAAATCATCGATAAATTTTATGTCGTTATTGTTCAACTCATAGGAATCACTCGTGCGTATTAGTTTTTAATAATTTGAAGGTAAATCATGATCACGACAACATTTACCCAACCTTTTGGTTCCAGATCTACAATAAAAAACAAGTTAGAACATATAGTCGATCAACCCCGGTTATATGATACCCAACACCGCATTAAAAATTATCTGCAAATTTGCGATCTGTACTGTACGCACAAGGTTTACATGGACAGAAAGTGGTTCTGAATCAATCGGTATACGAAAAGGTGGGCTTAGGAGCTATATTTTAAGGTGTTGCAAACATCAGCACAAACGTATAGTACCCTCTCAAATATTATGGTGGGGGGTGCTAAATGTAACCTTTTTCTCAAATTACTTTTAACGACGTTTACTTGGCGAATGTTTACTTGGAAGCCAGAGCTACTTTATAGTAAATTTTTTAATATATAACAAATTTTCTATACAAAATTTAATTAAAAACGCAAATTTTAATCAATAAAAAAAATACTGATTGCCAGACTTAGAAAATTTGGGGTTTGACATGGTGACTTTAGTCTCAGACACAAAATTAAAAGAGTTTTGTTATCGGCAAAAAATTAGTATATTTTATCGTTTTTAAAAAAAAAATACTATTTTGTTAAGAAATATATTTAAAATAATAAAAAACCAATACAAGATTGGAAATTATTAACTATAAACAAAGTAAACACTTCTTCGGTTGCGACTGTCAACAAATCTAATTCAACAATACAGTTTCTGCTCACGCTATTACACATGATTATGCTTTTGCAAAAATGCAACCCTGATCAAATGAAAAGTATTAATGATTTGAAAATGTTCAAAAGTGATGAAGTCGTATGAGATGTCAAATTGTTTTTCGTAATACTTTATTTTGCTTTCACACTATCACACTTTCTCATATTACATGAGTTTCTGACATGTAGTAATACAAAGTATAATAGTGTAAAATAGCCTTTAGTGTATAGCCACATAGTATTGGACTTCTTCTATTGAATAACCTTTGCTTACATTTTCGCTAGTTCAGATCCATTATATTTATATCACACCAAAAGTTAAAACTGTCTAGATTATATTGGAGTAAGGAAGACGTAGATGAGCTAACGATAAGCTTAAAATTACCTACATACAATAATATATTCGAATATTTAATACACTATGGTATATCATTAATGAATTATACTGGAACCAAGTGGCTACCTTACAGCATAGAACAGGTATAGATTTAGAATTACAATTGCGAAATAATATGGTCTGATATCTGCCATTCAAATGTGTGGACATCCACTTAAGAAGTATAGGAGAGAGCACGATTTATAGTTCATATGAAATTTTTTTTAATCCCGAAATCATCTAGACGTTTGGAACATACGCAGCGTTGCCGTTGTGACCCTAAAGTATCACTTTTGCTCTTTTTTCAGCCCAATGGCACTTTTTGTGACCCTTGTTTTATTTATCCCTTTGCATCATTTTAACAAAATTTATGACAATTTTTGAAAATAACTATAACTTTCCATATTCTTTACGAAAGTTCGCATGAGTTTTGTGAACATACACATAAAAATTGTTTGCATGTCATAACGTCCAGTGTAATAGCGTCCACGAACAACTTTAAAATAGAAACTTGTGGGTCCATGCTTTCCTGTCTCAACTTGCTCGAATCGGAGCTGGAAGAATGGACTTCAAGTGAAGAATTAATTACAAAATGCAGAATAAGTACTTCTAAAAACAGATAAACATTATTAAAAGTTTTTGTAAAAGTAACTTATTTTTTTGATAATATGACTAATTTTGGAATGTACCTGTGAATTGATTCTTAGTTTTAACTTTGAAGGTAAGAGATTTTATTGTAAAAGTGCAGTGCCCATTTACTTATTAGAAGTAGTCCATCTTTTAGAGAAGAAACTGCTACAATAGAAGGTATATTCAGGTGAAAAATTTCTTGAATGTCTTTCCTTGCTTAATAAACAAAACCATGAATTTTATTTGCTATAATCGGGATGAATGTTAGCCTATATCATTATTAAGGTAAGTGGATTATGATCGACCTTGGTGTTGGTTTTGCAGATGAAACTATGCCAGGTGTTGAGCTGCTCATTGCTGATGTAGATGTTATTGCTCAAAGGAAAAAAGATTTGCTTGGAATAATAATTACACATGCACATGAGGACCACTGCGGTGCACGGATAGCTTTTATTTTAGTCTAATGTATTTATTGCTCAAAGGAAAAAAGATTTGCTTGGAATAATAATTACACATGCACATGAGGACCACTGCGGTGCACGGATAGCTTTTATTTTAGTCTAATGTATTTAATAAATACATACATACTAAACTTGACTCTTTAAAATACCCCTTTGTTGACCCTTTTTTGACCCTTTTTTCTTAAATACCCTTTTTATGACACTTTTCGAAGTTTTCAACGGCAACCCTAAACATACGCGGTAAAAATTAAGTTTACATGCACACAACCCACTCAAAAAAAATCAATGCATCCGTACCAAAATCAATCCGAAGCGGTATTAATAGTACGATGTGTACGGATTTACTTGAATCAAGTACAGAAAGATTGTTTCAAGTACGGATTTTTAACCGCATAATACTTAAGTTAAGTATTTGAAATAATCCGAAAATGAGATTGATTTAAGTAAAACTAAGATTCAATCGATCTCAAATTGCGCTTAATTCAAGTATTATAAAGTTGATTTTATCATGATTAATTTACTTACCCGTTTTACGCCTTAAAGAATGATAAAACACCAACATCATGCCCGATATGGTTTTTACTTTAAAAATCTTATGTACATATTTAAACAAATTTATAAACTAAATGAGAAGCAGGAGTTCAAACCCTTTGGTATACATGAGTCCGGCCAGACCTTTTTTCAATGTGTATAGAAAATCATAACATGCGTAAGCCGGAGGGTTAAACACAACAAAAATTTAATCTTTTTTTTACTTGACTTAAGAATTTTATACTTATTTCAAGAAATTCCGGGATTGATTTTCGAAAGTAACCCATTCAGGATTGTTTTGAGTACATTTTAGTGGTAACCGTACTTGAATTTTTAAAGTTTTTTTGAAGTTTTCTTTAATGCTTTTTAATCACTTGCTTGGAATTCTTAAAATTTGGATATTCTTTTTTTTAATTGTTGATTTAAATACCTACAAAAAATTTAAAAATTAGCTCTAACCAGTTAGACCGACAAATGCTGATGAAGTTATTCGCGGGCTGGAAAATGGATTACATGCTGTTAATACTCCACTGTCAAGTTTTGAATTGCTTATAAGAGTCGAATATAAAACATATAACAAAAATTAAAATTCCAACTATACCAACAAAACTGTCTGAAATAGATAAGCATATAATAATTTTTGTCGTGGACGTCAAAATAGACGACATTGTCATGCATGTAGTCGATGACGACAAAGTAGGCGGGCGACATTGTCTTTCTTTGTGTCGTGCACGAAAACACTTGTTCGAAAATTACGTTGACGATTTGTTCCTGCTGTCCCTTACATGTCGTGCAGGAATTAACATTGTCGTGCATCCGTCTTAAAGGCGGGGCCAACTGGGATGTTTAACCATATTATAGATACGTGTACATTATTGTTATAACGAGCAACCACATTATGGGTAATAAGTTCGCCATGAGGAATCCATACGATGGTTGATGATTTCAGTAATATTTTTACCACGAATACTTATTTATGCAAAAAAAGCAACACACATACTATGTACATCTCTAAGAAATTATCACATGTGTGTGTTAAACAAAAATATTACTTAGCACTAAATTGCAAATTACGTCTAACATTCATAAGCCCTGTAGTTCGTAGATATGATAAGTATGAAGCAATCTCTACCGCAAACTAACCGAGTTATATGGTCTTTTTCAAATTACATAACCTTAATTAAAACAACAAGTATTTTTGATTACAATTAATGGTATTAAAATAAAGGACTAAATTTATTTTAAAGTAACTCTGAATAAAAAAAATTGTAAATATAATTTAAAAAAATACCAGCTATGTTTTGATGCCAAATCACGGCATTTTTATTACAATACAATTCAAATGCAAATTTAGATCGATATCGAATGTCGTAATTTTCCCCCAGAAAATCGAATTGGAATGAAACAGCAGTCGAACAAACTTGAAAAATGTTAATGGCCTAAACGTTAAAAACAATATATCCTTTTACCAACTTTAATTTTAAGGAAAAATAATTTTTGTCAGAACTACTTTTAAAATCAGAAAAAAACTACACTCATAAAAAATTTAAATGAAAATCTTTATCGATTACAATTTTTCACGATTTTAATTTCTAGAAGATGGTAGATTATTTTACCAAAGAAAATTACTTGTAAAACGCCATTTATATTGATGCATTACTGGTAGGAACCCTAATACTCAGAAGCGGTACTTTAAGTTTTCGGCTTTCTATACGAAGAAAACTTGAAAAATTAGCTTAACATTTTATTTAAGAATTAAAAAAACTTGACATCGGAATTGCATCTAAAACTAAAGTTATGTTTACACCTATCAAATATTTGACGTCCTACACGTAAACACTAGTATTATAAAAAAATTATTTAGTTTTGCAAAACGTTTGGTTAGAACAAATACCAATTAACTGTTTCGAAATTACATTTTACAATTACTTTCTTACCAATTAAGTTAAGTAATTCAATAGAAAATGTTAAAAATAACACTCAAACTTGATTTATTTACTGGAGACGTTTTTTGGAGTTATTTCGTCAAATATTTGTTAAGTCTAAACATACCTTAAGAAATTTGAAACCAGCTTATAACTTTTAAATACAAGCTTATCTGTTATTTAATTATTTTTAATAAAAAAAATTTCATTGGTTAAATTAAAATTTGCCTTATCTAAATGGAATTTCATAGTTATAATGAAGTATTTTCGTTAAAATCGCTTCATTGGGTTTCGTAATTACGTTAAAAATTTTCATTGGATATATGAAAACTATTGGATATATTAAAACTTATCCGAGTTGAACAAAAATTGTAATTGGGAACATAAAAAAACAATATACAAACATATGTAACTATGTATATTCATAAATTAATACAATATTATAGTTTCCTTAAAAAAATTTTTAATTATTAATTAAAAAATGTAAGATTTAATTATTTCATACATCTAATGTAATATGCCATTAAATTTATGAAATCAAAAATTTTTTTATAAAAGCAACATATTTCAATAATTGAAAAAAAATAATTTTTAACATTCAAATAACTGTATAGTCTCAATAATTAAAAGTATAAAAATATTTCGAAAAAGCATGCCTTCATAAATTAAAATTTTCATTATGACAATGATAAATGTCATTATAGTAATGAAACAAAACCTTTAAATCCATAAAAATTTACGTTTTTAGTTTTCTTTAATATGTACATGCGCTAGCAAAAAAATTTACGTTGTAATTGCTGTTATGGACAATTTAATCTCATATTTACGCTCTAAATTGTGTAATCGCAAAAAACAAAGTCTTTTTATTCAAAAAAAAAAGCTGGTAGAGAGCTAGTCTATCCGCGCGGGGGTTGCTGGATCGATTCCCGCCAGAGACTCACTCTGGTTCCTGCAGACAAGAGTAAAGCTTTGTGGGATTAGCATAGGGAATTAATAAAAAAAAAATTTTAAAAAAATTAAAAAAAGAATTGAAAGTCTTTATTAAAATAGTGATAAAAAAAATTATTTTCAATGAAATTGTGTTAGTTAAATCTTGTATATGTACCATCAAATTAATGAATATTTTCATGAATATTATAAAATCATTGAAAATAATAAAAATATATTTATTCATCCAATGAATAATATTCATAGATCTAATGTTATGTTTCATTAAGTACATTTTAATGAAACAGGTTATATTGATCCAACGAAGCGCTGCATAGGTTCCTTTTTAATGCAATTTTTCATGGGATTAATGTCAAAATTCATTGGTTTTGTGAAGAAAATTCTTTCAGTGTAAATTCGGTGTTTTTAATTTGCACATTAAATATACACAGAAACAATTTAACCAATTTAAGCATTAATCAAATATTAAATCAGTTTTAATTTAAAAAAAATATTCAAGTGAATTAAACGTTTAATTGATGTTATTAATTTGCACCAGTAAACAAATTCACTTAATTTTACGTTTAATTGACTGTGATTAAACGTTTAATTCATTTGATTAAAACTGATTATATTTTTGATTAAATCTTTAATTGGTGAAAAAAATTTTTCTGTGCAGTGCAAAAGTCAGACCTAACAAATATTTGAGAAAAAATCCAAAAAAAACGTGACCAGTTAACTGATCAAACTTTAGCTCTCTATTTTTTACAGTTTTTTTTTTGACAGACTAAACTTTATTTGTAAGAAGATATTTGCATAATGTTATTTAGAAGCTGTTAAATGATGTTTTATCTAGCAAATGTTTTGCAAAAGCAAACAACTTTTTAATAAAACTAGTGGTTACGTGTAGAAACTTACTTTAGTTTGATAGAATAAAAATTTGAGTTATTATGTTTCCTTTCTTTTCTCATTTGTGTTGTGTTTTTGGAAGGAATTAACTTTTTCTCTCAGCTATCCAAATTTTTTTTATGTATTTATATGACCAATAATATTTATTTTCAACATTTGAATTGCCGGGCATTTTCCACTCAAACGCAGCACCAAGATTTAAATGCACAAATCTATATTTTATATTTAATAACAAATTGACGCTAATCTTGTATGTGATTTAAGTTTTAAAATATTTATGACTTAAATACAACACTAACAAGTTAATTGAACTTAAAAATTTTAGTTTTATATTTTTGTACAAAATATGTATATTTTTCTTGATTGTCAATAACAAACATATAAAAAAAGGTAAATTTTAATATTTTTTCTGCCAATTTGTTTTATATTAAAAAACTAACAGATGCACACAGAAAATAAACTGCATTTGAAATAAAATTACATGCAAGTATTACACATTTATAAATGCACTTCTCACTATCTGCAGATAAAATTTAATTATTATCTTTTTGCAACTTATCTGGCTTAAGATAATGTTAATGGTTTGTTAAATACGTCAAACTAGTGTAATATATTTTTAATTTTATGGACCAATTATTTTCGAGTATATAAATAGCATTAACAGATTCCTAGATACATTTCACGTAGTAGATTTAAGTATTTAAAGGATTCAAAATATTCTTGACATTAGGATTCAAAAGGTTTTAGGAACTTCTTTTATTTACTGTAAAAACAATTACATTTTGTTTTGTAATGAACTACAAAATACTACGTATTAACTCCTATTTAAATTTTTCAAATACATTTTGCTATAAAAAAATCGGATTAAAATATATCGGGGTTTTTAAAAAGAACTTTGTTTTTTAACTGTGGCAACACCAACAACATGATAGTTTTGACACTTAGTTTTTTTGACGTATTCGTGGTAGATGCATTGGCAGTTCGTCAACTCACTATTGGTAATAGCAATTAATAGTAATTTCACTAATTTCGCGCCAAACCAATAATGAGCTGACGAATTGTTACACTGAATTCAATTTCGCTCAAAAATCGCATTAAAATAATGAAACGACCAATTTATTGCAAGCCAAATTTCCCGATCGCATAATTTGAATCAGCTTCATCTAAATTTTTTGTTTTATATTTTTTAGAAAACAAAGTTCTTGTTGAAAATCCCTTTATAATGAATATATTTTTTATGTGCTACAATAACAAGTAATTAATAATCGGTTGATTTCAATTACATGTAATTTATTTATTTGTAATTTTTATTTGAAATCTTTAAATTTCTCAAATTAAATTGTAAATGAATAAAACCCATTTACAACCGTAATTGTAATTGAAAAATAACACTTTATTATCAATCACACAACTTAATCAGTTGCAATAACATGTTGTTGTGCTACAATTACAAGTTATTAATAACCGGTTGATTAAAATTACTTGTAATTTGTTTAAGTGTCTTTTTAGTTAAAATTAGCTGTAACTTTATTTATAAATAAATTGAAAAATTCAAATTACATTTAATTCAAACTAAAAGTTTTCAATTCCGATGTTTATATCAAATCTTAGGTGTCTCATTGCCACTTTACCATCAATCACACAACTAAATAAGTTGCAATAGAATGTTGTTGTACTGCAATTACAAGTAATTAATAACCGGTTGACTACAATTACTTGTAATTTGTTTGAGTATCGTTTCAGTTAAAATTAGTCAATTACAATAATTACTATTTAATTTTTAAGGGATCAAACTCATTTACATCAGTTCTTGGAAAGCTTAAATTACTTGTAATTAAAAATAAAAGGTTTCAATTACAATTTATATGTCATACTTTAGGAGGCAGTTTGTGATCAAGCGCATAGGAATAGCTTATCCCAATAAATTTCAGTTTATCAATAGTATAAAAGGGGAATTTAGCACCTTTAAAGGAACCTTGTAAACATGTTCTTGTAATTAAAACCGATGAGAAAATAATTACTTAAAATTTATTTTCTTTCTTAAATGTTTTACATAAACTTATATGATAATTTTTTTTTAATTACCACTGAAGTGTTTCAATGAATTTTATATCTAAATGTAATTGACTAAATTTCCATTACTTGTAATAGTAATGTTAGAATAACAAAGCTTTGAAACTAAAAGTCAATCTTGTTTAAATACCATCTTGTGCAGTGATGCCAATAGTAGGGAATTTTTCCTTTTTGTAGGGATTTTTTCGGAAAATTTCAAGTGTAGGGATAAAAGGAAAGATATTTTCTTTTAAAGCAAATGTAGGGAATTTTCAAAATATTATCTCATTTTCAATAGGTTGTCTAAAAATACGTATATACTCAGCTTTTTTCCATTTTTAAATTAAAATTTTTTATATAAAACAGCATTTTTAAACGGAAATCCTATACTATGAGTTCTAACAGCCTGGGAATCTTCAAAAATTGCCAAAACCATGTACCCGAATATTCGTCGCCCACCCTAATATATAATTAGGGGCCTACGAATATTCGAGTTCGCATTTGCAAACTATAGAAAGATCAAAGATCTAATGAACGAGATTTCTACATAGAAATTAATTTGTAAAAAAAACAATCACACCTTCTGAACTAAGAGAAAAACCAATATCATTTCGAATTTTTAATGAAAACTTTTAAGGATAAGGAGAGAAATATTTTTAAAAGAAAAATTTTTTTATTTAAGTTTAAGGGAACTGAAGAAAAAATTTTTTTAAATTTTACATAGCCTTCCCTCTTATTTGGTATTAACTTTGCTAAATATTATTAGACACTTATGTATATTAAAATAAAAATTATTTAAAATAGGTATTCTTGAAAAATATTAAGCTCTTTAAAAAGGACATAAGATGAAGAAATAAAAAATTTAATACGAAGGCTTGACTCTAGATTAAACGATATAAACAGGCGTTTCTGGCAAAAAGAAAATTTTAAATTTGTCACACAGTGTAATTTTTAAAATTGAATTTTTATACGTGCGTGTATGACATTTACATCTAGTATCTATTTTGGTTTTTTCTTGTTGTTAATAAATGATGTTATTGTAAAATGTACAAAATTTAGACAAATTATGTGTTTGTTTGAATGCTGATAATAACAATAAGTTTTTAGCGTAGGGAAAAGGGTAGGGAAAATGTTTTTAGTTGTAGGGAAAAAAAGGAATTATTTTCTTAGACACTTTGGGAATTGTTAAAAGTTCTCCTGGCATCACTGGTCTTGTGTCTAAATTTAATTTGTTGTTTGCTAACTATAGAGTCAATGCAAATAAAAGAAATCCCAGTACATATTCAGGTATTTCTAAATTTTTATAAACAACAATTAATTATATTTGAATTGGTGTGCAGTGCATTGAGTACGCTCATAGTAGCTAAAGGTTTTGTATCTTAATACGTCTACCTGTTGCATATACACATAGAGACTTATCTAAGTATGAGCGACTGTTTCAAGACGATGCAATCAACCACACGCAATTTCTTAATACTCGACAAAATTTATTTAATTATTTTTTTTTTATTCAATTATTTTTTCTTATAACTTTCAGCAGGGCTACAGATTTTACTCACTGATTCGTAGATTTTCAAACACAAGCAACAAATTTCGCAATAAAAGGTTTTAATATTTTAAAGCTTTTATTTTCTCAATTCTAAAAAAAATATTATTAAAAAATGCAAACAATTTTCAAGTTTTATTGTTGTGACTGACTGACTGCATCAGGTTCTTAAGCGTCTTTTTGCTTACGATAGAGTTAAAAGTCTACAACAAGCAAACCAATGTTAATGTTAATTACAAAGTTTAAGCTTGTGATCTTAAAAATTATGAGTCCGAATAATTAAAATAATTTTATTTTATTTTTTTCTCTTTGTTATTGTTTGAGATGTTTATTCATTAATTCCTTTAGACAATTAACACTTTTTACTTATTCATATATTTTACGATAGAACAAATTTAGTATTTTTATGATCCTAAGTTTGAATTACTTGAACTCGGTTTATGTTTTTCATTTTTTTTTTTTTTTGGGAACATATCAAACACTTGGGATATATATTTAGTTTTTTAACGTACTTAAAGCGATTCTAAATAGGAATAATTTCCAAAACCAATCCCGGAATTTCTTAAAAGAAGTATAAAATTCCCAAGAGATTGAACTTTTAAATGGTAGTGCCACTCTCAGAGCAAAATTACGATGTGAGCGTTTTAACCTCATATAACAGTACATCAGCAGTACATTTTATATGCGTGCATACGTGAGGGCTTGTCAACAACCTTTTTGTAGAAGCTACAACCAGTGTTGCCAATTTAGCCATTTAGTGGCTAGATTTAGCCATTTTTCACCCTGTTTAGCCATTAAAAAATGCATTTAGCCATTAGCCATTTTTAGCCATTTTTCAACTGGTTTAGCCATAAAATTTTTCTTGCCGTTTTTCTTTTAAAAGAATAATTTTTATTTTATTATAAAAATATATAAAAGCAAAATGAACATTTTAAATAATTAAAACGGCTTTAATTTAAATCACAACTTTTACAAATGTTGAAAATCGCTATAAACGATGATGATGAAACATCTTTCAAAATAAAGAAACAGCCCTACAAGAAACGAATGAGCGAGTAGTCACATTTTTCATTTTGGTGTTAAGAAAATGATAGGAAAAAATTACCGATTGTGACCGAACACTTGATTTCGGTCATTTCTTTCTATTATTTTCTTAACACCAAAATGAAAAATGTGACTACTCGCTCATTCATTTCTTGTTGGGAGTATTCCAATATTAAATGCGGCAACAAATTTTTTTTAAGAAATTTCAGATATTACTATAAAGTTGCTCTCACTTCCATGGTCTAATGCTGAAGTAAACATCGTTAAAAGTAATTTCATAAATAGGTTACATTTAGCAACCGTTAATTCGATTTTAGCAATGAAATATTTATACCAACACCACAATAGTGTAGAGGGTACTATGCGTTTGTGCTGATGTTTGTAACACCTTAAAATATTGGTTCTAAGCCCACCTTTTCGTAAACCGTTTGACTCAGAACCACTTTCTGAGTCGAATTAACGATGTTTGTCCGGCTGGCTGGCCGTCCATGTAAACCTTGTGCGTAAAGTACATATCGCAAATTTGCAGATCATTTAATAAAATTTGGTACACAGGTTCTAATGAGGTGTAGGGTATCATATAGTCGGGGTTGACCAACTATATTTTCTTACTTGTTTTTTATTGTAGATCTGGAATCAAAAGGTTGGGTAAATGTTGTCGTGATTACTATTTACCTTCAAATTATTTAAAACTAATAGGCACGAGTGATTCCTATGAGATGAACAATAACGACATAAAATTTATCGATGATTTTATTTTTTAAATATCTTTCAGAATATTAAATAACATTTATTCTTATTTAAGAAATTGATCTTAACTAACAATTTCATCGTAAACAACTTTAAAATAATTATTTCTGTTGTGTTATTGAATGTGTTTTTATTTAAAATAAGCTTTTAGCCATTTTTTAGCCCATTTTTAGCCATTTTTTAGCCATTTTTCCCCGTAAATTTAGCCATTTTTGGTCTCCAAGTTTTGGCAACACTGGCTACAACAACACCAAACATTTAGTTAAAAAACGCTTAGCTTGTTGTGTATAGAAACAACAACAAAAAAACTGAACAAGAAGAAAAACGTATATTATTTTCCTGTTTAAAGAGTAAAATTCTATGAGGTGTAAAATGGGTAAGTAAATCAATCATAATAATATTCTCCTTATGTCACTTTGTTGTTCTCTGGGGTTAGTATTTTAGGATCGAATCAATCTAATTTCATTTTCGGATTATTTTTAGAACGAACTCGGGATTCAATAAACTTTATAAAACTTGATCGATATCATTTTCGGAATATTTCGGTACTTGAATCAATCTATCTGTACTTGATTCAAGAAAATCCGTGCTTGCCGTGCTATTGATACCGCTAAGGATTGATTTGAGTACGGATGGATAGATTTTTCTTTCCAGTGTACTATCCCATTTACAATTCGACTTTTAAGTGACCTTCTAGACTTAAAAACAAGTAAGAATGTATAGTCGGTCAAGCACGACATTATGATACCCTACACCACAGTATCTAAAAACAAATATTTTAAATTTCATTAGAATCGGTTTGACAGTTTCTGAGAGGCAGAAATTGCACCCTATCTCCCCTCGTGGTCCTATTTTTTTAAAAATTCATAGCTTATGTGTTTGTATAATTATGGATCAGTCTTTGTTTTAAATTTCATTAAATTTGGTTTGATAGTGTAAACAAAGTCCCTATTCCGGAAAGCAGTTTGTACAGGGGCTATACGAAATTATGAACCGATTCGCCCCAATAGGCTAGGTCCTTGTGCCAATTAGAACCTATGTACCAAATTTCATCAAATTATCTTTGCGCGCTAGGTTACATGGACAGCCAGCCAGCCAGCCGGACGGACATCGTTAGATCGACTCAGAAAGTAATTCTTTGTTGATCGGTATACTTTAAGGTGGGTCTAGGACCAATATTTTAAGGCGTTACACACATCAGCACAAATGCATATTACCCTCTCCACTATTGTGGTGTTGGTATAATTACTTTTAAAACTCGAAATAGTTTTTAGAAAATGAGAAACTTAAGTACTCAAACAGACGTACAATCTGCAATAAATCTTAAAAAAAATAGAAGTCCGACATAAAAAGTATGAGATATCCGTGGTTTTCAGTTGTCCATAATTCCAAGATAAAGCTAATAACCAGGGTAACCGTTATTATTTAATTGTATGTTATTGTTGTGCAACGAACGGAGATAGAAACAATATATAGAGATTTTTGTGATTTTAGACGTCGATTTGGTTATTTTATTTTATTATTATTTATATTTTGCATATTTTACCCTTTACGGTATTTAATTGAATATTACAGTCAAATAAGCTTTTTTGAAGCCTTTTTTAAGTTCATAGAGAATATTTCCCCTTTTTTGAAGCATATTTAGATAATTGTTAAATTTGTTTTAATTCTCCCAAGTGCGGAACCAAAACATGGATCAAATGCTAGCCACCAGATGGTTAATCTTTTACACACCGTCTACAACAGCCATGAAATGCTTAACATTTACAGTAATATGATGTTAGTGTTAAGTATAGACTCATCATGTTAGATGTGTTCTCGTGTTAAACATGGTTGTTAATGCAAATGTTTTAACAACGCTTTTATAACATCATGTTATAACAGCAAATCATGTATGTTGTAGACGTGGAGTTAATACACACATAACCATAGATGTGTAACACATAGAAATGTTGGTTCTAGAAACACCTTTTTAAGGGTGGTGCAATCATAATGCACGATGATAATTGTAAGTCGCACCTTACCGTCAAGTTATTTGTCCAACTTAATTTGACACTTCTTTTTTTCAGTGTTTGACAAATTCAACCATGGGAAATACACAATTGAGCAGAGTGCTAGGATTGTTGAAGCCTTTTACGAAAATGGGCGTTCAAATGAAAATGCACGAAATCACTTTGTGATTTTTTTTGGTCAGCATAATCGACCAAATGTGTAAACAATCGGGAGAATTTTGCGCAAATTTCAGCAAACCGGGTTAATGGACTGGCGGCGTAAAGTAATTAAAAATGTGGACCATCGGATGGAGGTATGCCACCGAAACCATGGCAAGCATTTGGCCGATATTTTGTTTCACACACAACTGGCATAGATACTTTCATCTTAATAAAAAATATTGAGATAATTTCTGGAAAACTTTTTGTTTTGTTTACAATTAACATCGTGCGTTTTGGTTGGACCACACTTTATTGCAATTGCCGTTAAAACATTTTTGTTCTCTTTGTTTTAAGTTTTAAATACTTATTAAAATCTGATCTTTTCAAATTATTTATTAAAGTTTATTGCATCATTTTAAATAATTTAATGGCACTAATTTCAAATTAATTTTGTTGACCTTTAACCCAATTTAATTCCAGCATCTTAATTTCTAATAAATATGCAAATTATTGGTTTTTAAATGTTACTATTTTTTCTTGCAACACATTTTGCATTAAACGTTGCTATTGCACTTGTTTCGCAATAAAGAAATAATTAAAAAAAAATTAATTAAATGCTTATAACAGGATCTAGCTTTTATGTTTTAAGGTCAAATTAATAATCGGTACTGGAAAATTTGATGTGAAAAATAGGAGTCATTTAAAAAAAATTACATGCGTTTTCTGAATATTGTAATCAGCGATTAATTAAACTATAATGAATTTTCAGGCTTTATACGAATTAGTTATACAGGGAAATTTTAAGGCTTAATAAGATCCGGACGGTTTAAGATAAACAAAAATTTTTTAATAAAAAGAGTCAACAAATTTTATATATCGTGTTTTTTAGCTTCTGCCGCAAGACCCCAACATTGGTAGGTCTTAATTGGACACCCTCTGGGTCCTCATGAATAGCGAAGTTGATTAAACGATGTCCATCTGTCCGTGTGTATGTTAAATGAGGATTTCCGAAGACCCCAGATATAATGGGGAGTAGGTTCTTATAAATGTATATCAGATGCAGTCCGGAATATACTTTTATTGAAATTCAGCCAGAGCGGTCCACAAAGGGCTGAGATATAAGCAAAAACCACGAATGCCTTTTTTACGTATAGATAAGAACTTAAAATAATAATAGGAAACAGAAATATTTATTTATTTAGTTTATTACATGTCATTTATTTTTTAAATATGATTTCTGGCATATGTCCGCCGCGAGCTCTATGTTCCATTCGATCAATACAATTTGTTACTACTTTATCCAATAAATCGCACGAACGAACAGGTCCACTTCTGGAGATAAAGTTGTCATCAAATTAATGTTTCAATAAATCGATTGCCAAGCACGCTGCATGGCAAGATTCGCCCGTCTTGTTGGAATCAAAAGTCGTTGATAATTAGCTGATAAGTTTTTGGAAACAAAAATTCAGTCAGCTTGGCTTGATAGCGCTCGCCATTCATCGTAACAAAAGCTCATTGCGAAAGAGCGCGTAAACCGCACAAAACAGTTAATTTTAATAGATGTAATGGCGAAGTATATTTCCACAATTTAGAAGCGTTGTTCTAGTGTTAAACGATTGATGATAACTTGTCATTCCTTACTGAACAGAATTGTCAAGACAATTTGTCATATGTCAAGCCGTTATTATCGATATCGAAAGTTCGCTTGCGGTTTAAAAAAACACACTATACTAAAGCTCCCTTAAATTTCTTAGTGAAGTGCATTTGTAATTTATCTACCAAAATAAGCAAATAACGCTATTTTGAAAAAAAAAAAAAAACATTATATTAAGCCATCAATAAATGCAAAATATCGTAGTTCTCTTGGTAAATTCAACAAAAGCATGCACAAAGTTTTTCGTTGGAGATTATACAAGAGCAACGATTTATTGCATCTGCGCTTTCGCAAGACCATTTGCACCAAACACTTAATGGTCCTATTATATTAAAAAAAATCGAGTCAATTTGAAAGATTTAAACTCATTTTCGCGCTTAACATTATTTTCGAAAACACCTTTGGAACCTGAGTTGATAAAATATTACGAAAAATTGTTATTTCCTAAATACATTAAATGCAATTTATATTTTATTTAGAAATCTTTCAAATAAAAAAATAAACTAAAAATAACTCCTAAAAAAAAACAAAAATACAAAAACATATTAAAAAAAAATTCAATTAAATAAGTGTAAAAACTAAATAAAGTGTTACTAATTTGAACATCTCTCTTTTGCTAAAAAAAAAATAAAAAAATCAATTTTCACACGTTACTCATAATTGCGGCCATAATTTCAATAATCGAATAAAGCTGACTAAAAGACAACTAAATTTTCGTTGTTCAAATCAAAACACAAAGCGGATGACTGAAAATTTAGTTTAAGTTTAAGAAATAAAATACATGGACACATAAAACCATAGATTTATACCCAGTCAGTATTTAACAACAATTAATGATCATCTACATAAAATCAGTTTTGACTTCTTTGCTGAATATAAATGATACTTTTTCCGTGAGATAAAATCCGGTGAGGTAAAATCCGGTGTTCCTTGACCCTCTCTGGTTTCTGCTCTTTACCAACGACATGCCTGAAATTATTAAACATTCACATATTCTAATGTTCGCAGACGATGTAAAAATATTTTTAAACTTCACGAACTCTTTAGACCACATCTATCTTCAAGAAGACTTAGATACTTTTTATAATTGGTGTAAGCATAACCTAATGGAATTAAACCTAATGAAATGTAAACATATATGCTTTTCTAGAAAATAATTATAAACTCGGTCGCTACAAAATCGAGATAGTGGACACAATTATGGATCTTGGCATTTTACTGGATGTAAAATTGGATTTTATTCAACACATAACAATGACTGTCAACAGAGCTCGTTGTACTCTGACTTTACTAAACGTTGGGCGAAAGAATTCAATGATCCTTTCTTCACTAAACAACTTTACACATCTCTCGTTAGACCAATCATGGAATACGGTGCGATTGTATTGGATCCACATTATATGGTTCATAATGATCATATTGAATTAATTCAAAAATTCGTGCTTTTTTGCCTGAGAGATACATATCGAGGATATGATAATCTCCCTTTTTTTGTTTGCAAAAAAAATGGAGGAATTGAATTAAGATTTTTACAGTGGGTAGATATGACTACTGTTTATAACTTTCCTATAAAAAGTGAAAGTGTTGAAATGGTGTTTAGAGGAACAAGTGCGATATGTATGTACATTTCACATATTAAAATTGTGTTCTTGTGTAGTCAGTCAGGCGTGTCACATAAAAGAATTCGGATCGAAAGTGATTTCGTATCTTTCTTCACTTAAAGCGAAATCCCTTCTGATCGAAAATCATTTCTGTGCCAAGCCTAAATGTATTGATAGTATTTCAAAGGATTACGACAATATTTCCTGATCGGTGGCGACTGTTTCTTTGCTAAGTTACTATAAATCAGTTTTGGACAACAAACGTTTGCATGTCGTTGATGTCGGAATGACGCAGATTTATTTCCTTGTAATTTCGTATTTGTTAGGATAATTTACATACTTTTTGTTTTACACTCAGCTTATAACTAGATTTGAATATCGCTCACACAATGGTCTGTTTAAAAATTAGCGTATTTCCACAGGAATGCCATGGTTTAATTAACCTGTTGTGTTTCTATAATATGAATGTTGATTTTCACAAAGCTGACTTAGCGTTTGGTACAGTACGATATGCTTGGACTGTTTTGTTCACTGTCCATTGATGGCTTTAATTTCTGAAGAACAAGAGCCCCTTTATTAAAGTTGAAATATACCAAGGGCACTAAAGGTAAATACGTAAAACTACAACTTTAAACTTAGAAAACTGCATAAATATACCACCTACCAAAATAATCGGTTTAAAAGCACAATAATCGATTTCAGTATAAAATCGCATAGGTAAATTCAATTGCAAAAAATCGATTTTTTTTACCACAAAATCGATTTTCGATTGGAATCGAAATATGTTCATGCGCAAGCGCAAAAGGCTCGTAGCCTTTTTCAGGTTCATATTTGACCATAGCTCCCATACAAGTGCTACTCCCGAAAAAAGCATTATGGCATAAACATAACTTCCTTATAAATGTTAGTATTGACTTAAAAATTCGCTAAAATAACTTGTACGATAGCCACCATTACCAAATGTTGTGCTGGTGGATCCAATCTTAACCATATTAAGATTCTATATAAGCCACCTTCCTAAAATCACCTAAACGCAAACAAATTTCGTATAACTAGAAGATGGTGCCTGAATAATATTCAACCAAAAGAACTTTTACATGAATCTTTACCTCATAACAAATTTTGTTCTGGCGGGTCCATGATTGTCCATGTGTCCCAGATAGGGTACACTTGAAAATTTAATTTGTAATACTTTTACTTGACCGACTATACTGTCTTACTTATTTTCAAAAATGGATTATTATGCAATGTGAAACATAAACTAAAAATAATTTTTGTTTTGTAAATTCATGTTTTTTTTAATATAAAAAAACGAGCTCTTTCTATGAATATTAAAAAGGTTTAGTGTTTACAAAAACATGTTTCGTACTCTTTTGTTTGCTAAAAACCCTTTAGTATTGCCCAGATTATTTTTAGTTTGAGAATAACATTGGACAACAAATTGATTAAACATTGTTTGTCAAATGTTTATATTCAAGTCATTATCAATTTAAATTCAAATGTTAAAAACAAACCATTGGAAAAGGCTTGAGAATTCTGCTTGCTATCAAATTATAAAGTCATTTAATATCAAAGGTTTTACTTCGTATTTACTGTGAAATGCTAGCTGGGATAAACTGTACGTGTGTATGTGAAATATGCACATGTATTTGTTGTTTTAGTATAGTATTTGTGCCATTTTTCGAATTGATATGAAAATGGCCAATAATTGGTAGTTAATTATTATATAGTTATGACTTGAATACCGTCAATTAAAAGTAATTATCATAAATGTTGTTTGTTATACATATTTTACACAGATGCATTTACACACACACACACAAATGGATATCGATACTAAGATAAATTGTTTAAGTTTATACAAATTAAATTTCAAAAGGTCTTTAAAAAAATATAAAAGTGTATCAAATAAAAAAACAACAATAAGACATTTAACAGCATTTAATTTAATTTTATTATATTATTTTTTTTTTTGTTTTAATTAAACATTTGTTCAACGAAATTGTTTAAATAATAAAAATCTGTTTAAGATTACAAAAAAAACACGACAAAAACGATGACTTAACGTACGTGGGTCTACTATACAAATAATTTAAAATGTATTTGGCCAATTCACATGTAATAAATTTTAAGCAATTAAATAATTCCATCATTAGGATTAACTTGTTTGTTTAGTTTTTTAAGTTAGAATATCTACAGTATTATTTCTTACTTTAATCTTCCAAATTATTATCCTTTTTCTTCGAGCTTTTTTTATTAAATATTATTCTTTTATAAATTTTTTAAGCTTAAGGTAACTTTTTTATAGAATTATTTAAAATATTTTTATTACATAAATTTCCTGAAGAAGATTTCCAACGGGAATCGAAATATCGAAAATAAAAATATTTTAATTAACCCAAATTTTTAATATCTCAATCCGGCTCAAGTTCACCAAATTTAATTTTCATTAAATTATTTTCATGAAGAAAGGAATTTTTCAACATGATAATTAATTAAAATTGTTATTGATAATCATTCATTCTTGACTGACCTGAGATTCGAACCCAGGCGGCTGGTTACCATGACATGTTTCGATCGCAACCACTCGATCTCCTCAGATGGATTTGCCGCCTTACACCCGCAGCCAGGGCACGAGCTAGGGCACGAGCGTGTACATTTGTCCTTCAAGTTGTGCTGGGAAGGGTCAACAGGAGAAGGAGAGACAAAATGAAGAAACAAAAAAAAAATGTACTTTGGACTTCAAGAAGAATTCTTGACATAAGTACGGAAAGAACAGAAGTAAGGAAAAACATGTAAAATCAATTAAAATGGATAATCATTCGGAAAAGCAAATTTCGATCTACCAAAGGTTAAAATACAATTTGGTTTAAAGATTGATGTTAGACTATTGACGTCAGCAGTCGTCGATGGCTGCGAGTGTAAGACGGCAAATCCATCTGAGGAGATCGAGTGGTTGCGATCGAAACATGTCATGGTAACTAGCCGCCTGGGTTCGAATCTCAGGTCAGTCAAGAATGAATGATTATCAATAACAATTTTAATTAATTTTCATGTTGTAAAATTCCTTTCTTCATGAAAATAATTTAATAAAAATTAAATTTGGTGAACTTGAGCCTGATTGAGATATTAAAAATTTGGATTGAAAACCATAAATGGTTCAACTAAGTAAATAACCACAATTCTAATTATTTTAATTAACTTTATAAAAAAAAGTGCCCTTAAGCTGAAAAAATTTATAAAAGAATAATATTTAATCTTCCAAATAATTTTGACAAAAATAAGAAAAGGGTAAAATGCTTAAAAATTTAAAACGATCATGCACACGAATAGACAAAAAGTTACAAAAATTCTGCACCAACTAATTTTTAGTGGTATGTACTATCAAATTATCTTTCAACAAAATTTAAATTAAATCAGACTCAGAAGTTGCAAATGCTTTTCTTTTTCCAATTACATTACAAGTTTGGGCAAATACCAATTACTAATTGCATGTAATTGTTATAAAATTGTCAATTACAAATAAAACAACATCTTGCAGTTACAACTTGAAACCAATTCCAATAATAAATAATTAGCATTTAAGTTACAATTAATTGGTTTTGATTACAAGTAATTGCTATTTCTTTGCCAATTACCAATTCCTGTCATTAGTAAAGTTTTAAACCAATTACACATAAATGTTACTTGCTTAAGTTATTTAGCAAGTAATAAATAACAAAACAATTTGAATTACATTTCAAATTAAGAAAAAATATTGTTATATCTTATAAATAAGCCCACATATCCTTAACTCTCGAGCTTAATCCCTTAAAGCTTTTGCAGGTGCTAGTTGTTCTTCATAAGGGATTTCCCGTGGCAAAAAATTCGGGAAAAAAATTCCGGGAAATTTGTGCGGGAATTCCCGAGATTTTTTTAAATTTAAATATGGCAACTTTACTGCTGATATAATTGTTAATAAGTTGTGTGATGAAATAGATATTAGCCGTTAGGCAAAAAGGTCTTAACTTAAAAAAACGCATAACACAACTGCTTTTAATCGTTATCATCTGCTCTTAGGAAAAATGTCTATGAAATACACCAAATAAATATTTTTCAATTTAACATAACGAAAAACTGCAGTTTCTGACTTAATACAGTTGTGCCAAACGCTAAAGAGATGTCAATTCATATCCCATAAGAAAGGCAATGTTTAATGCTCTGAAATTTCGAAAGAAGAAAAGTAAAAATGTACAAAATTTTTAATAAATAATTTAACTTTTTTGGTTTTATATAAAAGCTGTTGGCTTTGAATTAATTCTGTGTCAATTAGTGATTAAGTCTATTTGTTTAGTTTTATAAGAGAACAATTTAAAACTTTAAAGGTGGCTTTTGGAAATTTACTCCAAATTTATTATAATCATCAGTAGTCTGCGGTTATAGTTTTTTAAGTTTTTATTCCGAAACCCTTCTAATGTCACCAAAAACAAAAAGTAATTTTGCTACATATAACTTCCACAAAAATCAAACAAAATAATTGAAATTTTGCCCATGTGTACTTTTATACATAAATTTCTTAAGGTACCATTAAACACGTTTTCCTTTTTGCCACAGAAATAAAAAGGTTGAATGCATTTATAAACTTATTTAATTGATCTCAGGAAATGTTATTTGTTCGCATAAATTGAATTAAATAATATTTTCCATCGATTTGCGTTGAGCGGAAATCCCCGGAACCCCGGGAAATTGAAAAATAAATCCCTCTTTCCCGGGAAATGAAAAAGTCCGGGAAAAGAAAAACTCTAGGTGCTAAATTAATAAATGGAGAATATGCACAACAAAATCCTAAATAAAACTCTTGTCTACCAACATTTAAATTTTTCGTTTAACCGATTTTGTTTGAGCCCATTTTAAAGATAATAATATATTTTATTTTATTAATTTTTTTAAATAATTTTCACTTTATACAACCCATCCTCCCAGCACACGAAACAAGTTGAAGAACATCCCTGCGGGAAATTTGTGTAAATTGTCTTAGCAGACTGGTACTGGGCATTGTAAATATGTAACTGG
This sequence comes from Pollenia labialis, assembly GCA_949318255.1. Taxonomy (NCBI): domain Eukaryota; kingdom Metazoa; phylum Arthropoda; class Insecta; order Diptera; family Polleniidae; genus Pollenia; species Pollenia labialis. The sequence continues at coordinate 105,218,742 of OX439143.1, read as the reverse complement.
TGCAAAAAGAAAGAACTCATGAACAGTGAAGAACAAAAGGGAATGTGATTTGGAATCTTTTTTTTCATAACGTACTCCTGAGATGGATGCTGCAGTTTCTGGCTCGAAAAAGAATCTCCTTGAGGTGCTTCCATCATTTGAATTTCTTTCTGAATGCATGCATTTTTATATTCTTGACAGAAGTTTTTAAAAAATATTTTATTTCTTTGAAAAATAAAAAACCCTTTCTTGAACACAAATTTCGTGCTTTGTGTCAGTTACTGAAATGTAGTATTATTTCAGTAAACAAGTCAAGAACCAAATTGTTGAAAGTCCCAAAAAATGTGCGACACCACCGGTGAAGACTGTACTGAAATTCATTACTTTATCTACCTTTTAGTTCTTCATAAACCAGTTAAATAATTGGTTCTCCTTTCACTGGTCATGAGTTTCTTTTTGTGCTTGTTCTATTTTTACAAGTCCCAGGAAATTATTAACCTATTTTTCGACGTGCAAAGAACCTACTGATCGATTTTTTAGAGTGATTAAAAAGCATTTTTTTTACAATGAAATAAAAAATTAATTATGATCGACCATAGAGGACAAAACCTAAGAGGAGAAAATCCTTGGGTCCGGCCCACCCATGCTATACAGGCAGTTGAAATCTTAAATAAGCCGGAGATCATATTTTTTAAATAAAACTTTTTATCAAGGATTATGTTTGTCATGGCTGTAGGTCATGAATTTTCGGAATGCTTGATGTCACATTTTGATATGTCTGTTTTGTTTACTCTTCAAGCATGCACGAATTTCAACGGAAAGTATGTCAAGCATGTGTGTAATCCCATCAAACGTAAGGACAAACTTTTGATATAATATGACTTTGTCATTTGATGTAAAGCAGCCTTCTCAGAGCTTTTTCAACGATTTGATTCCAACATTTGAGCACAAATTGATAATGATTTGAATATAAACATTTAACGAACAACGTTTTATCAATTTGTTATCAAATTGTTACTCAGTTTTATTATCAAATTAAAAAAGAACAGCCTGGTCAACACTATAGCGAAAAATACATGCAAACGTTTAGACAAGGCGATTAAAGTCAAATTTCTTTTACAATCATCACATCGAAAATTGTCCGAGAATGCCGGATGTCTCTGGAGGAGATAGCGAGACATTCAGTGGTTACTTTTAAGTGGGTCCCTGAGCACAGGGGCATGCATGGAAACTGTATGGCTGATTCGCTGACACATGCACGAACCACCTTGAGTCGTATCGACTCGGCCCATGATATAGGTGTAAGCAACTTATTGCGCACAAATGTTATCTCATTGCCTATTAGAAGTTGTTTAATGAAACAAACTGTAAGGGGGACCATGGTGAAAGCACACGTCGCGCATGCGGACTTTACCTAAGAAACCGAATTGTCGATACAACTGGCCACGGGCCCGTTGGGAAACACGCCCAAAGATTGGCGCTCCTTTACGGCCTTGAACCCTATCCTAAGTTGGTACCAGTTAGAGAAATACAAAGAACAAAAAAATCCCTCTTACAGATTCTCATTCACTGAGGATCTTGCATGCTTAATTTGATGTTTCTAGGTTTAATATTAACGAAAATTCAAAAAGTTTCGGTTAAAGATAAAAAAATAGCAAAAAGTTACCCCACATAGTCTTATCACTCAGGATATTGCATGTTAATGTGTTTAGGTCAAATATTAACGGTAATTAAAAAAAGTCCCAGTTGTAGAACCGAAAGAAAAAATCGTATTTCCCTACTTCCCCTTTTTGGTACTTTTTTCTCCCAATTGAAGTACCAAAAATTTTAATATCGTAGTGAGAGCCCATGAATGGAGAAAAATGCTTTGTAAAAAAATCTAACAACAATAGTTATGAATTTAACCCTTTAAACGAATTTCTAAAAAGTACAGAATTTTTATTTTTTAGATAAATTTCGAACGTTTATTAGTTCACAATAGAGATGAGCGATCCCGTGATTTTTAAGGAACATCGTGATTAGTGAACGTGATTTTAAATCACTGTTATTTAAAACTGTGATTGTGATCACAACTTTTATTTTTGTTCTTGGATATTTGAAAATGTTTTGTTATGGAGTTTGACAAAGAAATAAGGCAACAAAAACGATCACCTGTTTAGTTGGACATACTTGAACAAATAAACATTGGCTGTAAAAAAATTCTAAAAAGGAAGAAGAGAGAACAAAAGAAAAAATAGCAACAATTACATTCATGAGTGCAAAAAACGCTATTACCCACACAAACAGTGAAATATCATAAATAAGTGTATGAATCAAAATAAGAAAATAACAACTTAGCAAGTACCTGTTACTTAACAGATTTGGTCACAACTGTGATTCGTGATTTTTCAGTAACAGTGATTAAATCACAGGTACGGAAATATCGCTCATCTCTAGTTCACAAGATGGAAGAGGTGACAAAAAAGTTCCAAAATTCAGGTTTAACCCCGAAAAGGTCCGCTTATTTTTCCAAAGAACAACGCTAAATATTACATTTTGTTCAGTCTCTTTTAGTTTTGGAGATATGAATAAGGTTAGAATAGGAGGTTTAGCGCCCCTGGACCCTGTCCTTAGCGCTTTGGGGAACCTTATATAGCCTATGCCCATTTCTGAAATCTTGCCAGCAGTTCCGGAGATTACCTCTTACAAACATAGAAATATAAAAACTTTTCATATTTTCACAATTAGTATACGTACAATAACGACTATTTATATCTCAATTTTATTATTAATTTTACTGTAAAACTAGTTTAAAATCGACAAATTTTTTATTGGTTGTAGTGTTTTTCTAAACGATATTTCTCTTGAATTGTTTTAATTGTAGTGGCACAATTATGTATTATAAAACAATTAAACAAATGGCTGTGATCTTTTGATTACAAACAACTTTGTATTGAACATTTTTATTCAAAAAAAAACAGTAAACAGTAACTTTTAAAACAAAACAAAAAATAGTGAAACCTATTTTCCCGTTCATTGCAGTCTGTTATAATTAAAAAATAATAAAAAAAAAACAAAGATGATGTTGAAAACAAAATAAACATTTATAAAAATTTTGGTTTAAAAAAAAAATACGGTAGGTATAGGAAAGTTGAAACTGGAAGCCAAAACCGTCAACAAAATTTTAGAAATAAAAAAAATTGTATGTTAATTTTAAGCAAGCCCCATTATTATCTCATTTAATGAAGCGATTTAAGATAAAAATTATAAATTTTTTTATTTTTGAATTGTTGTAATTATATAAAATCATACAATATTTAATATGCAATAAATAAAATTTTAAAATGTTTCTAGAACTTGAATTTAAAAAGTGATTATTTCTAAATATTCTTTTTTAATATATTTTTATAACATTATAAATATGACATTGAAATTGTGAGTGTTCTGAAGAGGTATGAGGATGGTCTGAAAATTAGTTGAATTAGCGTAGAATCAAAAACTCAAGAATTTGGAAGTTGTTTTTAATACATTTTTAATGTGATTATTGTTAAAAAAAAATCTGTTTAATAGAGAAATCTTATTATAAAACGAAGTTTAAAATTCTTACGTTTAGCGTTTTCGATTTCCAGAGCACCCCTGATAAACTCCTTTTAGCTCGATAAAAGTATGAACTGTTTAACATATTAAAATAAAGATAAAACAATAGAATCGCGAAAAAAATAAAAATTAACATCGCGGGTTATTGAACCGAGTTTTTGCGACCACGTGCCTTTCTAAAAAGTTAATTTTTATTTAACTTTTCTGCATTTTTTCATTTTCTAAATTATTGGTTTAGTCACTTCTTAAAAACTCTTAGTGACAACGTTTAACTCTAATTTTTTATTTTGTTATTCATTTAATTTCTTTACTGTTTTGAGCTGCCAAACCCTATTCTCATCTTCATTAGATTTAGACAGCCGAAACTATTTGAATTTTGTTTTTTTGCTGTGTTTTGTTTAATACAAAATGTCAAAAAAGTGGTAGTTTAGATTTGGTTCCTTGAAAAGTCACCGAGCAAAAAGCATACTTGGGTCCTTCAGTGGTCCCTTTGTGATACCCAGTGTCAATGCCTATCTTTCAGAGCAGTTGCTCAATAGCCGTCACTGCAATTCAAGCAATTTGTCTTCCTAATGAAGATAAGAAGCAATCTTTGTTTTTTTTTAGGTAGATCATACAAACAGCCAAACACCGGTTTTCCCAAGTATCCTAAATTCAAGAACAGTGACACAGAAATTGAAATATAATTTCCTCATCCTCCTCTTCCAAGTAGTCATTGAATTACCGATCCAATATCCTTGCATAAGTCATCTCGGTTCAGTGCCCAGTTATCACTTAAGCCACTTGTTTAATCTGGTTCGTATTGAACCTTAGTAGAAAGCTGGTTCTGTACAAGTTAATCTAATCTGTAAACTAATCGCCCTTCATTAGTAACTTACAGTGACCGATAGGAAAGCCAATGGCTCATCGGCACGACAACTTCGTTCTGGCTTCAACGGCAGTTCGCGTGCCCTGGTACTTACATTAGCGTTACCTTCAAGTGCTTCGCAATCTCATTCAAAGACATCAGAAAATTTGCAAAGACTTCCTTTCAACAGATATACATGAATGTACGTCGATTGTAGCATCTTTCATTGATAATACACGAGGATTCAAGAGTAATTGTGGACCTTAAACCAGCTGTAAAAACCAAGTCATTAAAAACACGCGTTTATTATTATTTCTGAAAAATCTTTTCAAACTTGAAACCGCTTAGAATGCTTTAAATAACATTTTCGCGATTCTATTGTAAGAAAAATTATCCCACAAGAATCCCAAAAAAACAGACGCCTTGACCTTGGCTGAATACAAAATAGTATTCGCCTTCTTACCACATGATTCTCCCATTTCATGAATTGGCCATCATTTCATCCAGTTTAAGCACTTTCAGCCGACGTTCATCCAATACCATTTTTTTAATTTTTTTTAACCGTTTCTGGCGTAGACACCGTGCGGCCTAGTTTAAATGTTTGCCTCCCAAAATTTCAAAATTCTAAAGTCGTATACGAAGAAGTAGATTTCCCCAGGGTAGAATCTAGCTAAGCTTTAGTATTGGGTAGACTGAGACTTTTCCAATAAAAATATTGAATTACATAACGATGACCAATCTTTTCATGTACATATTCAAATTCACTGAGATCGTTTATTTTTTAAGGTTGCCACTACTTCAGCCATCTATTCGTCAGGTCGGCAAGCCATAAATGATTAAAATCTGTCAGCCACTTGGATTATTCACAAAAGATGAAAAATGTTAATTAAATTTAAGAATTTCATAAAACTCCATATTTGCATGGGAGCTCTCTTAGGATTGGAGATGGTATATTTTAACAAAATGTAAAGGACAAAAAACTAATGGAGTTCAGCCATACATTTTTCGCTCTATTGGCGACAGGTTTGGGACTTTTTCTTCAATATATTTCAAGTCCGTATTAAACATTTTGCATGTGAGCCCTCTTAAGAAACAGAGATAGCGGGTAGGTATGTTAGAAACAAATGATGGAGATAAAAAATAAAGAGGGGCTGGTCATACATTTGACTCATCTAGAAGCATCCTACGCACTGCAGAGGCCAAATTAAAGAATTTTATTAAACCGCCATATATTTGTATGGGAGCCCCCAAATGGATGGTGGCAAGTATTTTTGGAGAAAATATTAAGGAAAAAAGCTTGTCAGTTTTTCCCACTAAAACAGTGTTATTTTTGAAGTTATTTCGTTTAAAATGTTGACGAAATTTTTCTTACTGTATTAAATTTTTTCTGAAATCATTGTTTTATTTTTGTTTTTATTTATTTACTACGAATTTGATAATGAAACAATTGTATCTTATATTAAGCAAACATCAATAAGGATAAATAATTTATATATATGATCGCCCTTAATGAATAATAGGGGGACCCAAAATGTGTATATCTCGATTAAATCTGGCAAAAACGCCATTTGATTCCACGGCTCCAAATTATATAAAATCAACTATCAAAAACTTTGCCCAAATTTTAGACTGCCACAGTGTAATTTATTAGTCGAAAAAACAAACAGAAAATTAAAAAAGTTATTAATTAAAAGACAACGATTTGTTAGGAAAACCCATTTAAGTTTATTTTTATTTTTTTTTAATGCATTAATGAATTCATTTAAACGTGAAATAAAAACATCAAAAGGCATTCTAATTATGAAATGCATGTAAGCGATTATATTGGATAAACCCGTATTTTTTTTAACCATATCTAAAAGATTTATTATTGTTTTAAAAAAGCCAAATATCTTATTTTGAACTAAAATAAACTCTAGAAATAAAATAAGAAATAAAAAGTATGAAATGGCTGGCCCATATTGCTAAAATAAGAAAAAAAAACAAACATACAATAAATTGAGAAACATCCCAGTTCGCCACGTCTGTAAGACATCTTTGCAGATGGTAAGTATTTAAAATAAAAATATTGGTCTTTTTCTTTATTTAACACATGACAAATAATGCATGAACCCAATTCCATTCATAATTTGGCTAGGAAATGACTAAATTTGAGACAAAAAACATTAAAAGTGCTCTGCTGTAAAATTTGTTAAATATTAGTTTGGTCGGTTAGTTAAAACAGCCACGATATATTCGACTTTTAAACGCAATCATTAAATTGGCAGTGAAGTATAAACTGCATGTTATCCATTTTCTAGCCTGCGACTACCCTTTTTCGGTTTTACTGGTTTGTGCTAATTTGTAAATTTTATGTAGGTACAGTAATTTTGACTTAGCTGCACAATCTCAATTGTGCACTTGCACATTAATTGTTTAAAATAAGAATAAAATTAGTTTTTATTAATCAAAAATAAAAATTGGAAATTAAGCACGAATAACAAAATCATTTAAATTGTATTAAATTTAATATTTATATGAAAAAGTGGCCAACATATTTTGCTCGATATGCAGTACATTATATGAACGGTATTATAAATATTGAACCCATGCTTTTAATCGATAATATAAAAAATGTATTGTCTACACTATTTTTCATTGAAAATGAGAAAATTTTACATCAAATTGAAAAAATTCCCTTTCATCAATTTAAAATTAAAATTTCTCAAATCCATTTGGAATTTTTAATTTCAAATTAAAAGTTCTCAATATTACATAAATTTTCATATTATTCGAATGTGTATTCAATATTATTTAGAATTTTTTCAACTTCAAATTTAAATTCTCAATTTCGTTTGGAATTTTCTCAATTTCAAAAAAAAAATCTCAATTTCAACTGCAATTTTCTCAATTTCATTTAAAATTTTCTCAATTTTAAATTGAAATTCTCAATTTTGTAGTACAAATGAATACAAATAAATTTGTTTATGTGCTGTTTTTACAAAACAAGTGATTGAACGTGTATTAAAATTTACATGAGTGCTTTTCATATAAATTTTACTTATTTTTTTATTTTTTAATAAAATGCTTAACTAAAAAAAAATGTTTGCTTATTTTTTACTTTAAAATCATTCAGCCAGAAGTTTTTTTAAAGTTCGTCGATTCGATGAAGGGTTTCCTCAATGTACCAAAATGAAGAGTAGCCTTTCAGGGTTAAGTGTTTTGTCCGTCAACACAAACACTTACAAGAAAGATATCGTTCCTGGGTGTGTGAGCAGAACGCTAAAAAATGTTCAGTTTATTTTCGAACACTGATTTAAATCAACAACTAAATAAAAAAAAATGTGTGAATTTTAAGCAAATCTGATAAGCAAGTGATAAAAACCCTTCAACTACGGCAGAAGAACACTTTGACTTTCATATTTTCGTGAATACCTTAACTTTGACTTTTTGATGGAAACAACTTAGAAGAAAATAACACTCATCCTGTCTTTTATTAAGTTGGATAGGGGACACCAAGCAAGACGTTGTCGCTCATACTATCGCACACGACATTTAATCTTATCTGAATTCTTGAAAACCTAAACGATAGTGGACAACTCGTAAAAACAAGGTCGTCAACGAAAATCTGGCCAAATGGGATATTAAGAGCACAATTTTGTCAGTTTGTATTTGTTATTTTGGCAACTTGTTTTTTTTAGTTTTTTTTCTGCAAATATTTAAGTCGATGACCTTTGGGTCACATTTCTCACAACCCTCGTCTAACAGCGTTGAGAAACCCAAAGAAAGTATAATAAAACCAAAAATAAAAAAGACAATGCTAGTTAATTGTGAAGCTTGAAAAGCACCGAGCATCAACTTTTAAAGTGTTTTAAAAAATTTGCGGGTTTTTTAAATTTGCAAAAACATGAAAGAAAATATCATTAAAAAGTTGCGCATGTGTGAGCCGATTTCTTTTTCAAAAATGTATGCAAAATCTTTAAGCTTTTGCAAATTTATTTTTAACAAATTATTATGAATTTTTTATAAAATTTAATAAATGATGTTTATAAATAAAACAACACAGCGTAAGATTATTGTTGGTAGTTTTCACTAAAAACAATAAATACTTAAATTAGTTTAAAATATGGCAAAATTCGTGTTTTGTTAAATGTAGCACATTTTTTAATTTTGAACATAATTATTAATAAGTTTACAATATTTATCACTGGATTGCATTTAACACTTATTATTCATACCAACTGGTGAAATAAATTATAACCAGTTCGCTTTAATGCATATCCTGCAGAAATGCATTACAGTATAAAACAAGCCTTATGCTCCCTATAGGAACCAATTAATATAAACCATTTAAATAAAAAAAAATATCTCACACATCACCTGCTTTAGGGTCGTGCAATTTGTGCAATAAAATATGTTGTTCGAAATCAGTTGATAAATAAAATTTTTGCATTATCTTTTCCAGGAAATATCGAGCAAATACAAATCCTGGCACCTGTCGCATTATCCTGGCTTAACTCGTAATACTTTTAGAAATAGAAATAAAAACTTAAATCCCGAGAAACAACAAAAAAATCATATATAATCATTATTATTGATGAATTACACTGTGTCCCAAATTTTCAACAAAGTCTTGACCAAATTAATCTGATATCTAATCATTATGAACAATTGTCTGCTGAATCCGAATGTAAAGTCAGAATGGTCGAAACTAGAACAGTTTTCGAGACATTCCAAAATAACCGTTATCTTCGAAAATCTTCGACGGTTACTAAAGCAACCATAGGTCGTTCGTAAAAATTGATCAAGAAATGACTAAGTTACATTGGACCAAAGTTTAAATTTCACAAAAATTCTAATGATTTTTTGCAATTTTTCACTTTTCAACTTATTTTTTTAAAACCAAAAATACAATTTTTTTATCATTTACGAAGTTAGCTTATTTCAATACGCACATTTTGGGCCCAACAGGATCCACATCGGTAAAAAAAAGGCAAAGTTACAGAAGATTATTTGAAATATCCCACTTTTAAATGTTTACCAAATCACAAAAAACATACCAAGTAAATACACATAGCGAAATCTTTAGTAACAAAAAATATTAAAAAAGCCATTTTTTCAATGTATCGACAAACTGTCTGTTACTTTATGTCAACATAAATTTATTAGATCGATAAACTGTCCGTTACCCCGTGTCTGCACGTAGCAATATTTATTGCGGCAAACGTCAAATTTGATTGCCCCATTAAATTTGCTACGTAGAGACTGCATATTGCCATGAGTGGCAATCCACTGCGTTAACGATTTTAGGTTTCTCAATATACCGACAAAAAACATTGTTTTTAGTTGGCAGCACCTCTCAAATAACATGTAAAAGTTGGGAGTCAGCTGATTGAATTTATCTGTTCGGCAAATAAAAGGATAATAAATATTTGGCAGATGAGTGCTGGTTAGCTTAGCGACAGAATAGAATAGAAGCAAGTGAGACATTTAGAAAGCCAAATTTCATTAATGTGCAGTTTTTCGTTGGGAAAAAAGGAAATCGTATTATGAGAACACGGCCATAAAACTGTTAAATTACTATGTGTGCTAATTGACTTAATCTAGGACGCAAGATGTTCGTATTGAAAAAAACTAATATCTTATGCAATGAAAAATTACAGCCTGTTCATCGATTTCATACGTTAACTTTTTTTAAAGGTTTTTTCTCGTAACCTTTAAAAAAATAACCATTATTTTTGGTCCCTGCTTAAATCTTGGCTCTATATTTTAAATTATCGATACGCTAAATAAATAAAATTATGAAATGCATACAATACAATGCAATACAATCCTGTATATGAATGGTGTATATTCAAAAAGTGCTATCTGCAAAATCACAATTTTACAGGAGGGCGAAAAGACTGTTTTTTTCGTTAATATTTAATGTAGATTATCCCCCAACAATAAATTTCAGTACATTTATCAAGAATAAGAATTAGGAATTTAGCACATCATAACAAAATCTTATTAAAAAACAACTTATAAGTCGTACAATTGTATTTTTTTATTAATTCTAAATATTCGCGCTTATAGTTATATTTTAAACAAGTAAAAGTTTCATCGATTAAAACATTTTAATAAGCAGATAGCGGTATTTACACAACAATAAAACTGTGCTGTAATGAAAACTAATTGAGCCTTTAACTGAAGTTCCACGAATTTTTATTAAAATAATTAGTTCTCTTTAAGAAAACAATATTTAAAATATTACGGAAAAGTAAATTATTAGGAAACGCGTAATTAATTTTACATGAAATAATACTGTCGAAAATCCTAAATATTGCAGAACCTTCACAAGGATTTTCTTATTGGCTGAAAGAATGACTCGTTTTCTTTTACGAGAAAAAACTACATTTTTCAAATGCTTATTTTTGGAATAAAGAATATTTTTTTGTTACAATTGTGATGAATTTTGAACGATAAGCCTGTTATAAGATTTCCTTCATCTTCTTTGGATGATATATAACGGATTGCTATACGCTGTAGTGAATTCAATTTATTGTTTGGTATACAATTCTCTCTACAATTAAATAAATATCCGATGACTTCTCTTAAGAGTATTCATTTTTTTTTTTTTCTTATATATCAAAATGGAAAACATTATTGGAAAACCCTATATGTGTATTCAAGTCAACAAATGTAATTTTTTATGCGATTTGCGTATTCAAATTGTAGATTTATTTTGAATTTGTCTACAAAAATAGTTAGTGGTTGTGCTTTGTAGTAATTTAATATTTTTGTTGTACATTTGACTTCAAATGCTGTAGTTTGAGTGATGACAGCAACAATCTTGGGGTTGTGCCACAAATTAAAATGTATACAGAATGTGGATTGTTGTAACTCGTTATTTCATTCGTTTATTTGGATGATTAAATTATATGATTGACGAACTCGCATCTGTTTGTTATCGTAAATTGTTTGCGTTTTAGGGAGTCCCTTAAATTTTTAAATACGATTTTTTTTTTTTTTATCTATTTCAAATATCAAATATTTTAGGAATTTAAAAATTGTTTTAAAAAAAGTTTGATCAACTAGTTGTAAAGGGTCCAATACATTTGTCAAATGCTTGTTCAACAGGCGAATTCACTCGAGCACTTGTGCTGGAAGTAATTTTTGGATTTTCCATCCACCATCGTATATTAAAATTTATAAAATACATATCGATTATGGATTTTTCTTAATGCACAAATCATCCAAGAATAGACTGTTTAAAGCACAAACACGTGCATTTGAAATTTCTAAGTTTCCAATACTCTGGCTGAATTTAACCGATAGCGTGGCTTAGGAATCGATATTTAAAAAGAATATAATCGATATATATCGCCGATATTTTAAATACCGATACATCGATGTATCGATATTGAAATACGACTATCGAATTCGATATTTTTTAAAGTCAGTCTTCACTAAGAACTGAAAATTTTAGCCGTTTTTCAACAATATATTTTTGAAGAAATGGAATCATTGATGCATCATATGTTTTTTTTTTTAACAAATATGAAGATCTAAAATAATTGGCATTTATAAGAAGCAGTGCCGGATACAAGAAGCAGATTGTCTGGAGTGCACATAAAACCGAGAGTGCTCCTGATGTCCATATCTGATGATTACTGGTTTGACTAAATCCAGTTGGTACTTTTGGGGTGCAATTCAAATTTTAAGGAAAGTTGGTACTTCCATGACTTATTTACTTCCATTTAAATTTTTCGTAATTTATTTTTTTTTTTTCTTATGGTTTTTTTGTATTCTTCCCTTTTGCTTTTGTTATAATTGAATTTTTTGTTTTGATTAAATTTTTTTGTTTTTATTAATTTTTTTTAAATAAAATGAAACAATAAAAAGTTAAAATGTAATTACATATAAATAATTTGTTCATACATATGTTTGCACAAAGGTATACTGAATTTTTTAATTTGGTAATAGTTTCAGCAAAATACGTTCGATATATCGATGTATCGATATTTTTGAAATAATAAATATCGATACTCTAAAAAAATATCGATTCGATATATATCGATATATTTTTTCAACTTGCCCATCCCTAGCTTGGCTTATGTTTGGTCTGAGGGGTCAATTTGCAGTTCATATCACTACCACTTGAGACGACTATGCTCTCAAATCGCTGGTTGCAGAATGTCTAGTGCGGCAGGTGTCCAAATCATTCTATTAAGGCGAAAAGAAGTGTGTAATCATCGACTTATAGCGCTAATGTCCTGGCCAAACATGAACCTATAGCGGACCCAACAAGCACTGACATTTTCAGGATGCATTTGGCACTATTGGATCTCATGTGGATTGGTTCAACAGTTTGGTTTTTTTATTTATCCAAAAATGTGTCCCATCCTTAAAGATGATTTTTCGATACAATTTTGGGTTTAGTTGAATTTTTTTAAAATTTTATAATTTAAAGGTATTGTTGAACGATATATCTATCGATGGCGATTTGCCAGAATTAGTCTTTACATTCTGTTCTGTTACGAATTTTTTTTTTCTTGTTATTAAAAAACCTGTGAAATTGATTAGTTTTTCTGTTCTGTTACGGTCCAATCTGAAATCTTAAAAACTTGTTAAGTAATTGTAAGTGACAGAAACAGAAAGTAAAGACTAACTGAGCCTTTAATTGATAAAACAAAAATTTATTTTTTTCGCCGATTTCTATTTTAAGATTCGAGTAAGAAATTAACCGATTTTTGAATTTTAAAGTTTCCCGATTAATCGAATAAGGGTTTTAAATTGTTCGAGTTACTCTAATGAGAAAAAAAATACATTTCTATTTGAATTAATTAGGTAGCAGCCCAGGCAGGAAAAGACAATCACCATGACGCTGTGCCGACGTTGCAGGGGGTACTATCAACATCAATACAACGTACTGTTTAACAAATTTACAATGTTGTCACAATATTAAAATGATAACGCCAAATGTGCGTCTTTCGACTCTTCTTTTTAGTGTTGTCACAGTACTGTAAATTTAAATTTGCAATGTTGGATTCACGAATTTACAACGTAGTCACAACCGTCTTCCGACTCTTATTTTCAATATTGTTACAAAGCCGTAAGTTTAAATTTACAACATTAAAGCAATAAACACAAAACTTTCATATTAATATTGATATTATTCTGAAAATAAAGCTCCCATACAATTTTGGAAATTTGCAATTTTTGCACCCATGCAATACCTCTTAAATAAGAAAACGTTTTAACAATTAAGTTTGATTTATATATTGAAAAGTTTATTATAAAAATTCATTGCTCTATTCAAAAAAAGCATTTATAAAAGAAAACCATAAGAAGGAAATGGAATTCAGGTTAATATAATATGAATATATTTAGCCAACTAATTCCTACTCTTTCTTCCAAAATTCCGGAATCAAGAGCTTGTTATTCTTTTGTAAATATTTGTGGGTTTAAAATTACAACAACCCATCCAGATAATATATGTTTACTACAAAATGGAAAAATACTAATAGTCACAGTAACAAGTCACGGTAAACAATTTTCCCAAAAAAAACCTAATGAAATTTTTTTAAGAGGTAAAATTTTTCTCGAAATTAATGAATTTTTCGAATATCCGCTTTTATCAAAAGAAATTGCATTATATAACGACACTATTAAATTAAGACTGACATTTTGTATATGGGCATTTCCATTTTGACGTGTCGTGATATTTGTACCACAAAATATAAAAAAAAATGAAGAAGTCAAATTTGTAAAAAGGGTTTTTGTATATACAAAGTAATAACTATAATAAGTAACTAATACAGATTTATTTTTCAAGCTATAAAATTTATAAATATTTGCTCGTTTTAAGGTAAATATGGACATTTTCAGCGAAAAGTCTACTTGTTTTAATGTAACACCAGATTGCAAATAAGGTTGTATTTTCGGATCATGTTGTTCAATCGTTATCCCTTTTGTTACTAAATGTAGAGCTAGTTGCGCTTTAGACCAAAATATAAAAAAAGTAAACTATACAAATAAAATTTTTTGAGAAACAATTTAAAATACTTCTGGCGTTACGTTACAAAAAGTAGACTTTTCGCTGGAAATGCCCATATACAGCGTTGTAGCGGTATAGAATTATTGTCAACACGGTATTAGGAAATATAGGTTTAATTCTTGTATAAACAGTGTTGTAGCGGTATAGTTTTATGGTAAATACGACTTTAAAAAACTAAAGTCGTTTATTTGTATTTAGGGTGTTGTACCGGTGTTGAATCTTTTTAAAAACGGAATTAAAAAACTAGGTTGTAAGTTGTTGTGATGGTACCATATTTTTGGTAGAGCACAATTTTGTATTTACAGGGTTGTGGCGGTACATAATATTTAGAAGAGTCGTAATTTCTGCCTGGGAGTGCATGGTTTACACATTAATAATTGCTGATGAATGTTTTTAATAATATTCCTTAAAAATTAATATGAAAAATTAGCTATTTTAGACAAAATTTCTTACGTATGGAATTTGACATATATAGTGACTTACATAATTTGTCACACACACACTCAAACCTAAATTGGGGCTAAAATAAGTTCCAAATTATGTGTAAGAAAAATTAATACAGAAGGTAACAACCTGTTTTAATCAGTTAGAAATCAAAAAAAAAATTATTTGCATTAAAAGAGTTTAATTTTCTAAGAAATTAAATTTAATCGATTAATTCACATAAATTGTTCGAGTTATTCGTTATCCGTATTCGGCTATTTTAATTATTCGATCAAAAAATGGTGAAAAATTCTCGATAAGTCGTACAACGATTATTTTTGGAAAATATTATGATGTGGATCCCTACTACTTATTGATAATAAATGAATGAAAACGTTGGTTTAGTTGAACTAAACTTAAATGTATATGTAGTTTAAACTTAACCGCATTATATCAGCGCACCATAAATTATGTATAGTGCAAAAAGTAATAGAGTACTTGAGAAATTCTTAGTCGATTAAGTCATTTCCGTTTGTCTGTCTGTCTATCTGTCTGTTGAAAACACGCTCACTTCTAAAAGGTACAACAGAAAAGAAAAATTTTCGTGTCAAAATGTTTCTAATTATCCTAGAAATAATCTTTTCAGGAGGAAACGAGTTATGGTGTCAAAGGTGCAATAATTACCCTAAAAAAATTTATATTTCTGTTTAAAAAATCTAGCATTCCCAAATTGTGATAAAATTTTTTTTTATGACTAGAAATCATACAACTTAATTTCGTGAAGACCGGTCTATAATAAACCATAGATCCGATACTAACATCACTCTCGGAAAACACTTTAGTACGCCTCAGACCCTAAGGAATAATGCAATCGTAGTCAAGTATGGTCTCCCATAGTTCGTAAGATTTAAAATTGTATTGCAAAATTTCGTGAAGTTAAGTCCATTACTAACCAAAGGCCCCATACAAGTTTCACTCTCAGAAAACCCTTTAGTACACCTAGAAATATACAAAAGGATTCTTTTACGGTAAAATGTGCTTTGTCATAAAACTGAAAATCACACGACCAAATTTCGCGAAGATCGGTCAATCATTTATCATAGGCCTTATATAAAGCCAATTCTCGATAGCGTGCTTTTGAAATACGCCTAAAACTGCAGTGAATTTTAGTACCGTGAGGTAAGTATTTTTAAAGGCTGGTTTATAACATTCAGATTCATATATGTAAATTCCACTGCTGAAATATTATTCTTCTCGTTGGAGGTTATCAAAGATTTTGCACAGCCGATTATAGCACCTTTACCTTTCTGGGGTTTGTTTTTAATAAAAATTAAGCCATTTTGGTCAAACAACATTAAATATTTATGTTAAAACATTTCTTTTAATTGTTATAGAATAGCAAAATGTTTGCAAGCAAAAAAAACAAAGAGACATTTAACAAAAAATTAGCATTAATTAAGCTTTGTTTTCCAAAATTTAAAAAATTTATGCAAAACACTCATGTCATAAATATGTATTGCAAAAAAAAACGAATAAAGAAAAGTTGGTTTTTTAAATAAATGCGTTGTTAATTAATGCAGATTAAAGAGGTTTGTAATTTACTGATCGTTAATATAAATGATTTTAGACAAAGCAAATGAAAGGGACACCCTAGTAGATAAGTGAATGTACAATGTGTATACATATGAATATGTATGTATTTATAAACAATTTACACAAACATTTTATATACATGTATTAATTAAAACTCAAATACGTACAATAATAAAGGGAAAATGGCGTTTCCTATGAAAGAAGGCGGTCCTAAGAAAAGCAAATTGTTTAAGTTTTTTTTTAAATTATTATTAGTTTAGTTTTTTTTAATAAAACTAACACAAGTGGAAGTGTTTTATGTTGCAAATAACACGAGAATAAATTTAATTAACCTTAAGGTTATATTGCTTAACAACTTACCTGTCCTGTTGCTGCCTCTAAAATCACATAGACCAGCAATATGATTTCTTTTTCATCTGAACCCAAACCAGGTCCATTTTGTCCACACGTTGCCACATAAAATGACACCACATGCTCGGGAACCTGCATTTTAGTGTCTGCTGTTTCGTATTTTGTTGCTAATTTGTTGGTTTTTTGTGTCTTGTTTCTTGATTTTAGTTATTTAAATTAAACAATTTAAAAAATTCTAAATAAAACTATCAGTTAAAATTATTATTTGTCAGTACGTTTTCTGGTTGTCTAGTCGTCCATTTACTTTGTATCTATTTGTGTTTTAGATTCATTTATTTAATTTTAGTATTTTAATTTATTTATTTTTATGATGTTAATTTTTTTATTAATTTTATTTTGTACTGTACTGTACCAATAGACAATTTGGTACTTGTAGTAACATGGACATTATCTGAAAAAGAAAAAAAATTTAGTTTTAAATAGAATATTAAATGCATTTTGTATAAAATATATTATTTAAGGCCTCTGCAAAGAATAATATTTTAAGTTTTTAGCACTTAAACAAAAACACAAAATACCGAAGCTTTTTCAAAGAGTTTTGGAGATAGTGATTTGAAATTTACAAAGATGTTTAACGGAAGAGGAATGAGACAATTTCTAAAATTTGAGGAGAGAGTTGAGGCTTCTTTAAATAAAAAGGTAAGAAGAATGCATTGGAAAAAATATGATAAACTGAGGGAATTAAAGAATGAAGAATTAGGAATTAGAATAAATAATAAATTTTTTGTAAATAAAACTCGAGAGGATATTTCACTTAATTAGGACCAAAATATGTTTAACCAGTTAGGAGGGAAAATTTCCCTAAGCTAAAAATTATAACAGAAGGAGAGGATTTAGTTCAAACCATAGAGGGGAAGGAAGATCAGGAAATGGCTAGAAATAAATTGTCAACTATTTTAGACAATCACTTAAACAAAATGAGATAAGATAAGAGGGATAAGTTTTTAATACTTAGATAAATATAATAATACGAAAAGTTGTTTAAAAAAAAATAAGAATATATTAGTATTAAAGGCAGATAAGGGTAACACAACCCTGGCTATGTATAAAGGAGATTATGACATAAGAATTAATAATATTATACAAGATGATGCAAAATATAAGGTAATCAATAGGGATCCTCCAAATAAATTGGAAAAAACTAATAATGAAATTTCAGAAGAACTTTTTCGGCAGAAAATTATATCCGTATCCGAAAGACATACAGCCGTATTCATAAACATTTATAAGGGGCTCATTAACCGTTTATAAGAAAATATTGAACAATTTGTATTCATAAATGATTAATAGCCTATTGAACCTTCAATAAACCATAAATAAAAACAAAAAATTTATTGTAGACTTTACCCTTCTTTAAACCAACAATAAAATGACAGTTGGCCATTTTATTCAAACATATGTTTACAATTTGCGAAAAATATTTTTTAAAAATAGTAATAAAAGTTCTTTACATTGAAATAAGTAATTAAAGTGTTTTACGTGCTAATATGAACGTAATAAATAGAATTCGTCAAATAGGTGAGCAAATTAAATCGAAATAAAACAATTTACCAAATAAATTTTACACATTTTCAGAAACCATAACTGAAATTGCAAACTATAGGCAACGCAAAAATTATAAGCAAAGAACAAATCCTTTCTCTATTCCGGATGAACAATTTAAAGCAAAATATCGGTTTACAAAATGCACTGTCCGCAAAATAGTAGAATTAGTGAAAGAAAACATCGCATTGGATAGCAGAGGATGTGGGACGTCTGCCGAACTTCAGGTATTGATTGCGTTGCGTTGTTGGGGTCGTGGGGAGGTAAGTAAATATTTAAAATCGACTTTGTTTTTTCTTTAATACTTTTCTTAGTATCAAGATGACGCTGCTGACTTACATGGTCTCTCACAGCCAACTGTGTCCCGAATTTGTATAAGAGTTGCCCGTGCATTAGCTAGTTATGGCAGAAATATAATAAAAATGCCAACATCTTTAGAAGAAGAAGCTATGACAATGAGGGAGTTTAAAGCTATTAGAAATTTTCCGGGAGTAATTGGTGCCATCGATGGAACTCATATTAAAATAAAAAAGACGGGTGGGGAACTTGCACAATATTATATAAACAGGAAAGGATATTACTCTCTAAATGTGCAAGTATGAAAAACATTTTGTAACATATTTTCAAAATAATTTTTTTTTTTGCTATTCTACAGGTAATATGTGATGCAAATTTAAAAATCCGTGATATAGTGGCAAGATGGAGAGGGAGTACTCATGATTGCAGAATTTTCAACGAGTCAAATATTAAACAGAGATTTGAAAGTGGAGAATTTAACGGCAGATTACTCGGTGATTCAGGCTACAAATTGACACCATATCTATTTACACCATTACATCAACCTCAAAATGAAAAGGAAATTAAATATAATGTTGCTCACATCGCCACTCGCAATACAGTGGAACGATGTTTTGGGGTTTGGAAACAAAGATTTCGATGTCTTTTAAGAGGGATGACGGTTGATCTTCCAAATGCAAAAGTTGTTATTGTAGCTTTAGGTGTTCTTCACAATTTGGCAATAGAAGAAAAGGATTCAGTTCCAGGTAATAAGTTAATTTGTTAATAATTTAAAATAAAATAAATTTTTATATATTTTTAATTATTTCAAGATGATTTTGAAGAAGGTGAACAGCGAGACATTGATACAATGCAAAATCAGAATTATTCCTCTACGACAGACAGTAGAGCTAAATCTATTTTAAAAACATTTGTTGAAAATAATTTTTAATAAAAAACGCATATGTTTGTTTTGCTAAAGGATTTTATTGTTTTGTTACTGTTAAACATACATAGGTACATAAGTTAATTTAATAAATTAATATAACAACAAAAAAATTAAGAAAAGTTACTAAAAAAAGAAAGCATAAATTCAAAAAATAAAAAAGAACCAAAAGAATAATAAATAAATATAAGGAACACAAAAGTTAAAAGCCGTATTAAAATTAAAAAAAAAATAAATAATAAACAAAAATATAATAATAAAGATTGCTGAAACAACAAAATGAAACAGTAAATTAAAAATGATATTTAAAAAGAAAAAATACAATTAGAATTATTTTTATTTTTTGTAAAGGGAATCAACAATTTTGCATATTATTGATATTCTTTACTTGAAATAAGAATAATTATTTTTTATGAAAAGAATTTTACGTATGTTTAATTAAATATGTATTTACATGCATACATACATGTAATCTCTCAAAGAAATACTCACGTGCTACGCACCAATGATAAAATAAAATACACACATACCAAAAGTATTTTGTTTGTAAAACTTTAATTTCGCTTGCAACACCTCAAATTCCAAATCTAAATTTCTTATTCGTTTTGTTTCAGCTTCTACCTGTAGCAAATGAAGTTCTTGACGATATTCCAAATCCTTATTTGTCATTTTTATAATGCTTTCATCAGCAACATTATTTTTTGATGAACGATCTTTACATTAAAACAAAAAAAAAAAAAAATTTGTACATATATAAAATTTTAAGACTATTTATTTATGCAAACCTTTCTTTTTGCATATTGCAAGATTTTTGGGCAGCTGAATTATTGCATCTTCTTGCTTTTTAGTGGATGCGTTAATAAAAGTTTCTTCACCATCAGAAATAGTAACATCAATTGCAGTAGAATTACCAAAACTTACTTCTTCGCCCTAAAAACACAAATTTTATAATATATAACAAAAGGTAAACAATTTACTTACTTTGGAATGAACAACATCTGAATCAAATTCATTTGAGTCAATCACAAATTCATTTGGAAGCCATACTGCAATATCGTTACCCGACATTGCTACTTCTGGAGGCGCCTGTCCTCCTCCAGTTTGTTTTGACTTAGCTCGAAATTCGGCCACCTCTTTTTTTGCGTTCATTTTAATTGTTGTCCATTGTGATTTCATTTGTCCTATTGTACGTTTCTTACTTGAACATAAACTGTTGAAACTGCAAACAAAAAAGTTGATTTCTTTATACATAAGCCAGTCGTACATGTACACTCTTAATGACACTAAACTTACTTCTTTTCAATGTCATTCCAGGCTCTTTTCTTTGTTTGGTTGGTGTTTGTATCGGTGTTTTTGTTTTCAATTTCTTTGACCCTCTTCTTTATTAAATCCTTTAGTAATTCCTATGGAAAAAAGTAAGTTAACCATAATTTTTGTTATTTAAGTTAATTGTATGTATACAACTCTTAATACCTACCTTGTCTACATCATTCCAATTTTCGGATCTAATTCTTTTAGATTGATGCTGATTAAATTTTTCATCCTTAAATAGAAATAAGTTATAACATTAACAAAGTTTTTAAAAGCGTAAAGGCAAAAGCATTTACCATACATAAGTACATATGTACATAATATGTATGTTCCTATTTACTTACCGTATTTTCCAATTCGTTATCTGCTCCAAAACGTTTTTCTTCACCTTGATTCATTTTTATTTTAATGGTTTATTTAATTTTAAGTATATGTATTTAAGTTGATATCGGCGTTTCACAAAAAATATTTAACAATAATTTAAGAAATCTGACAAAACATTATAGAGATGTAAATAAAATGTAAACAAACTTTTTAATCGAATACTTATTTAATTTTATTTAAAATATTGGTTTATACGACGACTTTAATAAAACTTTTTTAGAAAAACATTTTCAGAAACTAAAATAATACGTACCTTTACTTGCTAAGTACAATTTTTTTATTTTAAATTATAAAACTTATATTTTTTATAGATTATCAAGTCAATCGTATTGTTGTTTTTTACATCACTAGCAATGCAATGACAATTATAAGGCGAATTTAATTCGCCTTCAACAATTAGATATAAAGGAGTTGCCATACACAAATTCTAAAATTGCTGTAATCATTTGATAGTTATAAGGCTGTCATTGTTCGTTTATGAATACAAATTTTTATAAGTGGTTTATAAGACAAAAAGTCTTTAATAACTATTTCATACTATAAACCTTAAATAAGAATTTTTTATGAATATGGCCGATAAACTAAAAACAAATATTGCTACTTCTCCAAAACTTTATGGTTTACCGAAAATTCCCAAGGTCGAATTTCCCTTGAGACCAATGTGTTCTTTAATCAACTCACCTTCTCATGAATTGTGTAGATATTTAACGAATATTTAAAAAAGAATAACTGAACATTCTATATATAATGTTAAAGATTCAGTACAATTCAAAGAGAAATGAATGGCGTTTTCTTTTATAAATAAAGTGTTGCATAAGTGTTACATGTTAATTTGCAACATTTTTAAATGCACCCCTAATTTTTAAGAAGTGTATCATATTTTACGTTTACAAAAGAACACAAATTTCGGCATTAAACAATAAAGTACAATTAGCGCAAGGTAAATTATCCAATTGTAGCAGATATTGTTATGGAAAGATTACTTTACACATCCATTGAGAGATTCAATATTTAACCTAAAATAATGATAAAATATGTTGACGACCTATTCTGCATTATTACTGAATAACTTGTTAGACACATTTAATGAGTTTAATAAAAATATTAAATTGACTTTGGAAATGGAAAGTAACTCAGAATTACCTTTCTTAGATACTTTAATAATAAGAAAGGGAAATAATTTGTTAATAGATTGGTATAAAAAACCAACAGCATCAGGCAGAATTTTAAATTATTATTCTGGACACAGTAAATGGATGGTACTAACAATTAGTGACAAGGTTTATCACAGGAAAAACATAATTAAAATTAGAAATATATTAAGGGAAATCAATTTTCCAAATAGTTTGAGTTATGGATAAATTAATCGATATAGAGATAGGAGTAATGGGAATGCTAGAATTACGAGTACAACAGGACCAATGATATACAAATCATTATCGTACATATCCACACTGAAAGAATTTTCTTCACAACACCAATGAACTTTGACATAATTTGTTGGCATTTTTCTAGTGGTGACACTAAAAAATCGAAAGATGTAACACTGAATTCACACGGGGACTTTTACTATGCATCATTTTCGACGTCTCTTTTTGTTTGGGGCGATCGGCGTTGAGAAGAAAGAGGGGTATAAAAAGGCTCGGTTTGTGTTTTTTCATTTTTTATATTTTTCTTTAAACTTTTTCTTGTTACCTTTTATTATTTTTTCTTACTTTGGAGTGTCAGGTTGAAAATACAGAGAGACACTGATTATCGATAACAGACGGGATCGGCAGCATTCTTGATTATAAATTTTTTTCTGTGTGTTTCTTATTTTATGTAAATAGAGTATATAATGTATTATGTAAATATTTAAATATAAGGAAAAAAAAGTAATTTTGGCAGAACATAGTTCCAGTACGTTGGGAAATTCTCTTTCTTTGTGTATTTAAAATTTTTTTGTTGTTGATTGATCAAAAGCAAACAAAAATCGGATAATTTGTATATAATTTCGGAAAGCAAAAGAAATGATATAGAGGTAATCGTGGCATTTAAATCAATGCAATAAATTGTCTTTATTTTATGGTTAATTGATGCTGTCGGCTACTCAAATTATGGTTTATCAAGGCCCTACTGTTAATAAAAAAATGGACATGCAACCAAAAATCATCGTATAAACAAAAAGGGATTTTGGAAGTTCCTTCAAAAGGTAATCAAGAAAAAGCGACTTCGTAAAAGCTCTCATGTGAATTGAGTGTAAATTAGCTCTATGCATTTCTTATGGGAAAATTTCAACATCTTCGCAAATTAATGGTAGATGTTTAATGTTGACAAGTGTGAAAAGGGTACAACGTCAAGTTGTTTGTCCAACTTAATTTGAGCATTTGGCCGATATTTTGTTTCACACATTATTTTCATAGATCCTTTTAAATTATGTATAAAAAATATTAAATTTTTAATATTTTAATCAGGCTTAAGTTCATCAAATTTAATTTTCATTAAATTATTTTTATGAAGAAAGGAATTTTACAACATGAAAATTAATTAAAATTGTTATTGATAATCATTCATTCTTGACTGACCTGAGATTTGAACCCAGGCGGCTGGTTACCATGACATGTTTCGATCGCAACCACTCGATCTCCTCAGATGGATTTGCCGTTTTACACTCGCAGCCATCGACGACTGCTGACGTCAATAGTCAAACATCAATCCTTAAACCAAATTGTATTTTAACCCTTTGGTATATCGAAATTTGCTTTTTTTGAATGATTATCCATTTTTAATTTGTTCTACATGTTTTTCCTAACTTCTGCTTTTTCCGTACTTATGTCAAGAATTCTTCTTGAATAACAATTTTAATTAATTTTCATGTTGTAAAATTCCTTTCTTCATAAAAATAATTTAATGAAAATTAATGTCATGGCAACCAGCCGCCTGGGTTCGAATCTCAGGTCAGTCAAGAATGAATGATTATCAATAACAATTTTAATTAATTTTCATATTGTAAAATTCCTTTCTTCATAAAAATAATTTAATGAAAATTAAATTTGATGAACTTAAGCCTGATTAAAATATTAAAAATTTGGATTAAAAACCATAAATAGTTCAACAAAATAACCACAATTCTAATTAAAAAATATTAAGATAATTCTCTAAGAAATTTTTGTTTTATTTACAATTAACATCGTGCGTTTTGGTTGGACCACCCTTTAGAAGCTTTAACAGTTGGTAACTTATTCGAGACTCTACTTAAACTTGATTATGATTTTTGAAATAAAGAAGACATTTGCAAAATTTTAAATGTTTTTTTTTTTAAGAATCATTTTGCATAAAAGCAACACTATTTTTAATTTAAATTAAGAAAATTCCAAAAGAAGTTGACCGGTGTTAAAACTCTTACAGAGAAGAAGGCTGCAAAAATAATCAAGGCAAATGTCTTGTCTTTAAACTTATATTTAAAAACTTATAATAATAACATGTGCAAGTAAATATTTGCATTTATTGTATAAAAAGTAAAATAATTTTTATTTCTAATTAAACAACTAAAAGATTATAAAGTTTTTAAAAACTTAATGGAAATAACGACATTTCAATGGCGACCAACGATCAAGGGTCAAGCTCAACAGCGCTGAGGTTAATCGAGCAAGTCAGTCCGTAATAAAAATTATTATAATATTTTAAATATTCAGTTGCAGTCGTCACACCAGAGTAGTATGAGAATGTGTGTGTGTTTTTACAGGTTTAATTACAACGTCAATACTTTAAATTAAAGTGAAAAAAATACGAATGACTTAAACACTAGCACACAGGTAGGTAAACACACACAAATACAGATAATTAATCCACAAACACCAAGAAAATACCTAATTAATGTTCACAAAAGAAATGTGAAATAAAAAAAAATTATGGCAATTTTGAAATTTATAGCGGTAACGGCGGCATAAACGACAGACTGCAAGAAGTTGGGGAACAAGAAATACAATTTTCCACTTCCACTTTATTTAGACCGAAATCTTTCATGCTTTTTGACTCTTTTTTTTATTTCTTTGTCATTACAAATAATAAAAATTTCTTTTTTGCTTGTTAATCATAAAAAACTTTTAAAACAAAAGCAAAATTTATGCAATTAAATTACGACAAGTACTAACTGTGTGTAATGTTTTGTTTTTCTTCTGCGTTAATTTTTTTTATTATTTTCATTATTTTGTAATAACTTCATTAACCTAAAATTTATTACAAAATTTAATCAAGAAGAGAAACCCGCTCCGGATGTTACCGTTCAATGGTCGAAAGGGTAAAAGTTAAGAAAACTATTAACCAAAATATGTATAATAAAAATAATAATTATTATAAAACTAAAACGAAATTACTAAATGTTAAAGAAAATCGTTTTCAGGAATTTTAAATGGTTTGTTTATTTAAATGAAAATTTATAGTACGTAAGATTGAATAAATTTATAAAAACAATAATTTTTTAACATTTTTGAACTTGTTACGAGAAGACCTTTAGAAAGCACAAAAAAAGTACTAAAAGTATTATATTCCTAATTCATTTGACTAGGGTTTGCACTGCTGAAATCGAGAATTCCGATATCATCGAAATTCTTGTATTTTCTAAATTTGGTATTTAGTTTAATTATTTTTTAGTAAAAATCACTAATGTGTGTGTGTGTGTGTAGAAAAAAATAAAAAAAAATGTTATTCGAGTAGTTTTTTGCTTTAAGAAACAATTTTAATAAAAGCTAATATTTATTTATAAAACTAAATTTTGAGTAAATATATGTAAATGATTTCACACCTTTTTTTAATGTAATAACTGAATTTTGTCTTATGTCGACTTAAACTACTCTTCCTTATCCATAGATTGATATGTATAACCATAAAGGTGGGTTTTAACTGATATATAAATAAAATCTAGAACTCATAGAATAACGTTGATTGTATAAACTGGAGCAGATCTACATCTATATATTTGACCTTCTCCGAGAAAAGGGACCTAGTGTGTGAAAATGAAGTTTTGAGAAAAACGTATTTCATCACTTTTAGGTACGGGTTTGGACCCGTTTTTTGTCTCACTAGGTCTCTTTTTTCGGAGAAGGTCACATATATAACAAGTAAGACTGCTATATTCGGCTATGCCGAATCTTATATACCCTTCACCGGTTATACACATATTTAAATATATATCTATATGGTTATATATGTAGTATAAATCGCTTAATTGCATTTAATTATTTGCCCATGTTTGCGTCCTATTAAATAAATATATTAAGAAACAAACTTAATTATAAAAAAAGAGTAACTCTTGGGATTTCAGAATTTTGGTTATAACTCAGCAATTTTTAAGCCGATTTAACAGATTTATATACCGACGTGTTTAGGACGAAATTTGCCAGTTACTTTGGACTCGGGAAGATCGATGGTTCCCGAAAATGGGTATTTTTAAAAAAAAAATATATATATTTTGGTTATAGCTTATTATAACTTTGGTTATAAAATATGTTCTACCAAAGATTTCTGATCTTTTGATATAAAAGGCGTGTCCATAGCGCTAAAGTTTAAGTTTTTATAAAAATTTTGTTATTTTTTAGCTCATTTTAGGAGTATTTTACTCATAAATTGCCCATTGTTTAACCGATTTGATTTATATACTGCGTGTTAACGAGCCAATTTTCCATTAACTCGTGCTATAAAACTTGAACTCGGGAAGATCTATTGTTCCCAATAACGCGTATTTAAAAAAAACATTATATTTTGGTCATAACATTTTCGTATCAGAACCGATTTTTCCAGTTTTTCAGAAAATATTCAGGTTTTTATAAAATTTTTGATATTTTTTGTACGGGAGGTACAGCGCCCACTTCCCCAATCCTGCCCATATTTTGTGGAATGCTGTATATTGATAACCGAAATGTTTGCACATAATATGGAAACTTTAGTTCTTGCCGTTCTCCAGATATACAGAAAAAAGGATTAGAAATACAACAACAAGGGATTTTTGGAAAAAAATTAGAGGTAGTCGTGGTTTTTTGCTCATATCCCAGCCGTTTTTAGACCGATCTGGCTGAATTTCAATAGCAAAATTATAATAAGCATACCTGACATAAATATATATCAACCAAGCCCCCATCATATCTGCGGGCTTCTGAAAATCCATTTCAACAGACGGACGGACAACCGGATATGAAGTTCACTTCTCAAAAGAATCCATAATAAATATATATACTTTATAGGGTCTAAGATCAATATTCTAGGAATTACAAACGGAGTGACAAAGTTATTATTTTCGGTGAAGGTTATAAAAATGAATGTGTTTTGTATGTTTGTTTGAAGTCAATAAACGGCTAAACAGCTGCACCGATTTTCTTGAAATTTTTTACAGATTCTTTTCCGCTCTCTCCTAAAAACTCAAGACTTGACGAGTCAAACTTGACGTGTGTGAACCGGCACCTACTTTCATAAACTATACCGTTTACATCAGTATTATGGACAGTTAAGTTGTTTATCTTTGACAAGTCAAAACATTTTTAGCCCCAACAATTAAAAAAAAAACGATGATGCACGTACATATAAACATACCTTTTTTCCGTTGTTCTTATTAAAAAATTTCTTATAAATTTGGAATTTTCTTTGTTTATTTCATTTTTCTTTTTGTTTTTTTTTCACAGATAAAAGTAATTTTGTTTTCACTTGAATTTTTTATTCTTGATGAAATGTCAATATCACTAGCGTTGCCAGAACCAAATTTGAAAAAACAGAGGTGCATTAACAAAAACTGGTTGTTTGTAAGTGCTGGTTCACACTCTTCAAGTTTAAGCCATCAAGTCTTAAGTTTTTAGGAGAGAGAGGAAAAGAAATGACATTCTCTCTTCGCTTCTTTCCTTAAAGCTCAAGACTTGACGGCTGAAACTTGAAGAGTGTGAACCAGCACTTACTAGTTCATCTCAAAAGCTAGTTGCAAACGTGTTTATAATTTGTATGGATAAACACGTTTCTAAAACTAGTTAATCATCATAAACAACTTATAACCTGTTTATGGCGTTGGTGTAAATGCACTATTACGAAAAATGTCTATGAAATAAACCATAGAAATAGTTTTCATTAATAACATAACATAATAAAAACTACAGTTTCTGACTTAAGCCATTTTTGCCAAACGCCAAAGAGATGTCAATTCATATCAAGTAAGGCAATGTTTAGTGCTCCAAAATTTCGAAAGAAGAAAGTAATATTGTGCAAAATATTTAATTTCTTGAAAAACTATTTTGTTCGGAGATGAATTTCTTAATAGGCCATATCGCACTGCTTCCTCTTAAGAGAGTCAACTCAAAATTTTTCGATTTACACTTTTTGCAGGAAATCGATGTAAAGTTGTCATATCTACGCACTGTAAAAATCTTAGATCAGTTTCTTTGGTATTTTTGTATTTTGTAGTATAAGAATACATATCGTCGCAAGAATTAAAGAACGCTGTAACTGACAAAACATAAAATGTTCACCAGAGCCAAAAAACCTTTATGAAAGAAAGTAGAAAAAAATTCATTTCACAAAAACTATAAAATTTAGGAACATGATTTTAAAAATGTATTTTTATTTTTTATCTATAAAATATAAAATATTGGCCGTAAACATTTCCTCCCAAGTCAATTACTCCCGGTGATTCTGCGGCTTACTGCAACCAATTTCTTTTTGGGGTAAATGAATATTTTTTCATCATACAAATATGGGACCGGAACCAATCCACGCAGCATTTTTTTCTGAAAAAAAAGATGGAAAAAAACGTTTTTTCGTTTTTTGTCAGTTACAGCGTTCTTTAATTCTTGCGACGATATAAAAATAATACAGTTTGTTGTCTCTGCTGAAAATATAAATATTTTGAGTTAACCCCTTTTAGAGGAAGCAGTGCGATATATATTACAACGAAATCTAGTAGATTTGATTAAAATCTTACACAAAATCTATTGCGTTTACAACAAAAACAGCGGACTGAATGTTTTTTGTGTAACACATACTTCCATACATACATACATACATATAAAGAAATAAGCATTTACAAATTTGCATTACCTTTTATTTATAATCAACTTAATTTGTTCTATCAATATAATTTGTCTTTTCAATTTTTTACTAGTTTCTGAAAATTTTTTAATTTTTTAACCGTTTTAACAAGCCGCCAATACTGTTTTAGTTTTTTTTTTTTTTTTTTTTGTAATGTAATTTTTTTTAACAAGGAAGTGTTTTTTGGAACTTTATGGCAAAACCCATCGCTGCATCACTCAGTATGTACTACCAGCTTTTGGGCAGATTTCGTTAAAATCTAGTCTCAAAGTAGATTTTGTCAAAAATTAAAAGATTTTACAAGAACCCTGGTAAAGGCTAGTTTACATTATTACACAAGCCTCACGTATTTCATAATACTTTTTTAGATAGAAATCTAATGAGCAGGGAAACCAGAAATATGCTTACAAACGCCGTTTTATGCGCATTAAATATGCAGTAAAAACTTGCCCTGAAAATTGTTAAAAATTTGCTCAAAAAAATTGCTTATTTAAAAACAAAATATACAACAATTTAATAACAGTTCCATTTAATAAAAACAATCCTAAAATTGTTTTCGGTAAATCCCAAGCCCCATTGTATTTACAGCCGAGTTTTTGAGATTTCAGCCAATGTGGGAACGTGAAAACGGCTCTCAAAAACGAAGTCAGTTAAGAGGCTTAAATTCATATAAGAGTTATTTGTGCCGAATACTATCTAGATATTAACATCAATATGAGATTTTTTGTCTTGAAGATTTTTGGACACGATCGTTAAATTGTTTACTAATCTTCACATTTAAAAGGAAATTAAATCTGTTTATAAATGGGAGCTTAAGGCCAATTTGAAGCGATTCGAAAATAAATAATTTGCAGTAAAATATTTTTGTGGCGAATTTAATCTAAATACCAACATAATAAGATGGTTTATGGACACAAAGTGTCTAATTTTGAAAGAAGTGACTATAGACCGATTCCCACCATTTAGACAGAATTCGTCCTTAGTGCAATTAAAATCTATTTACCAAATTTGATCAAATTATCTACAAGATTGCGACTTGTACTTTGCGAATAAAATTAACATAACCAGGCAATCAGCCAGACGGAAGAATGGTTTCCGTAGATCACTTTAAAAGTTGTTTTAAAACGATCGGTTTACTAAAAGATCGCCAAAAACGTAAATAATTGCATTTTCCTTAATTTTGGCATTTTCATATATAAAGTTTTTAAAATTTAAAACAGCATTTATCTTTAATGACAACCTGCTTTGTCTTACAATTTTAGAGTAAAAATTAAATGTAGAAGCAACACGTTGGGTATACAGATAGATATTTGAAACCGAAAAGCCAAAATTTCGCAAAAAAAATTATTTTTTTATTTGCTGCGAAAGCTCTTGTAGGCATCTAAAAAACCATTTTAGATGTATCAAAATATGCCTCAAAAAGGCCAAATATTCGCTTAAAACTTAAAAAATGCTGCAAGAAGGTTTTTTTACTAAATCATGCAAAAAAATGCTGCAAACGCTAAAATATGCAAAAATATGCACTAACAAATCGATGCTAAAATTCATAAAAATCTCTAAAACGGATTAAAATACTGTTTCCCTTTGTTAAAATGCAACCCAGATCCATTTTTTTAGAGAATTTTCTAAAAACGATAAAGTCCAATGTTGTTTTCATAACTCAATGCATTCACACTATCACACATTGCAATATTACTTGAGTTTTTGACAAAGTATAATAGTGCAGTGTAAACGGGCTATCAGTGTTTATACTTCTAATGGCCGTTTTCTCATTACACGATTAACTTTTATCCCATCGAAAAACTGCACATTAAAGAAATTTGGTTTTCTCAATGTCTCATTTGCTTCTCTTCTGTCGCAAAGCTAACCAGCACTCATCTGCCGATTATTTATTTTCCTTTTATTTGCCGTACAGATAAATTCAATCAGCTGACTCACAACTTTTACATGTATTTTGAGAGGTGTTGCCAGCTTAAAACCATGTATTTTGTCGGTATATTGAGAAACCCAAAATTGTTAACAGACAGTTTATCGGCCTAATAAATTTATGTCGACATTAAGTAACAGGCAGTTTGACGGTACATTGAGAAAATGGCCATAAGTCTTAAAAGCAAATGAAAATAATAAATCTAATAATTGTAATTTTTAATAAGCACTGAAATAACGCAAATTTAAAAATATTTAATTAAAATGCTGCGTCCTAAGTTTTTAATTGAGCATAAATATTTTTATTTATTATAAAATCTAAAACATTGTGAAAAAGTACAATTATAAATATGAATTTACAGTCAAATATTTTGATTGAGTCAAAATTTAATTAAAACAAGTAAAAAAGTGTAGCCGGCAAGCCCGTCTATTTTCGTTTGATACCCCGCACCCCAATATATACAGATAATTTTTCGAAAACGTACCGTATCTGGATACCATGGGAAATCATGGACCCGGAAAAATAAAATTATGTTATGAGAATAAGATTCATATTAGAGTTCCTTATGTTGAATTTTGTCTAGGTATAAACATCTCAAAGTGATTTTAGTCTCAAATCGATTTTGGAGAGAAGGATTATATGGGACCTGGGTTCAATTCTAAAACTACTCAGTTCAAAAGTTTACCATAACATAGTTACTATAGCAATACCTATAAGAAAGTTATGGAGCTATTTCGGGAGTGGTATAAGTATTTTAGAAAAACTAATTGTAGTGGGCAATGTAAGAAGAGTTAAACTCACTGTTTATTGTTGTTGTTTTTGTTTAAGCTTTGATACTTTTACAAGTAAAACTGTTGCTTATAATTCTTATTCGCTTTACAGTTTTATTTTTTTAATATCTTCAGTTTTTCTAAAATCTTTGGATGAAGTTTGAAGATATGGCCTAAGCAACTAGTGAAATGCGTATAGGAATAGCTTATGCAGAGTTAATGTGAATCGAATTTTTGTAAAATTTTATCGAAACATCAACTTAAAATTGCTTTGAAAGGATAAATGTTTTCAAATTTATTAATTTAAAAAAAAATTATATAAATTTATTATAATAAAATCGAGAACGTTATAGGTTTTCGATCGGATTTCTGAAATTAATAATGGAAAGAAATAGATTGACTTTTTTTAATGAAAGTTCGAAAATTTAAAAAAAAGAATTCCAATCAAAACTTACTGCGATGTATTAATAAAAACTCCACAGAGTGGATTATTTCTATTAAAATACAAAATTTAAAACATTTTTACAGTCAACAATTTTTGAGTGTAGTATTCGTAAAGCAAATATTTATTTTAGTTAGAATGCCGATTTATGTTATTATTTGATTTATTATTATTATATTATGATCTGTAAGTGAAGGGAATTACAACTAAAATCTAAAAGTGGTATTTATTAATTGTTTGAATGAAATTTTATAATTAATGCCAGTATGAATAGAAAATAATTTACAATTTCTGTTGAAATGAATCACCTACAGAAAAAGTTGTTAAGTTCTCACTTAAACTAGATGACATGTCATAATGTCCAATCACATGCGACACATTTTAAAGTGAAAAACTACAAAAAAGTGTTAAAATGTCCATAGACTTAATGACACGTTTAAAAGTGGCCTTATGTCCATGAACATTATGACACTTTCTGGCGTGTCTTAGCGTCCGTGGACATAATTTATTTCTTATAAAGAGGTTTCCAATAAGGACCTACGATCTTTGATATTTTTAGCAGTCATATTGTTAAAGCTGGACGAATATAGCGTACAACAACACGTGAAAACGATTAACTTTAGAAAAAAATTAAGAACCCTAATTTGTATCATAAATTCATCTTTGGCGATGAACCCTTTTTCTGGCACGTCAACAAGCAAAATTTATTAATTTTAAGATCCAAGAGCGTCCAATGCATTCCGAAAAAGGTACTTTTTAATGTGTATTTTGGGCTGCCATAAAAATAAGTTTCTATCTATGATTTAAATTTCATTAAAATCGGTTTGATAGTTTCTGAGAGGCAGAAATTTCCCCCTCGTGATCCCCTCGTGATACGATTCGGCCCCTTTTCAAAAAGCTTGGTTCTTGTGCCAAAACATGGACATCCAGCCAGCCAGCCAAACGGACATCGACTTAGAAAATCGATCGGTATATTTTAAGGTGGTCTAGGACCAATATTTTAACGTGTTACACACATCAGCACAAATGCATAATACCCACTCCACTATTGTGATAACTTCTTAATTTGTTATGACTAACTTGACAATAATATGATTTCTTCTTAACTTGTTATGATTAACATGATACGAATATGATTAAGGGAAAACTATTATGATGTAATATTACGAATATATTTGGTCCTTATATGATTCAATAATAATCGTAATATGTTAACTACAATCATGATTCTTATCATAATATGTTGCTCTTAAAATATGTTTACCACAACCATGTTTTATCTTTACGTGATTGTACTTTTGCTTTCTCTTTTATCATTAATTCAAATAGTTTTATAACATACATATATAACTCATATAGTTTTGTTCTTCTTATTTTGTTTTGCAGTTCTTTACAATAACTGTCAATCAAATTGTTGTTGTAATTAATTAATAATTGCAGTATCATTAAAAAAGTTTTATCCTTAATGTATGCAACAGATTTTATTGCAAACCTGCAATGTAATATTCCTGAATTTTTCAGAAAATTTAAAGGTTCGTTCAGCGATCGAGAATTTTTTGCTAAATGCAAAGAGTACACCCTCATCATTCCTTTGGTTCTAGTAAAACGACGGAGGTATGCGGATCTAAGTTATTTTTTCTCCAAGAAAAACTGCAAAAGGTGAATTTTATAAGGCCTTTTAACTCGCTCATATCTACTAAATTGCATATGCAATCTCAATGATCTTTGAACTACTGCTAGGAAACAATCGATATTATCGATAGTCTTAAAATATCGAAAATATCGATAGGAAAAATATCAATATCGATATTATTATTATTTAAAATACAGCTATAAAGCCCTGTAACAGCAGCTATAAACACACAGTTTTTTGCTGCAAGTTTTTACTTGCTACATATTATGAATACAAACAATAAGAATGGCAGGTCGTATGGATTGCTTAGCAGACTGAAATGGACTAAGGGACTGAAATGTCAAATACTTTTGTAATGTTGTAAAAAAACTGCAAATCCAAATGCAATTGCAATTGCGAGCATAGGACAAAACAATGAACGACCATTAGAGGATAAGTGCGCTAGATCGATTACCTTTTGGGTTGAAAATCAAAACCAATTTCAAAAATTATCTAAAGTTGCTACTTCGGTTCCTTCAGAAATGTACTTATTAATTTTTCAAAAACTGTCATCGAAATTAACGTGCGTACATACATACGTTCATACGTTCGATAAAGTAATAAAAACAACGAACTAATAAAAAAAATTGTTTAAGAGTTCCTGCACTAGTGCAAACATATAGTCGATGGTAATATCGATGGTATCGACAGTGTAATATGAACTATCGATAGTAGAAAATATCGATTGTATCCCAGCACTACTTTGAACTAAAAGGAAGGTGCTGTATATCCTACAGGCATAATCTACTGAGTTGCATGAAAGTTTTCGTGGTAAACGATTTGAGTAACTTAATTAAGCTTTTTATAGCACAAAGTGTGACTTAACGAAAACTAATATTTAATTTCATTAGTAAAACAGTTACATATCTATAGAACTAGATCATTAGATTTTTGAAAAAAAAAATAGTCGAACAATTCCTCTGTAATTTTAAAAGCAATAAAAACTCTTTATAGTCGATAATTTTACAATATTTTTGAACTCTGCGCACTACACAGAAAACACGTTTCTTACTTAAAAGTCATTCACTTTGGATAATAATTTAACCTTGATATCTACTTAATTTAGAACTTAACGGCGAGAAAAGTTTACAAAATTGTATTTCATAATTTTAAAATTTTTCAAAAAAAAAAACAATAACAATACTTTTATAATTTATTTAAATATGTATAATGCATAATTATGTTTACAAAAACTTTTAAGAGTTGTTTTGAAATTCAGATTTGAAACATTACCATACATCACACACATATCCAAGGACAAATCGACCTACTGGCAAAATGTTATGAATGTTTTCAATTATGTACAAGTGCTAATCTGAATCTCTAAAATAGGTAGATCTTAGTACCTGTTTTATGATTGAATATTTTGGTATAATTAGTTTTTTAGTATATTTTCTTTTTTAGTAAAATAGTTTGCATAAAATTATGTTTGTATGTATGGATATGTATGTATCTATGTATTAATTAAGCCGTCAAAATGTAAAAGCAATTAAATATGAATTTGTAAAATTCATTTGTAAATAAACTCGTTTCATTGGAACAAACCAAATTTTATTCTTTGGAAATCCAAAAAAATAAACAAACTAATTATGATAATATTTGATTAAGTTTAATAATACAGATGTTGCATTTTGTTTAAATTTTTAAACAGTTGAAACTAAGAATAGAAATATTTCCGGTATTTAAAATATGTTTCATATAACGACAATGGATGAAAAAAAAAATAATTATTACTTAGTTTCATTTCATTGATAAAATTTATTATTCTGTCACATTTGAGGATTTCCATAACAAATCGAAATTACTTCACTTTTAAAGTTTTTTTTTACGAAAGCAGTTCTAGAATTTTTTTTATGTTGAACAACTCGGTGTATTTTTGAAAATCTAAATTAGAAATCAAAAGATGAAGAGAAAGACCGCACAGTCCAGGGAGATTTAACCGAAAACAATAACACATGGCAGCAATTCAAAGATAAGGCGAATGACAGGGTTCGATTGAGAAATTAGGTTGTTCCCCCACACATAAAAAATTCTCCAAAATTTTTCACTAATTAAAGCTTTAATCAAAAATAAATTCAGTTTTAATTAAAAATGTAAACAAGTGAATTAAGCTTTGTTCACAATCAGAGCAACAATTTCGTTTTTATAACCTTCACCTCAGGTGAAAAAGGGTATATATAAGTTTGTCATTCCGTTTGTAATTTGATCTTAGACCCTATAAAGTATATATATTCTGGGTCCTTATGAGGAGAGAAGTTGATTTAACGATATCCGTCCGTCCGTCTGTCCGTCTTACGTTTGATATGTGTTTTCCGGAGACTCCAGACATGATCGCGGCAAGGTTCTTTTACATTTATGTTGCATATAGTCCACTATTTCTTGCTATTGAAATTCAGCAAGATCGGTCCACAAATGGCTGAGATATGACCAAAAAACCACGACTGCCTCTATTTTTTCCAAAAAATCCCTTGTGGTTGTTGTTTTTTTGTTTGTGCTTTTAATCAAACGTGTTGAATGTTAGGCATATCAAACACACACATGTTTGTACATGATTGGTCGCTTAAATTGAAAAATACGTACCTACATATTAAACAAACAAAGTGACGGAATATATTGTACTTTAATTCTTTATTTGCATAAGCGTTAATGGCTGAGTTGTCTGGGCGGTGTAAAGTGAATCCTAATCAACAAAAATTTCAAATTTTCAAAATAATTGTTTTGCATTTAAGCTAACGATATGTGTTTTGTTCGTGAAAAAAATTCGTTGATGCCTGTAACAGGGTCCCTTTTTTCCGTCAAAAAGACGTACCTAAATGCAGAAATTATTAAGAAAAGAAAAAGCCACAAGAATTTGTTGGTATTTTGTAATTGTAAAAATATTTTTGTTTCTGTACCAATCGCGTCGGTGGGTTTTTTTTTGAAAACTCTTTTCTTAAGTAGGTAAAAATATTTAAAAAACAAGTTAAAAAAGTCTTGTTTTGCTACAATTTATGTGTAAACCTATACACACAAAAAAAAATGTGACAGCAGGTAAAATTTTTGGGTAAGAAGATGTGTTTTATTGATGTATTAATGAAACTTTATTGTTTCGCACTATTTTTATTGCTTACTTTTTTATGCTACAATTATATGACCGAGTCTAAAGAGTAAACCTTACTACTTTATGGTATTTATTTAACGTAACTTTGACCTGTTATAATGACTTTATACATTTTTGCAGGCAAACTCAGGTGCGCATTTGGTATTTTGTAAAAAGTTATGATATACCATTAGCTATAAATAAAATGTATGCACAGATGTTTGAAGTATGAGTAACCCAACACCGTGAATACCCTTTCTATTTTACTTACCACTATGAATACCCTAACTTTTTACTAAAATAACTTTTTCACGTTATAATTCTCATGTAATTCATTTTATTTTTGAATAAATAGACCAGGGAAATCCATTTCTATGTACAATTGTGTATACCTGTAAACTTCAAATTAGAATTTCATTTAATAGTCTTGTAGACAATTTTTCAATTTTCAATGTCTCTTATGTTATAAAACATTTGAACTTAAGAGATTGTATACTTTGAAAAGGCATTATGATCATTTCCATAATGATATTAAACAATATGAAGTAAAAGAAAGGGAAAACCAATATAAGATTAAAAAAAAGGCAAATGAATTTTCATTGTTAGAATTCGCAAAGGTATGTTGAGCAAAAAACGAAAAATATTGGAAAGAATTGTATTAGGTTGTAAAAAGACTTCAAATATTGTGAACTGCGCAATTTTTCCAAAAAATAAGCAAAGTTTCTGAGGTTCCAAATTAAATTTATTTAAATAATAACTGATTGTGTCCAGTGTTACCGTCGGATATTTTCAATAAGTACCAAAAAAAGGGGATATCTAAAAAAAAAGTGGCACCGAAAAGGGGATTTTTATAAAAAAAAGTGGCACAACTTTTCAAATTAAAATAAGTACACCACATTATGTATTTTTTACGTTTTTTTTCTTTTTATTATAATTTTAAATAACATTTCATAAATGGTATAAAAACCTAACAAAAAAAACATATATGTAGTAATTATATGCACTAAAAAACAAATGATCGTATTACAATAGACATACATGTATGTATACTTATGGCTCATTTGTTGCAAAAATTAAATTAAATATTTCTCTCGAGAAGTTATTTTTATAAAATATTTTCTTTAATAAATAGAAACTAGGAATTATTTCCTTCCGAAGGTTACTTTATATTATATTCAATATTTTTTATTTTTCGAATAATTAGACACCAGCAGAATGTAATGCATTTTCTGGCCCGCTACGGCCTTCGTCAGCATTCTTTGTGAATATAATATAAAGTAACCTTCGGAAGGAAATAATTCCCAGTTTCTATTTGTTAAAATTATTGAGTTAAATACATTCAATTTATAAAGTATCACTATCCAGTGTGACACAAAGAATGCTGACGAAGGCCGTAGCGGGCCAAAAAATGCTTCTTTACATACAATATACCTCATTGCTTTCCAAAGAAAAGCTAAGGTAAAATGTAACAAGAAAATACAATACAATAGTCTGGTAGTGTATAAAGTCATTTCTGAAAAATTGAAGGAATATGACTATTACAAAAAAGCTTTATAAAAATACATAACTGAAATTTAACTCATAGAATAAATTCGAAAAATAAAAAATATTGAATATTTTCTTTAATGTTTTGGTAATTCAAAAACGTTAAACTCGTTTTCTGCCAAACATGTTTTTTGAATTCTGACATTGTTGCAGCAATTAGAAGATATTTATGTAATTTGTTTTATATATACATTAAGTAATATATTTCTTGTACTTTTCTTTTTGAATAAATTTTCTTTGATTTATTTAAGACATTGTATTGCACAGGTTTTAAAATTTTTTTTAGAAGTTTATTTGCCTATTCCACCAGATTCTTATGTTTTTTAGAATGCTATGGCCAAATATCAGAAATCCTAAACAAAAAAACGAAAATATCACTTTTTAAAATTCGTTATATTTAATCAGTTTCGCACTTCAATACAAAATTTAAGTGCAAGTGTTTAAATTTCTTTAGTATAGGATATTTAGTTTTTATCCAAATTCATCTATTATTGCTTCAAATTATTGCAATCAGCTTTACAAATAGAACAAAACTATACCACTCGATTTTGTTATTAATTGTGGTACAAAACATCTTCCGAAATTACAATAATTGGTGTATCTGATAAATGTGACGTGATGGGAGAAAACTGTGCTCATTTTGTCTTAAGCATTCCAAAAAATATAAGAATCAGTTAGAATGGTTAAACAAACTTTTTCAATTGGTCAGTTACATATATATTTTTTTACAATTAGTTGTTCTTAAAACGACTTCTATACTTTCGTAGAATGTCTTCACTTGGAACCCAATTTTCAAGGCTAGTATGGGAGTTATAACAAAACAGAATGAAAAAAAGTATATTTTCCTAACGTAAAAAGTATCAAAAAAGTGGCAAGAATTACAAAAAGTATCACATTTGGGTGCATTTTGTAAAAGTGGCCAAATAGTATCCAAGCAGCCGAAAAAGTGGCAAATTGCTACTTTAGTGGCACCAACGGTAACGCTGATTGTGTCTGTCCATAACTCAACATTTTTCGATAATTGTATTATTATTTATTACTTTTAAGTCTTCATAGCAATAAATGTAAGTTAACTTTAAATGGTCTGATGAAAAATGAATGGAAAGCATGAACTATATTTCCTCGCATAATGCTGGCCCTGGTGTTTGCATCGCCCTTTCATGAAAATGTTTTGTAAGTTTTAATACCTTACCTGATTCCCAACAATTTAATCGAACATAGATGACCCTTAGAAAAGGTCTTTAATAAGGCCTCGCAATAGGCCTCGCAACCGCATATTTCGCCCGCTGGGCATGTAAGAGATAAGAGCCCTACAAATAATATTGGACCACCTGATCCATTTTGATAAAATGGACTACTCCATGGACTGGTCCGATGTAATGCAAGCATGGACCATGTCATTGTTAAAAAGTGTTTGTAGTGAGACGACATGTCTTCGTTTTTTAACGACATGTTTTCGTTTTTAAACGAAGTTAAAACTAACCCTCTTGTGTATACAATGGAGTAGTTTTAAAACTACTCCGTTGTAGTGCAAAGATGGGTTATATGGTCCTGCCCTAGGACATCGTAATGATAAATACACCATGTTTTTTCCATACGTTTGGGTTACTTTTGGACTAGTCCTAGTCCCTTGTGGACTACTCTTTACACGCGTGTTTGGACTGGTCCTACTATTTGCAGCGAGTAATCTCACCAACACAATCATAATTGACATCACTGATTTTAATGTGTTTTTACGCATACACATGTATGTATGTTCATAAAATTTTCTCAATATATTTTAATTTAACGCTTCTTCAATAAAACCGTTCGTAGCTGACTTGTCTAAGTTCTCGCATAAGGCTCGTAAGATTGCGAGTTCAAGTCTCAAAAATAAATTTTTTTTTTTATTTTTATTAAATTTTTTTATACACGATTTTAAGATTAAATAAAAATTTATATAACGAATTTCAAACATCAACTTTGGCATACATAAATTTTTTGATTTTGTCATATTCTTTTTAAAAACTTCTTGTTCTTATCTCACCATGGTGAAGGGTATTTAAGATTCGGCATAGCCGAATATAGCACTCTTACTTGTTTCTTCTATCTTTTTTCTTCCCAAAGTATTTTATATATTTTCCTTTCATTTTATAAACAAAAATGTAACTAAAGTTAAGTCAACTAGAACATCAGCAACAATTTGTATGAAATTTTTTCTGACGTTAAAAATAATTTTATTAAGTTTTGAATGAAAATTTTAACAAAATGTTGTAAAAAATAATAATAAATGCATAGTATTGTTGTGGGTAAAATTTGCAAACGGTTTCTTAGTGCAAATTGTTGCTCTATAATGAACACCAAGTGAAAATGTTTCTGGGATTGTGAACAAAGCTTTAAACGTTTAATCAAGCGAATTAAACGGTTAATGAAGTGAATTAAACGTGTAATTGATACTATTAATTTGTTTACTAGTGCAAATTAAATTAATTTTTTAATGAATATCAAAATGTTTTTAACTAAAATCAATTTTTATTCATTTTTGTGTATGCTCCCACGGGTAGAGAACAATGGGTTATACACTGCGCGTCATCAGGTTGTCGCCTTCCATATGAGCTTATTATTTATGCTCTTGTTGGTGCTGTGGGAAAATATTAATAGTTTTTGGTATTCCATTCTATACAAAAAACATTAAAAACCAACTTCAATTAACATATTAGTTAAAAATTTGTACTATTAATTAAATTTCGTACTTATTTTCCGCCTGCAAACAAATTGATCATATCAATTAACATATTTGTAAGTTCGAGGATTTCTGTTTGCTGTTGAGTTTCAATCAATAGATTAATTAGTTTTTAAAAGCAGAAAATATTTTTTACAATCAACACAGTTAATTTGTTAAATTTAATTTGTAGGGCTGAATTCGAATCTGTAATTGGTTTTTCACTATCACGTCAGATTTTTGAGATACAAAATATGTTTTTGTTCGTTTTTTACATAAAAATTCACTAGTTTATTTAAAAATCAATGAATTTTTAAAAGTGGATGTAAGAAAAGATAAATTCACTGTTTATTGTTGGTGTTCTGTTTTGGCTTTGATATTGTAACAAGTAAGACTTTGATTGTTTATAATTCTTATTCGCTTAAGGGTTTTATTTGTATAATATTTTTGGCCTTTCTAAAATCTTTGGA
This sequence comes from Pollenia labialis, assembly GCA_949318255.1. Lineage (NCBI taxonomy): Eukaryota > Metazoa > Arthropoda > Insecta > Diptera > Polleniidae > Pollenia > Pollenia labialis. The sequence continues at coordinate 105,176,787 of OX439143.1, read as the reverse complement.
AAAGGTTTCCTGATGAGCTGGCCTAAGCAACCAGTGAAATGCGCATGAAGCTAGCTTTCCCTCAACAATAAATTTCAGTGTATTTTTCAAATATGAAAAACTGGGAATTTAGCACGTTATACGGAAATCGTATTAATAATAAATTGTGGATGCCGTTGTTTGAACGTCGTTTGTATTTTGTTGGCTTTTGTCTCAAAATCCTTGAAAATTCCTTTCAATTGTCATTAAATCTTGGTGAGCACGCTCCCCTTGTTCGCGCTCACAGTACCCTTGTTTTTTTTTTAATCCAAATGCGAATGAAGAATATGCAAAACATGGGCGGTGTCCACGGTTTTTAAAAGATTCTAACTGCAAAACCATTTCCTTTTTTCAGCCAAATATTCACCACACACAAAGCAAAAATAGCTTGAATCAGTAACACATAGTCGATTTCTTCTGGAATTATATCCACCGTTTCTTTTACAACTCTGATGCGAATAAGTCGACAATATGGTGGTGATGATGGCGTTGGATTTTGCATTTTCTATTATTATTTTTATATTCCCTAGTTTTTAATATTATATGTACATCATTCGAAGTGGGACGAAACTGCTCCGAAAAATAAGAGAATCTAAGGCATAATTGTTCATCATTTCATCCCATTTGCTTATTTGTTCGAAGAACTTTGCTAAACAGCACTGCGATATTCGGGCATTTAGATGGCCGAAGTGCATGAAAAGTGCATAACAAATTTCAATTTCCCCTATACATATTAAACTAACTAACTTCAAATCGATCTTGATCCTTGACCTGACCCAGCGAAATGCCGGGACGCATATAACTTATTTTTTGAACGATATAGCATTTACCCGGTACGCAGAACTACCGCGGATTGAGCTGCCGTACAGTGTAATAAATCAAAAGGAAAATGTGTTTTTTTTATTAATTCCCTAAAATAAAACCCGCGAAGCTCTGGCGGGAATAGAACCCGCAACCCTGACGCTGATACACTTGCTTTTGCGCCTTTGAATTTTCTACAATATAAGCAATGAGGCAGTGTCCCCTAACTGAATATTGTAGCTCCAGATTGGCCATGGGCACAAGTTAACAACAAGCGATTTCTTATTTTAATATTTTTGTAACTTTCATGTTATCAGACGACTTTATTGATTCACTGTATGTAAAAGTGCACTTGTTGATGGGTTTTAAAAATTTTCAACGCTTAAAATGCATTTTATGTTTTTAATATGTCTTGCAGGATGCGATTGTATGTATTGGAAAATGGCAACATTGCTTACAGATAATAGAAGTTTTTTAATTCTCACATTTATAACGCATGTACATATGTGTATCTTTACATGTGTGTTGCATGCAACAGTTGGCTAACTTAACTTGTTTTGATCATTTATTAACGTTGTCCTTGTTGTTGTTGCTGCCTGCTTCTGGCACTGTTTTAATTTTTTTATACCGTAAACTCGACATGAATCGATTGCGATTTATTTATTTACAAATAGAAAATAAACAAATATAAAATGTAAAAATTTTTTTTTATTGTTGTTATCTTTTTTTATATTAATACATACATACCTATTATTGTTTTGTATGGAATGTTGTTGTTGCTGTTGTTGTGGTAGTCTTTTTTGAAATTGACCACACAATAACAACATACACAATACAAATATGTGTTCACCAAGTTTGGCAGCAAACAGCAGTCTAACAAGTTTTTTTTTTTGGTATTTTAGCAACAACAAAAAATAATAAAAGAAAAACAAGAAAATAGAAATAAAGCAACAAGACGTTGAAACAAAAAGAAGATGAACAAGAAGACAGTAAAAAATGATAATTACATACATTCATGCTTATATGTACATATGCTTATACATAGTAAAACTAAAGTGGTGATCACGGTTACCAGATCAAACAGCTCATATCTTTAAGTCGACTACTTTCGTACAAGAAAACTGACGGTCATTATTTGATTTTGAAATTTCCAGGACTTTTGTCGTTGCTAAAAAATTGGCCTTTCATTCTCGGAATATTTTTTGTAAAAGATAACGTGAAAAACATATTCATATCGGTTTAAAAATAATCGTTAAGGCCTGACCATAATATGCATAGCCTTGCTTAACCTACTGTCAAAAATTAACTAAAAGTCTCTTAAATGTATTTAAAAAAACAAAAACAAAATAAAAAACATTTCATTCCGTACGGAATGTGAGATTAGATTCGCACCTTGCTTTAGCAAATGACAGTTTCATTAAACTTAGCAAAAAGCTTCCTTAAGTTCAATATGGTTTGCCTCCTATAATTAGCATTAGTTAGGCTTTTAGTATTATGAATTTCCAGCGACTTTTTTATTCCATTTCTATGGGTATAATTTGTTTAACTTCCCTGTAGTAAATTAAATAGTCAGTTGCAGAAAACACTAACTATAAGTTAACTATTTTTCAAATGACTACAAATTGGTTTAAGTCACATGCAGATATCAACCAAATATATTGCATAGAGGCACACGTAAAACACAAATAAAAGCAAAATGCGTAAAACAAGCATGTCATGAAGTCAAATGAAAAAAATATATACAAATTTTTTAAAATAATTAAAAATTAAAACGATTCAAATCTGTTTATGTACTAGAAATTATGTAGCGTATTTATTTCAGCACTATTATTCATTATCATTTAAAGCAATTTGATGCAAAATGTTCTTAAATATTAATTTCTATATAAAAATATGCATGTTTGTTCATAGGACCACATATTTTTTTGACAAAAATTATTTCAAATTTAAATAATTTATTATAAACCGACTTTACTATTAATTAACTACAAAAAGGTTGAACAATAAGTAGTTAGTAGTCAGTTTAAAAGTCATGCAAAGATGGCCAATTGACTACTGCCTATGACATGCCTATGTTAAAATAATGAGTCGTCGACAAGGAAAAAAGTCACTTAATCAACTAGATGTGGTTATAAAAAAACCAGTTTGAAGTTACTTATAAATGTGTTTGACTTCCTACAAGGTTATAAAATATAAAATTTAAAAGAATACAGCCAATTTTTAAGACACTGAAAACTAGGGAAGTAACGATACTCCTCTTTGCCGATACGATACTGATACTCAATATAAAAAATCACCGATATCGATACGCATATAATTTTTTTTTTAATAAAAATAACAACGTAGGAATTTAGATATGATTTATTTTTTAAAAAACAAAGTTTTTTCACTTTTGCGGAGTCAGTTTTAACCAGGCCTGCAATCGAAAATAATCTCTTGCATGCGAACTAATGCGAACTAATTTGAAAACTTAAGAATTTGTGCGCTATTTTTTTTACGTTTGGGTATAACTTGTCATTGCGGTCGTATACAAGTAGATTCGGGTATCTTCGGACTTCTTCTTTACCAGAATCACAGAAAAGGATGCAGAGGCTCAACCTCCTCGGAATTTTATAAAAAAAATTTACAAACGTTCTTTGAGACTTATCAGAACTTGTACCACCTGTAGGGGTGACCGTGTTTTCAACACTTTCTGAATGCAGAGACATGTTAAGACGTTTTTCGATACGATTGAAGTCTATTGTCTTTGAAATATTCGAGCATTTTGTCGAGGGTCAAGAATCGTAGATAAACAATAGGTTTCATTATTTTCTAAAGCCTCAAATATTTTATTTATATCTTATGCTAATTCTGCCGCTAAATTATAAGACTATTTCTCCATCTCCGTTTATTCATATGTTATATAAAATAATTTTATTATTGGAGGATTCACAAGGTGTCATAAAGTCATAAGTTTTAAAATAATAACATGAAAATATACGGCTGTTGTGAACAACCCCTCATAATTTAGTGTGCTATTTTGAATTTAAATCAGCTGATTTAAAACAAATATAAAAAATAAATATTTACCAAAAATAAAAATATTTTTTAATTATTCATGAATTAATAAATTAAATTAGATCTTTCCTGACTATTTTCCATTTTTCAGACGCAAACCATACATAAATAAATTTTGTTTTGTATGTTTACCAAACATCCGAGTCCTAAGTCGATATAATTTGACGCCGCAAGTGTTTTGTTGCAAAAATTGCTAGCAGCAGGTTAAACTCGGATAAAACTATACCAATAACGGCGACGGCTACAAAAACTAATGCGGTTCGGCTCAACCGCTCATCGCAGGTCTCTTCTGATTAATTACGACAGCACAATAAACATACCAAGCAAAGTTCTATTAATTTAAGACACTTTTTGTTTACAAAGCAACAACAATTTTTTTAAACCATTGTAAAAGGTTAGCACATTATGACAATATAACATGATAGCACACCTCGTGAATACCCCATATGTATTCTGTCTTGATTTTATGATCTGCTTTGTAATTTGTATTTCCCTTAGTTGCTATGCAGAAAATAAGCGTAGAATATAAAATTGTTTGTTCAAAAATAATCCAAAAATATATAACAAGTATCGTAGTATCGACGGCAAAGATCACCGATACCGTAATCTGAACTATCGTCGATATATCGTTATTCCTTACATCACATACCTGATTATTGAGAAATGTTACCAGCTTAAGCAAAAAATTTCTGAATAGGCAAAAACTATGTGATTTTGATTGTTTTATATTCATTTGTCCTCAAGTATTGATAAATGCGCATTATCTTTTTGACTCATAAAGTATAAGAAACAAATTTGAGTTCCGTCTGTGTCCGTCTGTCTGTTGAAATGGGTTTTGGGAGCCCCAATATATTATGGGGGCTTCGTTGGTATATTTTTATGTCAGGTATGTTTATTTTAATTTTGCTATTGAAACTCAGCCAGATCGGTCCAAAAATGACAGAGCTATGATCAAAAAACCATGACTATCTCTAATTTTTTCCATGAATCCCTTGTTATTGTTGTTTTTTAATTTTTCTCTGCATATCCGGATAACAGCAAGAGCCAAGAGTTTGTAAATTAGGTAAAAACATTAAGGTTATTAATATACAACATCCCGAGGTAGCTCCCGTACAGAAAACATCAAAAATTGTATAAAAACTTGAAGTTTATGGCTGTTATACAACCTATGGATACGCCTTCTATGTATATCAAAAGAATTTTAGTAGAACATATGACCAAAAAAACCTATTTTCAGAATTCATAGATCCTCCCTAGTCAAAGTTTTATAACCCAAGTAAATGGTAAAGTTCTTATTAAACCCGTAGGTATATAAATCTGTCAAATCGGTAAAAACAATAGCTGAAATACCAAAAATTACTCTTTTTTTGTAATTAAGTTTGTTTAGAACTATAAGAAATTAAGGAAAGGTCCTACATTTCCTCTTGTTTAGAGGCTCAGTTAGTCTTTACTCTCTGTTCTGTTACGAATCAGCTGATTTGTTTTTGTTATTAAAAAACCTATGAAATTGATAAGCTTTTCTGTTCTGTTGCGGTTCAGTTTGTTAAAATCAAAAACATGTTAAGTAATTGTAAGTGAAAGCAAACTAAATAATAAGAAATACATATTTATATTGAAATAAACTATTTTGTGATTTTAAGAATTCATAAAATTTTATTTCTTGAAATTTATGTGCATTAAACTTATTGAAATAAAACAATGTACTGTGCAAAACTAATAAATTTGTCATAAATGGCTGATAAGTTGCTACAGAAAAAGTAACTATGTATTACAATTTCGCAACAGAATGGCACGGAACCGAACAGAAACAGAAAGTAAAGACTAATTCTGCCTTTAAAAATATCTATAAGCTTTTTTATACATACATACATACATATGTACATACATACATATGTATGTATATTAATTTTTCTTAATCAAAGTAAATGTATGAAAATTATGATAGTTTTATGAAAACAAACGAAATTAAAACTGAAAAACACTGTATTTTAATTTTGGAAAAATAATTTTAAGTTTTAAGGGTTTTTATAAGAAATAAAAAGGAAAAAATAGGATTTCTTCACATTGTAAGTATCGGCTCAAAACTTATCATGCATACAAACAGGGCTGCCAGATAAATTTGTGAAAAAATTCGTCAATTTCTTGAGAAAAAATATGAAAATCGTCTTTCTCGTTTTGAAAAATCGTCAAAAAAATCGGACAACTTAAAATTAAGTTTTTTAACAATTTTTGTTCGATTTTTACTTTGCCGATTTAAAAAAAAAAACATAATAACTTCATGCCCAGCTAGCATTTACAATTGTGTTTTATAATCAATCAATCGTCTAACTAACATCCCGTAAGCTGGGTGGGTATTTATTTAATTTACAAACGAGATTCAAATCAAAATATCGCTGGCTTAACATGTAAAGGCTCTAAGTCCATATTTAAAATTTTATAGGAGAGACAAAAAATGAAACAATTTGAGAGAAATGGTCAAACTGAACTTTTAATTGGGACTTAGAGCTTTTTCTTGTGATAAATTGGACGTAGCGCATTTGCTCATCACTACAAAACAACAACAAAAAATGAGATAACTAATTTTTTTCTTTGTAAACAATGTATTTTTACCTATTGCACATTACTGCATTAAAATCTCAATTTCTTAAAAAAGTGGACTTAGAGCCTTTACATGTTAAGCCATCGATATATAAAATTCGTTTTTATATAATTTAATCATTCTGTTTGCAACTTTTTCAATACTAACCATGCACCATATTAAGTCTTGTTTGAAATGGGTTTTCAGAAGACCCCATGTGATGGCAACAAGGTTCTTATATTTTTTTATATCATGTGTAGTCTGGAATAGTTTGCTGTTAAAACTTAATTATTAGCAAATGAACACGATTGCTTTTAATGTTTACCCATAAAGTTCTAATGTCTACCTATAAACTTTTGTTACTTATTTTTCACCTGAAATAAATTTAGTAAAATATTGATATTGAAAATTAAGAAAATAGGTTCATAAATAACCGAGTAATAGACAAATAACTAGTAACAGAATTTGGCACAAAAGCGTCAATTTGTGCTAGGGCGATCAAATCTGGCCCACACTTCTTTTTATAATGATTATTATATAAAGAGCCAAGTCGGCCCATTATTTTAATGGGCCTACAAACTCGAATTTAAGGTTTATGCAGGATTTTTAATACAATTGTGAAGATTCGACACAGCCGTATATTGCACTTAACAGCCGTACCTAAACAAGAACGGAAGGCGGAACGTTTTCTTCCGCTAAGCTTTTACGCTGATATACCATACCTAAACAAGACCGTCAACATTGTGCCATAAACAGTAGTTAACTTTCTTGTTTAATAAAACCCATATAATAAAAATAAGAGAAAAACCCGCAAATTGTATGGGCATGAGAATTTTTGACAGCTAGAAAACGCTTTCCGCTCTTGTTTAGGTATGGCTGTAAGCGTTTTCTTTTGTTTAAATTGACTTGACACAAAATTCCCTCTTCATTGCCAGAAAATTGGGGTAACGGTGTAATGTTTTGATTACATTAAGAATCACGCCTATGGTGAATAAAAAGTGAATAGTTTTTTCCTTTGAAATTTTGCTTCTTTTCATTAATTTTATTGTTTACAAAATTTTTTCTGTGCTGCTTAATATCTAAACATATAAAAACATGTAAAGTTTTCTTTTTTGGAGACTGAATAAAATTGTCAATTTTTAGAAAAAATCAGCAAATCGGCACATTGCTTATTTCGGAATAAAAAATCGTCAAAATGACGATAAATCGTCAAATCTGGCAGCCCTGCATACAAAATATAATTTTTCATATGAAACATATTTTCAGAGAGCAACGAACGACCAAAATAAATTGATCTACCTATTTATTTTTCTGGTCAGTTGTTGCCATTTCTTAAAAATTATTTTATCCTGACTACACTATTACATATTTCGAAAATAATTTAAGCTGCTGTGTTTAAGGTTTTCAATACGGTAAAATTGGCTTTTATTTAAATTTAACTATTTACATACATACATATACAGAGATTTATTTTATTAGGCCAGTTTTTTATTTAAATTTTTTAATAAGGGAAATCATGAGGGGTAGTGCAAATGCGCGCAAAAATGCACACGTTTGTACAACACAACAACAAAATGTTTGTATTTGCAATTTCCTCTATTTTACTTTGTGTGCACTAAAAACACCATGAGCATAATTAGTAGTGAATATTTGCTAAGTTGCAAGCAAATGTAAACAATAACGCAACACGATCGAGTTTTGCCTTTCAATTCCAATCATTTTGCAATACACTCTCACTTGTTTACTCACACACTCACACTTTTTAATTGACCACGAGATTGCTTTCAATTTCACCTTTCCATTTATTTTGCAATTTTACTTTCAATTTAACAGCTGATTACAAGTTTGTCTTTACAAAAAGTTTTCTTGATGACATCTTGAAAGTAAATTGCTTACAAATTGAGTGCACCCTACGTCACAGCATTCAATTTATGTAAATGTTGACAAGCAGTATATACATATATTTATAAATTGCAAATTTGCACAACAACCATTATGAATACCCTTAATAATTTTAGTTTTCTTTATTAATTTTATTTTTCATTTTTACTTTTAATTTATCTGGCAACTTTGTTAATACGAATGATCATCATCATTATTATGAAAATACATGTATTGAGACAACAACAAACATGTTGATGACAACAACGAAGAAGTTTAAGATGAGCTTCAGCGTATGCTTACTGCAAACTGAAAATATTTAGAGTCGCATATGGATATAACGAACACAATGTGACCATTATTCAAAACATTTTTATATGTATAAGAAATTTTTGAATTTTGAAGAATAATAATACAGACCAAAAAAATTTGTTTGTGTGGTTCAAAGTCTCCCCGTCAACTTGGATGCATATAGTACTAAGGCTTATTGTCTAAAATTTGTTTATACCCTTCACCTCAGGTGGAAAAGGGTATATATAAGTTTGTCATTCCGTTTGTAATTTCTACAATATTGATCTTAGACCCTATAAAGTATATATATTCTGGGTCCTTATGGGGAGAGAAGTTGATTTAACGATATCCGTCCGTCTGTCCGTCTTACGTTTGATATGTGTTTTACGGAGACTCCAGACATGATAGCGGCTAGGTTGTTTTACATTTATGTCACATATAGTCTACCATCGGTTGCTATTGAAATTCAGCAAGATCGATCCACAGATGGCTGAGATATGAGCAAACAACCACGACTACCTCTAATATTTTCCAAAACACCCTTGTGGTTGTTGTAATTTTATTACTTTTTGCTGTATATCTGGGGAATGGCAAAAGCCAAAGTTTCCAAATTAGGTACACACATTAAGGTACAAAAAAAATTAAAAATTGTATAAAAACCTAAATTTTAGGGCTGCCATATGCCCTATGGATATGACTTATATACCAAAATTCAGAAAAATCGGTTCAGATACAAAAAGTTATGACCAAAATTAATTTTTTTTTTTAAATACCCACTTTCGGGAACCATAGATCTCCCCGAGTCCAAGCTTTATAGCACAAGTAAATGGTAAATTTCTTCTTAAACACGTCGGTATATAAATCTGTCAAATCGGTTAAAAAATGACTGAGTTATAATCAAAATATGTACTGAAATCCCAAAAATTACTCTTTTTATAATTAAGTTTTTTTTTTTATAATTAAGTAATGTCAAAAATATAGTTTTTTTTTAATACCTATTTTCGGGAACCATAGAACTTCCCGACCACAAGTTTTATCACCAAAGTAAATTGTAATTTTATACTTTAAGATGTCGGTATGACCAAATACTGAAATTCGATCAAAACTAAACGTGATATATATTAATTAAACTTTTTATATTTTTAATAGCACGCAATCATGTGCAAATAATTAAATAAAACTAAACGATATATATTTTATAAATATTTTTGTATATATACATATTTTTAAATATTATACATAAACTTCTATTATTTTCATGGTGAAGGGTATATAAGATTCGGCATAGCCGAATATAGAACTCTTACTTGTTTTTAATTGACTCTGGTTCTCGAGATATGCCGTTATAAAGAAAACTAGGAAGATTGCATCACCTAGTTAACTATAACTCGAAAACTAGACGTTTAACTTCAATTAAAAATACGGATTTTTGACAAAAAAAGTTTTCAAAAAATATTTTTATAAAAAAAAATTCAAAATTGTTTCTTAAAAAATCTAAACTAAATAAGTAATATCTTACATTTTATTCTTAATTTATATACCTACATATGTTTCATATAAAATGAGCCATATTTCATTCATAAATACTGACTTTATTAACAATTTATTAGCAGCTCTATTCGCCTAAATATTTATTTGTTAGCACTTAATTTTACAGTGAATAATTTTAAGATAATTTTAGTCCCGATATTTTGGTATTGTATTTAATTTTATCAAACGACTGATTCTCGCGTTAAAGCAAACTATATGATGATACCTGCTAAATTATACCCACGCCCCAATAGTTTTTGCCTTTTAGTATACCGTTCGGCTCACAATAAGTTTTTGAATCGACCTTACGATGTCCGTAGCTCCGGCTGGTTGGCTGTCCATGTTAACCTTTTGTGCAAAGTACAGGTCGCAATTTTGGAGATAATTTGATAAAATTTGTTACATGGATTCTAGCCGAATGAAAATGGGTAGAATCGGCCCAAAAATGCACATAGACCTCACTCATACAAGCTTCTTTTTGTAAAATAAATATTTGACTATAGTTCCCATACTACTCCTGAAAATAGCTTTTAATCGCATTACTTCCTTATATAGTGCCCCATTAGACTAGCTGGTAGCGAGCTAGTCTATCATCGCCGGGGTTGCGGGTTCGATTCCCGCCTGAGACTCTGGTTTCTTTCCTGCAAACAAGCATAAAGCTTCGCGGGATAAGCTTAGAAAATTAAAAAAAAAAATAAATATTGGTGTCGATATACAATTTGGCGACAATAACTTCGTTGTCAGCAAATCTTATATAGTTTAAGATATCTAAATAATATCCGGCACACTTGTCTTTAAAGTATAACATAGTTTTGTTCTTGCGGATCCATTATTGCTCACGGCTCCCAAATATGGTACACTCTCGAAAATTTGTCTTCAAATTCTATGGTGTTAGGTTTTATATAATCGGGCTTTACCGATTATACTTTCTTACTTGTTTTTCTTTTAAACACCATATCTCCAGAATCTAAAAAAAAAATAATATTATAGTACGGAATGGACCGTATTCACACGGCAGCTTATCCAAGGCCGATGCTGCTTAGTTGAGGTCGATCAAATAGTCGTCGAGTACAGCAGACGAAAAAAATCTCGACATAGGCATTGAATATCAGTTCTCATGTGTATCAAATTTGACAGAGAAACCACACACCACAAAAAAAATACATACATAAAAATAAGTTGTCCTATGTTCGTCATTTTATAACTCGAGAACCACTCAACCGATTTTCAAACGAGTACGTGCGTTGGAAAGGCCTACTTTCACTGATGGTTTATAAAAAAGCTCCCGATAGGTGGCGCTGTTGTCGTGATATTTAAATTTGTTTTATTGATGGTAGATAGGGCTGGGGTCAAGTTATTAACAACTTTCACCAGTATTTAATTTTTTATTTTTATTTAGAAAATCCCGAGCAGCGCCGAGACCAAACAGCTAGTAACTTATATATAAAACTTATATTAAATATAGCTAAATCAAAATATAAATCTGAATTCAGTATTATGTAGAGGTCAAGGCACCAAAAGAAAAATATTTTTTTTTCAAAAAAAAAAGAGTCGCTATAAAAACAGTTATTTTTAAACAGTTACTGTTACTTTGAGGACATGCGAATAAATGTTTTTGTTATAAAAAAACGTTCGTTATAACAGAACTTGTTAAAAAATTAATGGGGTTGGAGACAAGTATTCCTACAGACATATTTTGGTATATCCGATGGTTGTTTTAACCTTGTTCCACTGTATTAGTTGTTATTTTTATGTGTGTGTGTTTCTTTTTCGTGATATTATTGTTTTGTTCTCTGTTGTATTAACGCGTTTTATTGCTCTTTCTCTCGTTTTAACTGTAAATTGTTTTCACTTCGAAGCACAAACAAAACTTTTTTGAAATTATAAATTTTGTAGAATTTTTATGTGTATTTTCTTTAAAAATTTTCTTTTACTTTTCTCTAAATTTAAAGATTTTGTATCTTGAATTCATTCTTCTTAGTCATATTTCTGCAACAACGTTTGTTTGGCAGCAATCTCTGCGACTTGCCCAATTCATCATACCTACAGTATGCGGGGAGATTACGGCAATAGATAGTACGTGATTGTTTATCACCAACGTCGACAACATTCCTAACTTTCAAAAAGCTCAAGAAAAAGAAACAAACGTACATCGATGATTTTAATTAGACAAAATCGACAAAATTTAATACCTACAAGAACTTTAAAGCTTATGTTAAATGTCATTACCATCAACTATTTTTATATCGTGTGCTTCCCCAAACAACATTTTGAGATCGAAGCAAAGAAGAAATTATCCTTCTCGGCTTTTTGTCATAAGTCAATTTGAACTAACTAAAGCGGCTCATACATTTGCAATAAAATTGTTCAATATTACGATTTGTATCGCTAATGTGTATTGGATATTTGAAGGTGGCGCAATGTACATATTAGCAGCAATCAAAAGACTTTTGATTCTTATTGCACAACGAAAAGAAAGTGAAATGTGTTGGCAACATAGTACAATGCCTTTAGGTTATGTTCACCTTTTAATTAAGTTAATGGATACATTGTGCGACTTATTGCATAATATAGGACAAAATGGAAATAATATGGCGAATATAATATACATTAATATTGCAAGTGTATGGGCCGCTTAAAAGTCAACGTTGGCACAAGTATGACTTTGATATATTTTGGCGATTCTTTTACTATTCGGCCTTATTACCAAGGTTGTCAATTTAGCCGTTTTCCAGCTAAATATCATGCGAAATTTTAATTCGGAAGTCCGAATCAAGTGTCGATGATAATCAGGAAGACATTGAAAATTTATTGACTCTTCTGATAATCGTCTAAAGAATCTCCAAAAAGAAATGTAGTGAAAAATAAGATTTTCGTATGCAGCAGTTGGACTCGACCTCAAGTTCCACAAAAACCGCAAGACCATTTGTATTGTCTTGAAAATATAAAAAAGTGAATTGATTCAGTGGGTGGAAGATGATGATGTACAGTGCCAACGGATATTCCCTGAGCCTAACTTTTCTAAGTGCACTGACAGCAATCTACGTACAGTTTGAAAAGTTTTTAAAGATAAGTTGAAGCAAATGCTATGTAAACAAAGTAACAGTAAAGCAGTGAATAGTGGACAAGAGCACCCAAAAAACCAATGAAAGAAATGTGAGTTTTTCCAGGTATCCTAATTGTTATAGATTATGCTTCAGTTCCTTCAAAGAGAGATTATTGTTGGAAATAAAAGCGATCTTAAAAATTATATGGTTTTAGATTCTATTCATAGAAATAGTTTTGATACGATAAATATATGTATTTGATTGGTAATATAAAACAAGATGCTGACAAAATCTGGAAACTACTTTATATTTTTCATTATATGTATTTGTTTGTGTAAAAGTAAAAAAGATATGTAATAAATGGCAGTTTTTGTTAAGTTTTGTTTATAATTAATATAAGTTTTATTTGAAAAGTGCAAGGCCCAAAAATTGTAAAACTGTCCACTGTTACGTATGTATATGTCACAGCCTTTAAAACCGATTCTAGGCCAGATAGACAATTTTTTTTTTATTAAAATAGGTTCATTTAACAATAATAATTTTACAAAAAAAAAGCACATTGTCCAGATCGCTGTGGGCATTAATGGGTTAAATTAAAATAATCATTGCATGTTTAAATCCTGGGTTATATATTGCAGCTGTTAATAATTTAAAAATCTACCTAATTCTAGCGATTTTTGTGTTTCAATTCTAGCCTTTTTTAACCGCCGGGTTGACAACCTTGCTTATTACGAGAGTCATTGTCGTTTGAAATTTTTGTAGAATACTGCCCATGGCCCAATTAGTAGGTCTGCGCGCAACTACAACAATCCAACAATAGAAAAAACAACACGAATTTTGTTTTTGTAAAAAATGATGAAGATGTCAAGAACAAAAGAAATTGTTTGTGTAAAAAATGATAGAAATGTCAAAAGCAATTGCTACAAAAACAATTGCACGTAAAAAACACAACTCTGCGCAAAATCAGCAGGCGTTTCAAGCAGACCTACTAATTGGACCATGATACTGCTATAGAGCTTGATGAGATTTTGACCGATTACAGGCTCCTTTAGAGTTCGTCAAAATCATTAAATATCTAACAAATTACAAAATTAAAATTTCTCTGATTTTAATTTTTACACTTTACTGCTTTTTTTCTAAAAACGGCAGTATAGGTACGCCTTAACACTTGCTCGTGAATCCATTCGCCTATTTTTTTTCTAAATACGATGTAGAGATAATTTAACTATGTATAAGCTTATTTATCACTGTGTTATGCAAATATTTTTGATAACAAATTTAGCAAATTTAAAAACACAGAGTTAACAACTCTGTTATCAACAAATTGTGCAAGATTTTTACGTGCACATGCTCTGTGATAACTTACACATTCCTTACATTGCAATATTATTTTGCATAGTTGAGATACTTAACCTACGTGCACTTGCTGCATGCAACAGGTAAAAATACCTGTAAACAATGGTTGTCAATGATATTTTTGTTTTGTTTAAAAAACGGCAACTGTATATTTTTTTATGGTAGAGTTGTTTATTTTGCGTTCGGTCTGATTGTCTACTGACACTTGTTACATCGATTAAAGCATTTCGGTATAATTTTTTTATAATTTACTCACCACTAAAACGATTATGATGGAAAATGTACTTCTTGTTTTTGGTATTTGTTTTTTCGTAAACTGACGTGTAATGTAAGCAGCAGGTTTTTCTATATTTACTGAAAAATTTTTTTTCCAGATTTTCCACTAAGTCCAAGTTTTATTCCTCCCTAACAGGTTGTAAATATTTATACTACTTTGTAAAAAAAAATATATTACAACAACTGTAAATAGCAGAAAGAAAGAAACGTTCATTTGCTTTTTGTAACTTTTTCGAATCTTATCTATATTTTCATTTCACTCTAAAAAAATATCTGTGATTTGTAAGCGCTTTCTTCTTTTTTATTTTTAATTTTAACAAAAATGAAATTATTTGTTTATTGCACTTTTTATCTTTTTAGAGGTTTTTAAATTCAAAAATTCAACTTAAATACACTTAATTTTAACAATATTAAAACATTCTAGATGATTTTTTTGCTTAAGTTTAGTTTGATTTTTTTTTAATTTTTATTTTGTTTTGTAGTTCAAATTTAAATATTTCTTTTTAAATAATAAATTTAATTTGTTTTAACTATTTTATTTTTTTTTTTATCCGTTTAGTCGCGCTCCCCGGTTGATGGTAAAACAGCAACTGATTAGTGGTTTCCCGTGTGTTTGTAAACCTGAACAATCAACCAAAAATAATGATTATTGTATTTTTTCTCCTTTATACCTAATTTTCATTTCGTTTTTTTCTTTCTTTTTCGTAAGTTTCTTTTTTATTATATTTTTTTTTAGTTGTTTTCATTCGGTCCGTCAGTCAATTCTGTTGGTTCAATTCCAAACAGAAATCGTGTTTCTTTTGTAGATTCTGTCATTCGTTCATTCATTCATTCATTCATTCATTTATTCACACAACTCTGGTAGTAACTTACCACAACTCAGTTAGCCAGGTGTTTGCTTTAGTATGAGTATTATAGAGTGAGCAAAAAGCAATATCAGTTAATGCTCCACTCAGTATGTTAATGTTTAATAAAAAGTATCTCTCTCCCTCCATGATTTTAATTTTGTGCACTCACTGTTCTCCAAGACTACGATTGGGAATCTCTTTAACGGAATAATTACAAGGGCTGCCGTATGAATTAACAAAATGTATACATACAACATACACAGGTACATATGTAGAGGCGATGAATTTACTTACACACGATCCCAAAGGAAGATCTTAGAATTTCTTAAGTTCTGGTTCGCACGCTTCAGGTTTTAGTAGATATTTAATGTCTTGCATTATATTTACAACATGATATCGATCGTTTTTATACGTGGTGTAACATTAATATCATGAAACTTAATTCGAAAAATTACAAACATACCTATGAGATTTTACAAGAGCAACTGTATGCATAGTTGGCAACTTTATATTGGGTGGAAAACATTTGGTAATGTCCATCCTTGATTTTGGGTTAAAGGCTTAGTTAGCCGGGAGTAACAGCAACTTAACGTTACCGTAAAAAAGTAAGTCCAATATACATATCGCACCCTAAATACTAAAGGGTCACAACTCAAAATTTTTCAATTTTCACTTTTTGTAATAAATCGATGCACAGTGGTCATATCTATGCACTATAGAAATCTTAGATCAATTTCTCTAGTATTTTGCGAAGAAAATACAATTTAATCATTCTTTGTAGTATTAGAGTTCATTTAAAAAGAAACCCGTTTTTTGTCTCTACTGAAAATTTAAGAATTTTGAGTTGTGACCCTTTAGTATTTAGGGTGCGATATGTATTTCGTACATATTGAGAAGTAACATCCTACTGCTAACTATAATCGTTCTAATTGCTTTACATACTTACAATAAAATGAATCAGCTGATTAGCAACGTTACTGTTACTTTCGGATAACTGAGCCGTTAAGCTTGATTTCAAACTTAGTGTTATCTTACATATACATAGATTTGATGATTACTTAAAGTAGAGGGTATAAACTCAAAGTTTAAAAATTTACAGTAGAAGTAAAACAATTTTTAATTAAAGATTAAAGGCATATGAAAAAGAATTTGTAAACCAACCTTATCTAGATAGTATTCAGCACAAAGAACTCTTATATATGTAAATCTTAAGATTTAGACTTAATTTTGTGTTTGGCAGTTCCATGATTGCCCATGGATCTTAAATAGGCTCCAGTCACAATTACTTGGTTCTAAAGACTGCGGTGTATGGTAGTAATTATATGGCGTGCTTGTCCGTCTATATTTTCTTACTTTTTTTAATTAATATATTTTACAAAATTATTTGAGGATTCACAAGGTGTCATAAAGTCATATGTCTTAAAATAATAACATGAACAACCCCTCATAATTTAGTGTGCTATTTTAAATTCAAATCAGCTGATTTAAAACAAATATAAAAAATAAAGACCTATGAATATTTTATGTTAATATTTACCTAAATAAAAAATATATTTTAGTTCTAATCAATGAATTAATAAATAAAATTAAATCTTACCTGACTATATACGGATAAAACTATACTATTAACGGCGACGCCTACAAAAACTAATGTGGCACGGTTCAGCCGCTAAGCGCTGGTCTCTTCTAATAACTTACCACAGCACAATAAACATAGCAAGCAAAGCTCTATTTATTTAAGACACTTTTTTAAACCATATTAAAATGTTAGAACATTATGACAATATAACATGGTAGCACACCTTGTGAATACCCCATATACTATAGGATGCATCAGAAGCTAAAATTCATAACTCCAAAAAATTAAAATATATTTCTTAATAGAAAATGTTTAAATGATAAAGGAACAAACTCATTATAAAGAGTATGACTAATTACATAATAATATAACAAAAATATACTGATTGTATTGGAAAAACTTGGAAATGAACAAACTGCCGGGAAATCCCGTATGAAAAACACTTATCATGACCAAGTAAACCTTAAAGAAAACGAGGAAAAATAAATTCTAAAACGGTATACCTTGTAATAGTTTTGGACAAATCTAGAGTTAGTGACCGTGGCTTCTGCGAGTACGTGTAGCAAGCGCTAAAGCTTTTTATCAAAAAGAATATACGTTAGTTATTAATAAACTTCTTTTTGCAAAAATCGTTCAAAGCTTCTAGTTGAAACAGGACAAAGAATAGAAATAGAAATCACAGTTAACTGGGATCAGTGATGGAAAATTGAAATATTGAGACGGTACTGACCACCAAGCAAAAGAGTACTTTTTCAACATTTTGGTAATTTTTTAAAACATATTTTGTTTTTTTTTGCTCATATCTCAGCCATTTATGGACCGAGCTGGCTCAATTTCAACAGCAAAATTCTGATGAGGATATCTGACATTAAAATATAAATACCGTCAAGCATATCCTTTTGATAATAATAAATTTTGTGTAGGCAATGTTGTAAACAGGGCTGTGAAGTCGAAGCTGTAGAGTCGGAGTTCCGCAGTCGGAGTCGTAGTACCCATTAATAATTCGCGACTCCGACTTTAAAATTTTTCGGCATAAAAAATTTAAAATTATATTCTAATAATTTCCAAAATTTGCAATGCAATATTAAAAATATTGATTCGAAATTTGTGCTTTGCTTGCTATATTTAACAATTTAAAGGGCACTACACTAAAAAAAGAGTTTAAAGTCAAATAAGGACCAGTCGTATATACATTTAGCATTACAGTTAGATTAGGAGTCAGAGTTTTAGCGGTTGAAATCGGAGTTAGTACTTTTTGTTGACGACTCAATGTTAAAAAAAATCAACGCTAAATTTCTAAAAAAGAAGCGTAACAAAAATAGTACTAAAACGAACGTGGGGATACCGTGGTATTTTTTAAAGGAAAAAGTACTGAAAATAGTATCATAGTACTGAATTTTCCATCACTGACTGGGATGGTAAAATGCTGCTTTTGTTAATAGAAAAATAATCTATTGATCCGGTTCCAAGTAACGATTTAATACAATGACAAGGAACAATTACTGGGAATTGAAGCACTGTAATCTGGGACGGAAAAGCAACAAGTGGAAGTCGTGAATGACTTATTGCCAATATGAAGGCCAATTGAAAAATTAGGAGTTGTAGGTTGTGAAAACACAGCTTCTAACTTTAGCTGACTTCGTGGCGCATGTGTTCTTTTAGAGCAAGAGAGTAGAAAAGGTATTTTATATTTAGCAAGCTGTCATCACATCTATGAAATAATTTGAAGAAGAGTTTTCGATAAAAATTAACCCAAAAATTAGGCCTTAAGGCTCAAATATTCAGCAGAGAGAGTTGCATGGATCAATGCTGACAAAATTAACTTTTGAGTAGAGTTTAAGATCAGAAAGTGAACTATGCAGTTTGGAATGGATCCGAGAAAATAAAATTTGCATCTCAAAACCTTGAAGTTAAGCAACCACATCTTTGTTGTAAGTGGGTATTTAAAAAATTGGGTGCAAACACTAGTTTCAATAGAAGCTCCTATGCAGGGTTCAAGTTTGCTTAAAGATTTAGATGCTTAAAAAATTGTTGATCAGAAGATTAATCGTTCGTGACTAAGCAAATGAGGTAATCGTTTGGGATATTTAACCCCAGAAACAGCAGCGTTATCTTTTTGTGAGCCAATAGTTACGTATGAGTCGAAGAAGTTTATGACGAAAGCTCTGAATTGCCCTACTGAGCCAAGGTTCCAAAGTAAGTAAATGAACCTAGTTATCGTTAGACATATGAATGTTGTTAATAATATTGTTATGGATTTTGAATGTTGTAACATTATCAAATCTGCCACAAGAAACAAGTGCATGTATTAAGTTTTTTGCTTTTTTTATACTTTTAATTTATGCTAATGGCCTTCCGAGTCAACTTACACACTGTAAAGTCAGAATATTATGCTGACGATGTTCAGATTTACATCAGCTGTGATGTATCTGAAATTGAACAATAAATTGAAATTAAAATATAAAAGAATAGGCTACTGCTAATGGTCTTAGTATCAACCCAAACCAATCTAAATATCTTGTTATCCAAAAACGAACTACTATGACCGATCATATACCTGATATTTTTCTTAGTAATGAACGTATTGAAAGGGCAAATACAGCAAAAAATCTTGGTTCTATTTTTAATAAGACCCTGACATGGTGCATCCATATTAATTATGCATGTGGCCATACGTATTCCATGCTTAGAACTCTCTGGCAAACGCAGTATCGTACACCTATCAAAATAAGAATACTTCTTGCCAAAACCTAAGTATTTATTGCAAATTCTGCGAATTATTGCAAGAAAATTAAACTCAGTCTTCAAAAGTATTGTACGATATGTATATGACGTGGAAAGGTTCAATTCTGTTTCTCCTTTACGGTAAAATTATATGGTATTCAGTTTGCTGACCTCCTCAAAACAAGAGTACTGACATTAATGCACAAAATCGTGTTTACTCAACAACAACAACATCTGTATAACCGCTTAACCATATCAAGCTCTAATAGAGGTAAAACAATTTTATTGTTGAGACACCAAAGTTTAACTTTCAATTGACAATTTTTCCTTAAGGCTTTGGAATCTACTCTCGCATAATGTAAAAATAATAAGTAACGCATTGAGCTTTAAAAAAAGCATTTTTAGCTTTTTGTATGTTTAATTTTTTTTAAAAAATGTTTATGATTTTTTATATTATCATTTTGTTAATTTTCAATTAAATTTATTATTTTAATAATTATTTTTTTTCTCTCTTAAAAATTGTTTTCTTTTGTTTTAAAATTTTATCATTTAAGCTTCGTTCACAATCCCAGAAATATTTTTTCGCAATCGCACACATTTTGCATTAAGTTAAGGCCCGTTTTCACAACTTACCGATAGCTAAAGGTAGGATTTTATCCGCCGTATAAAAAGTGTTCCAATATTACAAGTTTACTTTTAACTATGAGGTAGGAAGAACTTTAATTTACTTTATCACTCACTTTAGGTTAAAGTAGAGTTTTAATAATGGAACACTTTTTACAAGGCCGGTTAAAGTGTTATACATACATATGTACGACTCCATACATAACCTTGTTTTTATATTCTAGCTACATATGTATTTTAAACTTTTCTTAGTTTATTAATTATTCGACCTTTTGTAATTATAATTTTTAAAATATGTAAATAATTTATTCAAGCTCGAGGTAAGTTTTTTTCCTTTTTCTTTTAATTCTTTATTTTTCAATATTTCGACATTCTTTGGATGTCATCTTCAGGAATACCGAGTCACAAAAATACACAACAATTAGCTTGTAGATCTAGGTATTTTAAATATATTTCTTACAACCAACACAATTTAATTTCTAATAGGTATTTTTGGACTACATTTAAAAAAGTATGCGCTACGTTTTAATCTCGCCCAATCGAGATAATTTTTTGCACACCGTATTTTTGTACTAGATATACATACATAGGTATGTAGGTAGCAAACATTTAAAGAGATGTTACGGTCGAAACAAAAAAGTTGAAAAAATTAGGTCACCCTAATGTGCACGCGTAGGTCAATGTACAGTCTACAGTTATCCTAATTGGAAATACACGTTGTACGCAGCGTTTAAAAACTGCAGTCAAAGTAGAAAAACTGCAATTTCTTCCACTACCTACTTCACATGTCATTCAGCAAATGGTTCATTAAATGTAAACAGTCGCTGCCAAACCAACTGAAAAAGCGAAAAGTTGTATACCTACAAATTTTTGTTTTTTGGTCGACAGTTTTTGGTTTCGACTGCAGTTTTTAAACCCCTGCTTTTACATACATACATATATGTGCATAGATAGGTATAAAAAAACAAAATATGTAGGTATGTATATCTGGCCATTTGCAATGTAGGTATCGTCGATCGAAATAACTGATAACAGTTTAATAAGGTTAGTGAGCTAAGAGATTCCAATGCCAAAAAGGTATTTTTTTAAATTGCTACTGCATTTAATGCGTACAATCTCTAAAATCTCTTTAGATAGCCAAATTCTTTGTTAACCACTTGTGCAACACTGAGTGATCTAATCTACAATTAACTCACCTGAGTTAAGCCGATCACTTTTCACCACTCTTATTTACTTAATGCGAAAACAATGGCACTGAATATGTTTTCTTGTTTGTTGTTGTGCACTTTGGTGTTTGTAGAATCAATTGTTTTCGTACTCAATGTTTTTTGCAATTCAAAATGCCTTCACGCACAAAAGGATTTGAGAGTAAAATATTAATGTTTCACTTGTTTTGCTTTGCTTTTTTTCTCTTGCTATCTTTTATTTTGTTACCAATTTTCTTAAATATGATTATATTGCACAGACACATTAAAAAACACCGTAAAAGCGTTATAAAATTAAAGATAACTTACGGTTGCCAGATTTAAGGATTTATTTCCATTTTGACGATTTTTGGGTCTAACAACGGACTTATTAAAAATGGCCTAATTACAGATGTTATACTAATTTAGTAAATTTACACATGCATTTTTACACCCCACATATGTATATAATTTTGGAACTCGGCGACCAAGAACACTATACACATTATTTTTTATTTTCAAAACGTTGCCGGCAAACGTTGTTTTGCCAAATAACTTATGTCTAGTTAAAGAAAGAGACATAAAGCGCTTTATACCGCGATCGGCGATGGAAAGAAAAACAATATGTAGCTATTTATTTCTTCATTTCTCTTCGTTACATATTCAAAAGTTAAACATAAAAAAGTGATGTATTTTTTATACTAAAGTATGAAAATAAAACAGAAATAATAAATTTTTATTACGAAGAGCAATTGCGTGTACGATATTTTTTTCAGTCCGTCTTTAGCCAACACAGATAAGCTCGATGGCTTGCCGACGCAAGAACATGCCGACGCAAGAACATGTCATTGCAAATGCCAATCTAATAGGAAATTAAATGAGTTTGAATTCAATTGGGACGTCTGTGGCAATCATCAGAGTTCGTGGCAGCAAAGCATTTTTGTCTCGGAATTAACCATTCAAAATGGTAGCTTCGAAATTGAATAGCCAAAGAAGAATAACCGGAGAAAAAAATTTGCCAAAAAAATACTTTAAATGTTCAAAAGAAAGGGGGGAGCTTTTACCTTTTTGCCTTATTTTACGCAGTAAATGTTAAAATGTATAGCCTTTAGTTCCTTTAAGACTTGAAACTATCATCGGATAATTCATTAAGAAGACATGGGTAGAGGGAGCTTTTCCCCCCTTTGCCCTATTTTACTCCCTAATTGTTGGAATTTCCAAAAAATGTATATCCTTAAGTTCATTTAGATAAATCAGTGTATGCATTCCAAGTTTAAAGAAAACCATTCATTAGTTAAGAAGATATAGGAGGGGAGCGTTTACCCCTCTTGCCCTATTTCCTTCCAGATGTTACACTATTTGCCTGCCAAATTTGAAGAAAATCGGTTGATTAGCTAAGAAGATATCGGAAGGGGGAACTTTTACCCGTGTTGCCCTATTTAACTTCCTCTAGCGATATGCAATATGCATTAAGATCTATTCCGAATGTCATTGTACACATAAGACATTGTGAAACATGGTTTGTTATTTTTTCAAGCGGCAATAAAAAATGATAATATGGAAAATGAAAGGCATTTTGTTGATATTTGTATGGGACAAATATAGAGGAAAATCTTAATGCCATATCTCAGGAAACACTGGGCCGATTTCGTGCAAACCCTTAAGTATTGGTTTAAATCGGTCGACCCGTTTTCGCAGTTAGTGGTGACATCAAAGTCACCACTAACCAAAGTAGAGTAAAAAAACAGAACTATTATAAACCTTATGTAAAACAGTTATTTTGACAGACATGCACAATTACTTACATGTAACTTGAAAAGTTGTCAGGTGTAAAAGTTTTCATATGTAAAAAACATGTCGTGTATATGATCCTTAAAAATTTCCGTCTGGCTGGCAGATTGACCATCCACGTAAACCTTATGCGTTTTTATTGTCATAAAGACGAAGCCCATTGAAAATGTTCTCCCGATTTAGAGCATTTCTGTCCAAAGTCCATTCTGCTTAAAGGTTAAAAACGGATTTAAGCCAAAACTGACATATTCACATGCAATTTTTTCGAATTTCATACAAATTATTTGTTCTAAGGTCCATTTCGCTTGTAGTCCATTTTTGTTTAAAAGCCACATTTTCTTACATACATTTATAATTCTTTATGCAAAATTTTCGCTTATATTCCACTCTGTTTTAATATTTTTTAATCAACTGGCAACATATTTTTATTTACCTTTCTGGCAAATGCCAAATTTTGCAATTTATATTTCATAGCATGGAGTCTTCATCTGACAATTTTTTGTCATAATAAACGACAAACATCATTAAAAAAAAACGCTGACAAAAATATTAGAGTTTTTTTATATAGACTTTGACATTTGTTATAACAAAAAACTGTCCGGTGAAGACCCCATCTAAAGAACCAATGAAATTGATATTTATGTTGTGTTTGATTTCGTAATCCTTAGAATTAATATGAATCTCATACTTAAGGCTTATGAAGCATTGAAATTACATATTTACATTTTGTTTTTATTGTAAGCTTTTAAAGCATTTGAATTAATTAATAAAAAAGATTTTTGTTTTAACTATTTAATTAAAATAAATCAATACATATTTGGTAATGTTTTAAATAGACTATAATTTTTTTAAAAACGAGTGGTTTTATTGAAGAAAATCATTTTTATATAGTACAAAATGTGGATTGTTATCCATAAAATGGCTTATAAAAAAATCGGTTATAGTCCAAATTCGCTTATAGTCCACAAAAGTTGTGCAACTATTGTAGTGAGCTATAAGCGAAAAGTACTGTAGTCAGTAGTCATATTGGCTTACATACATTCATTTAATATGCCATTAAAAAGGCCAACAAATGACCGAAAATCTTCGAATAATTCGTTTATTTAACAATAACGGGTTTGTGACGATTTAGGGGGTGCACCTCCTCGTTGATAGTGAGTTAATTTGTTAGTGCGAGAGTTCGATTTACGCCAGATACTTACTCTGTTCTGCTTTAATAAGACGGGCTTAAGGTTAAGCTGGCTATTGCTCGGTAAATTACTTATGTTTGTACTTGCAACTCTTTATATAAATAAATAAAAATTAATAATATAATGGTGAAGGTATTTTTGTCTAATTGGGCCCGTTTTCGCAAGTGTTTCATTATTATAAGTTTACTTTTACCTTAAGTGAGCGAAAAGTTAAAGGAAGGTTCACACTAACAATATTATAACAGTTACGAAATGTAGTTTATTTAAGATGTATTCCGTTCAGTCATTCGGTCAAATAAATAAACATTTAAAATAAAGAAAAGTTCATTTAATTTTTACTGTCAAAAATTCAACCGCTAATTCCGTAAAAACAAAGGAATATTCAGGTTTTTAATTAAATATAACTACCAAAAATATATTTTTAGTTGTCTATAAAAAAAAAAGATTTGCTTGTTTTGTGTAGAAAATTCCCATTTTCTATTTGTTAAAATTATTAAGTTAAATACATCAAATTTTAAAGTAAAATAATTGCGGAACCACATCGGTCATGCTGCTGGTGTCTTATAATTGTGAGTTCTTCTGTAAACAACGGGGTCCAGTACAACAACAAAATCAAACGTGCGTAACGGGGTAAGTAAATAATAATATTCTATTTCTCTCTCTCTCGCATTAGAAAAACAAGCGGACAGGTGTCTGTCTGGTATTTTTAAGAAATTCGGCGAAACGAAATTTATTGAATTTAATAAAACAACTGAATATTTCTTTGTTTTTTACGGAAAATGTACGTATGTAGTTAATTGTTTTTGAAAGTTAATTTATATAAAATAATTGAAAATTCATTTGTTTTTAAGGAACATGGGGTTGAATTTTTGACCGTAAAAATTAAATGAACTTTTCGTTAAAAATAAATTAAGAATATGTAGACCGATTTTTAACTGAATTTTCATTTATTTTATATTACAATTTCAGTTAATTTTACAGAATATTGTGAGTGCATCCTAGCTTTTCTATTTTTGTCGGTAAACAATATCGTTAGATAGCGACACAAAACAAGTAGTTGATAAATAATAACGACTACAAATGTTCGGTTAACAGTTTGAAAATATATAGTAAAAAGTCAATTCTAAATAAAAAAAATTGAGAAAATATAGACAATCAATCCCGCTACAGTATTTCGTACCCTTGGGCACCCAACGCCAAAAAACTGATGTTGTGAGGTTAAGATTATTTTCAGAAGCATAGATTCGATGGATTCCAATTGAATTTGATAAGATAATTTAGGTTGCCACAAAATACACTCCTTTGGATCAAGTTTAACACAAATACCAACAAAACAAGATTGTTTTTGGGTACAAAGGCTCTTTTCCAGAAGGAAGTTTGTATGCATGTGCCGAATTTGATCAAATTCTTTGCAAAACTCTTACCTGTACTGAGTCAAATGCTGTACTAACAGACCCTACATTTCAATATTCTACACACAGAAAACAGATACCCTTTCCACATATTGGAGTGAGGGAATAAAAAGAAAGAGCAGAATGTGCCGGTTCACACACGTCCAAGGGAATGCCATTTATTTTCCCCTTTCTCCTAAAAGCTCAAGGCATGACGATAATAAAGGTGGCACCACTACGCTCTTGCATTGTTTGTCTAATCTTATGTCAAAGTTTTGTTTATGTTTACAAAAAGTACACGTTTTTTGTTGTGATAATATGCATAGCCTTGCTTAACCTAATGTCAAAAATTAACAAAAAGTCTCTCAAATTGATTTGAAAAAAACAGAAACAAAATAAAAAACATTTGATTCCGTACGGAATATGCGATTAGATTCGCACCTTGCTTAAGCAAATGACAGTTTCATAAAACTTAGCAAAAAGTTTCCTTAAGTTCAACATAGAATAAGATATTGACCATTATTAAATAAAAATTGGCTTAAAATTTATATATTTCATCACGTTCAGCGATACATTTGATTTTTGCTTAGAGTATTTTTTGACATAACCTGGGATATTATTTCATTTTTTGTTGTAATGTTGCATTTGTTGCCGTAACGATGCCACTAGCTTATTCCACCATGAGCAGAATGTTGTGCTAAAGTGTCTCGAGCACCTACCTTTAACTTTTGGTAATGTTCAAATTAAGTTTTATTTCGGGAAAATTCGACGATTTTCTAGTAATTTTGTCTGGCAACTATTCTGATACCTTTTATGTATAGATGTATGCATGTATGTACATATGTACAATGTTGAAATATTTAATCGAATAATTCAGATAGAGGGTGAGTTAGAAATAAAGATAGATTAAGTTAAGATAAGACGAAGAAAGCTACAAAATTTCATTGTAATCATCCTAAATACTGATAAATCACTGTTACAATCACTGTTGCAATCAGGGCTGCCAAATGATTTTTACGAACAATTGATACTTTTTAACTTCAAACTTTTTATTAACTTTTAAAAATAAGAAAGCACATAACGCTCATTTGCTGCAAGACTGGCATAAATCAAAAAATACAATTTTGGAGTTAGTGATACAGAATTGCTCGCTATGTTTTTCTTTATATTATGTATAAAATTCATCTTTATATATTTTATACTTTCCCCATTTGAAGAGAATGTACCGTTATTTTTTCTTAGTGATTAGAGCAAATCAAAAACTTTAAGCGCGCTTGTCTCGAAATGGATTTTTTTGACTTATGCCGCAAATGAGCGATAATAATAAACCCCAGTAGCTTATTTTTTATAAACATAAATCCATACATACCATTTTTCGATATTAAGATTTTTTAAGTTGAGTCTAGAAACATTGATTGTGTATAGACTCCTTTACAGCCTAGTTGTTAAAAAACTAATTTTAAAAGCACAAATCTGTGTAATTGTTCACTTAAATAAAAAACAAGTAAGAATACCATATTCGGCTGTGCTGAATCGTTAATACCCTCCACTGAGAGTTCGAATATTTTACGAGTGGACTTTATATTAATTATAAGCCAACTATGGATCTATTATGGATTGCTCATCACAATATTCGGTAGAGTGATTTCTAGTATCAAGAAAACCTAAGTTAGACCAAATTTCAATAAAAAGTATAATTTTTTTAGAATTTACTGCTTCTTAAATTGCTTCTCGAAAGACAGCTTTATACGGGACCTATTTTAAGACGAAAAAAATTACAAAGTTTTATTTTTAGCACTAAAATGCTAAATAGGTATTAAGGGCTTTATATGAGGCATATAATAAATTTTGGACCGATCTGAACGAAGTTTGGCAGAGTGCTAGTGGTGGTAGAAGGTATAAAAATATTTTATAAAAATTCTAAATAAAATCCCAATTGCCAAATGAAAATTTTACAACCAAATCCAAATTTAATTAAGCTGCAAAAATGCCACAATGGTCACACTTGTGGGCACATCAATAGTATTTATCAGGGCTGCCAGAAATTTTCAGCAAAAAAACTTAATTTCACCAAAAAAAAAATCTTATTTTTGAAGAAAAAATCTTATTTTTGAAGAAAAAATCTTATTTTTGGAAAAAAGTAGTTTTTTTTATTATAAATAATAAAAACAATTCATATTTTATTTAATACATAAAATAAACAAAAAAAATCATTACAAAAAATTTAATTTCTTATACTAAATGGTTTTAACAAATAGAAACTGGGAATTATTTCCTTCTGGAGGTTACTTTATATTATATTCAACATTTTTATATTTTTCGAAATTTAGCTCATAGAATAAATTCGAAAAATATAAAAATGTTGAATCTAAATGGTTTTATTTAGTTTAAAAATTTTTAAATTGGAACAAAGAAGGTTTTTTT
The DNA here is from genome assembly GCA_949318255.1 of Pollenia labialis. Taxonomy (NCBI): domain Eukaryota; kingdom Metazoa; phylum Arthropoda; class Insecta; order Diptera; family Polleniidae; genus Pollenia; species Pollenia labialis. The sequence continues at coordinate 105,148,197 of OX439143.1, read as the reverse complement.
TAATTGAACTTAACCTTCGTCCAGACAATACAAAAAGTCTTGTTTTTGGGGAAAAAATCTTAAAATCTTTTTTCGGTTAAAAAATCTTAAAAAATAAGGTAAAATCTTACTTCTGGCAGCGCTGGTATTTATATTAGCAATTAATATTAACGCTTTGCTCTTTTGGGTTCATAAAGTAGAGAGCCAAGACAATACGAAGTAGTTAAGCGGTGTCGTCTTATGTAAAGCGAACACGCACTAATAATAAACAATTTGACGAAAATTCAAATTTTACCTGTGTTTTTGGACACACTCACAGATACACTCCCATAAGTAACATAAATAAATTACAACAAACTGTAAAAAGATCATAGATACGAATAAAAGCAAAGAGGAAAGCAATAAAAGAGAGACAATAGGCAATGAATAAAAACTAACTCTGACAGTCAAACCCGCGCAACATTTTTATCAGGGATAAAAACCATGGTACAATAGCATTTTTGTGGGGATAAAAACCATGGTACAATTGTACCTTTGTTTTTTTTATTTATTCATTTTAAACTTTGTTCATACTATCGCAACATGTTTGATACTTTTTTATTTTTATGCAGAGTATTTCTTAGAAATGGCGCTGTCGATTTTTAGCACGAAATACATTTCTTAACATATGTATACTATATTGCATTCTTTCATTTCCCATATAGCGCATTCCTTCCTACTGGCTAGTTTCTATGAAATTTTTAACTCCACAATTGTTTTGGTAACTTTGGCTGAATCCAAATTTCTGAGGAACTGCCCGAATAATGTTTTATAAGAAAAAAGTTTTTAGTTCGTTAGTTTAAGAAAGTATTTCGTATGTTCAACATACAAAGTATTCTTTACAAGAAAACAGTGTATACATTTGAATGCACGTTTCGAACCAAAAGTTTTTGTTTTCTTATAGTATAGTAGGTATAAGCTTTTATAATAAATAAATGCCTTTAAGAGTAAAAACTTTCATAAAAAATAAATTTCTTATGAAAAATAGTTGCTTAAAAAACGCTTAAAGTAAAAATATTAGTGGCAATTTTCATTTTCTTATAGGTATCCGTTACCTACAGTAGCTGTAATTTTTTGTTAATAATTAATGAGTTTTATTTTAGTCAGCACTCTTTCTAGATTGCACAAACAATTTATGTTGCTTTAAAGAATTATAAAAATAGTACCGTTATTGTCCAAAAGTACATTTTTCTTGTATTATGTTGGTACAAAATTAAAGAAAACCCCATTTTTCATCCCTGACTTGCATCACCGACTTCATCGACAACCTGATGCATTCGTATATTTTCAAACTTTTTTGAGAGTATTTCCTCTTATTTTGCCACAGAGCTGGATATACCCAGTGCTACCATTTTGTTAAAAGTTACAAAAACTGCTTTAGAATTCCTTGGATAATTTAAAAACAATTTCATTTTTGTGTTACTCTTATTTAATTTTATTTTTACAAGAATAAAGCTAATTTTTTTCAATAATCTACCATTTTTCTTTTTACACAGCTAGGCATCTCTAGGTTTATTTATATATGTATACGTTTTTGTAGCCGATTTTAATCTCGATATTAACATTTAAAAGTAAAGTTAGTCAGTGGTTGTGATTCAAAGAATAATTTATATTTTTTTAAATATTTAGAAATTCTCTATCCCAGAGGAACTTTTGTATGGGACCACAGTAAAGCTATGAACCGATCAACACCTATAGATCGCTTGCTATGCACCAGATTGGTGCAGGTGCAATATGTTTGTAAGAATTTTCATTGTTTGCCAGCTTTGACAGATTTTCAGATGGAAAAGTACAAAAAAAAATTTAAGGACATGGAAAAAATTATTGTTACACTATTTGATGTTAGAAAATCTAAAATGTTAGCAATTACTGTGCAGAAATCATGTTCCGTTATAAAATCTCTGGTATCTTAAAAATATATTTTTCTTAAAAATCCAGAAATATTTTACCGAATTGGAACCCTATTTACATCTTAAGTACTATCTGAAGTACAAAATCTTACATAAAATATTATTTAAAAAAATGATTACCAACAGTCGGGAAATTTTTTCGTTAAGTGGTGGTAGCACTGGCAGCAACTGACTTTTCTGCATTGGCCACAAAAATAACATTGACAGCAACAATAAGCATATTAACAAAATAACTGCCTACGTACGTACCTGTTTATATATTCCCCCTAACCACTGTGAAGATTCTTTGAAATGGTTTTGTATCTTGTCGATTTTTTGTTGTACTTGTTGAATAAAACCATAAACCTGGTCTGCACTTGTAGATCCTCTTTTTAATTACAGAGGGTTTTTTCCACGTTCATATACATAAAACACTATCCATTATTTTATTCCTTTAATTATTAAACTTGTTTTTCATATCGGGTATTTTTTAATTAATTTGGAACTCCACTTTTAATTTTTGTAAATTCTTTTAAATAAAACCTACCTATAGACAATTATAGCTAAATATCGCAAACAATTATTGTTCGATTTATTTTTAAACCACGTTTTAATTTCTATTAACCGTTTATTTTTTAAATTAAGAAGAATTTGACACATAAAATTTATTTTATTCGTTGGCTAAATCTTTGTAAAAGATGGCGATTGTTTTTAAATAACAATTTTATTATTAACTCTTTTTTTTTGAGAAAAAAAATTTATTTTGCCATCGAGTATCTATCTGTTACACATTCTTCCGATTTTTAACTACACAAACAATTAACTGACAATAACTTCACGAATTCTCTTGATTAACTGAAATTCGTAGTCGAGCGAACCAAAGTCTGAACTACTAACTCACCGACTTGCTACCTGTTCGCATACATGTTCAACGTAAACAGACCAAGATACAAACGTACGTGTAAAAAACGTATAAAAAGCTTACACAGATATATTTGCCTGCATGTGTAGTAGTAATTATTACTTTGAGATAAGATTAACCAACTTTATACTCTTTATCTGGCACTCACTTTCTTCTCTCTCTCTCTCTTTATGTAACACTTGTTGCACTTTAGAAGAGGGATCAGTGTTGTCAGGTCATGTTTTTCCCCCACTCAAAAAAATTTTAGAAACTCCCTAAAATTTAATCTTTTTTTTTAAACAGCTCTCGCCCTAAATGGAAAATCTTTGGCAATCATTTTATTTTAAGTAAATAGCCTTTTGTTAATCTTAATTATAGTAATAATTGCGTTACCCAGCAAATGCGAGATCTCCCCAAATTCTTTTTTTTAACCAAAATACCCACATGGGTTAAATGCCATTAGAGGTCAAACAAAAACTGGCCATAATTTTTTAAGTACAACTTTATTTATTGATTAACATAAGTTTAAAAAAAAAATAGAAAATAGAAAAAACATTTTTTAACTGAGTTTTTGGGGTGAACTCAACTGAGTGCAAATTTTCAGAACATTGTAATCCAATGCAAAGTGTTTTTAGACACTTCTTATACTACCAACGGGCACTTAGATGGTAAAAAATTCACGGCAGATGATTTTGTAATTTAGTAGGCTAGTCTCCAGCCACATCATGGGATTAATCTGCAAACATTGACCCAGACGTTTCTCTAAACTTCTAAGACCAACTTAAAGATCTAGTAAAAAGTTGTAAAAAAACACTATAATTTCGTGCAGTACAATTCAACTACTCCAACAAATTTTTGACAATTCGTGAACCAAATGTATCAGAGGATTCCACATGCCATTTTCCGGAGTACAAATCTAAGTGACAGCAATAGCCGCAACCCAGTTTTTGAAGCCAAATCGAACTGGCTTTCTTGGAATGACTTGCTTATCGGGATGGTAGCCAAAAAGTTTAATGATTGACTCGTCTTCAGGAATATTTTTTCAACATCCCGCTTAGCATTTCATTCGAAGAAAGCAAGATCTATTCGACTTCAAGAGTTAGAGGATATAAGGTCAAAGACATTGTGAAGATTTTTCAAATATTTCTTCACATACACTATTTGATATTTTACAAAGTTCAGAGTTCTGCTGAGGGGTCGAGCTCTGCGATGGATGCGTCAAATAGGATTTATTTGATTTGCGAAGACTTGCCGAGCTTTCTTAGGTGCCAACGGTTCGTTATCACTATCATCACTGACGTCGTTGTCAATGATTTCAAGGTTTACGAAAACTTCAATAGAACCAGGTTTGTCTTTTGATTGGCTTGAAACCGTTATATGATCGTAAACACCTCTTCATCAAATGATAAGCTTTTTGTAGGCTTTTGAATCACTGTTGTAAGTAATTTCTTTTTATCTGTGAGTTATTCTGATACGATTTTAATTTTATTTAAAATTACCAATAAAAATTTCAATATTGCTTTCAATATTATTAAAATAGTGTTCATACCTTCACACTGCTTTCGTGGCACAAATCAGATTTATACTTTTGTACCCGAAAATAAAAAAGAGACACAAATTCTTTTTTTGCTGCTGTTGGTATTATTGTTGTTAACCTTAATAACGGTGCAAAGGTTAACAATTATTTGTTTTTGCTTGGAAACTTGCAAAATGCAGCCGTACTCATTTGAGTACAGTGACTTCTAATGGGTTAAAGCCGGTATTAGTTTAAAGTATACATTAATTTGAATATGTGTATGGGCCATTACTTTTAAATATATTTGTACTTTTTGACGCATAAATATTTTAAAATCTACATAAATATGTAAAAACCAAGAAATATTTATTTTTGTATACTATGCCCATTTTATAAAACTTTTTTAATTTTTATTATGAATAAGACCGTAAGTACATATATGAGCATTTCAAATCTTCAGTGGTAAAATTGTGTACTATACTAAGCAACCGAAACATAAATCCCCTAAATATGAATTCCATACCCTACATTTCCCTCTAAAGATTGTACACCCATTAATCTTGCACCACATGAAAATAACCACCTGAATAATTTTAGGGGGCATGGCAACTTTGAGATGGATGGCAAAGGATGTTTTGAAATTGTGCAAACTTGTATTGTGGGCAGTACTTGACAGCTGAATTTGGCTTTATACAAGGCCAAAAATGGTCAAAAATTATTTTAAAACATGCAAAGGCCCAACCATAATATGCATAGCCTTGCTTAACCTACTGTCAAAAATTAACAATAAGTCTCTCAAATGTATTAACCAAAAACAAAACCAAAATAAAAAACATTTGATTCCGTACGGAATGTGCGACTATATTCGCACCTTACTTAAGCAAATGACAGTTTCATTAAACTTAGCAAAAAGTTTCCTTAGGTTCAATATGGTTTGCCTCATAAAATTAACATGCAGTCGCACATTTGCTTAAGCCAACTTAAGCACATTGTGGTTGGGCCCTTAGAGTGCTATATTCGGCTGGGCCGTATCTCTGATACTCTTCGCCGATAGTTGGAATATTTTTGGAGTGGGTTTTTATGGGAAAATTATTAACCAATTTAAATCGGTTTAGACCTAAGTATGTTCAGCCGACCTTCAGAAAGTTGTATGTTTTTATTTGCAGTCTTATAAAACTTAAGAACTTATTTGAATAAAATATCATGATAAGTAATTGCTCTAGCCGTACTAAAATTATTTTCAGGAGGAGATTTTCTGTTGGACGCATGGTAAATTATGGATCAATCCTAACAAAGTTCTGTTAAGTGATTTTTGGTATTAAAAACCTAAATAAGACCAAAATACAATGCAGTAGTGAATCTTGTTAAGCGCTTTACAAATTTCCAAGTGATTTTTAGAAGCCTGCTTTTTATAGTTTTCCGAGAGTGGGTTTATATGAACCTATTTTTTACGAAATTAAGTAGTAACTATTATTGGTAGTTATAAAATATTATATTATAAATTAAATAAATGTTTTAGAACGGTTGTTCCACATTAAAAAATATTTAAAAATTCTTATACTACGGAACCGACGTTGCTGGATTTCCATCCCAAACTCCAAAAATTAATTTGACACCAATACGACAGACAGACGGACATGGCTAAATCGGCTTAGAATTATTCAAGAACCCAGAATAAATTTCACACGAAATTGCATACTTATGGTGTATTCTTTTCTAAAAAATAATAACGCGTTGTAATTGTGTAAAATATTCATCAGGTAACACGCACCCTTAAAAAGTGATAAATTTTTCTAAATTACAATGGAACAAAATAAAAGCTCCGTTTTACACTCAACACTAATGTGTACCTAGCGTGTTAAATATTAAATGCAAAGGTTTTACTAATAAGCGATATTCACTACGGTAAAAGCGATTTCCAACATTAAATTTTCTTTAAATTCTAGAGCGTTAAAAACACTGATTTCCAATAATTAAAGTCAGCTGTTGTTAAACAATTTGCGCAAAAAAAAATAATCTATATACAATGTATATGTATGTATATTCATTCCATGCATCCCAATGATTCCGTCTGATATGCTGTTTAAATTCAAAAGCATTCAGTTTCCTGTTCGGCTTGCGTTTGCGGTTACTATAAATCATTAGGAATTTGTGGAGTGAATTAAGTGTATCCAGTTTTATCACATGGACAGTTTACAGTTTACACCGAAAATTGAAAAGCAAGAAATGTTGTGTACCACAGAGCATTACAATAAAAACAATTTATCACTGATTTAAATGAATTCGAATTGATTTCTTATTTTCTTTTTTGCACTACGAAGTGTGCAGGGGGTTCGCTAGTTATTTAATGAAAGTTAACCAAACGTGTGTGTCCCAAAAAAAAAATTGGGGCTCAAGCATAATTTAAAAGCTAATAGGGTAAAATATTTTTGAGATTTTTTTCGGAAGAGGTTTAGAGGTCGCTCAAGTCGAGTTTTTGCCAAAAATCGGGTTTGCTGGTCTTTTTTGAGTTTTCTTGATAGCTTTGTCGAAAACCACGATTTTCTTTACTTTTAAGGAAATACTTAAAAAGATAAATGTCCAAGCTTTATTTTTGTGTGCAGACGTTAGAAGTTTTTGCAACGAATTTGCTCATTTAAGTACTCTATATTACATTTTTCGTAATTTTCCATAAATTTTGTAAATAACGCTTTATAACTTTTTAAATTTTTATGAAAATGAAACAAACTAAGAACGCAGTTTAAAAGATCAATTAATTCTAAATAATTTAAACGTTTTGTTTTGCTTTGTTTTAAAATCATTTTTAAGGGTTCCTTTAATGAACCCCAATAGAATTGTATCTCCGACTGGTTACTTAGCGATTAGTCTTGGGCTTAATCGTTCATTTAGGTGACTTGTCATTAGAGTTTATTTTAAAAATGTTATACGCGATGTCAGCTACACAAATAATTTGATTAACATACAAAAAATATCTCAGTTACCATTTGCACAGAAAATATTCCTCTTAGTACACCGGAGAATGTAGATCGGTCAATTATTAATTTTGACAGTTTTCTGAAACTAGCTGTTCAACATTCCAGTATTTCCCCCAAAAACAACAAAAAATATTAAAATATATTTCAAAGATGTCGAGCGCCTCTTGTCTGAAAAAAGGAGAGCTCGAAGAGAGTGGCAATTGCACAGATCCCCTCAACTTTAAAACTTACTAAAAGAGTGTACACAAAGGCTAAGAAACCCAATAAAAATGGAGCTTCCAACGAAGCAGGTTTGTTAGGGAGAACATAAACGTTTCGCTTACCATTGCGCTGACGGAAGACATGAATTTTTTATGGCGTGTTCCCACTTTGAAGCAATACATTTTTGACACATAAAGCGCATTATTCAGCGCATATAAAAATTGTTGTATGTAACGATCGGCCTTAAACACTGAATGTTTTGATACAGTTATTTTTTAGTATTCTCCCTTACAAACCTGCTTCGAGTTAGGGGAATGCCGTAGCACTTGAATTGTTATTTTTTTATACAAGTTGTTGAGAGTTCTTTCACTTACTTTACTGCATTTCTGTATGTGTTATTGCGTAGCGCATATCGGTGGAGATACCACCTGTTGCTGCTAGAGCAGCTGTTCTCCTTAGATTTGAGATAAGAGAAATCGAAAAGATTATTTGTGATTTAAGCCCCAAGAAACCCCTGGTGTTGATAAGATCAGCAACACAATGCTTTTAGAACTATCCAGCATAGCAAAGAAAATTATTCTTTTAATATTAAATACTATTTTGCGCCTTGAAGACTATCCTCAAAAGTGGAAGGTTTCCTAAGTCCCCATGATACCTAAACCAGGAAAGGACCACACAAAAGTTGAGTCATATATACCTACATATAAGCCTACTTTCTAATATATGTATATTGAAGCTGTTTGAGAAGCTGATAGTGTCAAAATTAACCCCAATTTTAAATGTAAATAGATGTATTCCTCAGCACAATTGAACAATTTTGTCTAGACGAAAGTTAGGTTCAATTAAAAAAACCTTCTTTGTTCCCATTTAAAAATTGTTAACCTAAATAATACAATTTAGTATAAGAAATTAAATTTTTTTTCATGTTTTTTATTTTATGTATTAAATAAAATGTGAATTGTTTTTATTATTTACTAGCTTACCCCGGTGCGCTTCGCTACACTGCTTTAACCACTTTATCGGTTGAGAGATATTTAATATATGCATCCTATGGAAGGTAGTTCCCCCCTGCGCCTACCCGCTTTATTTTTATTTTTAAAGTGAAGTATACCATAAGAGTGACTTCTACAAAGTTTGAACTTTCTCACTATAACAGTTTTTAAGATATCCTATATTAAACATTGGCGTCCTATGGTGGGTAACACTTCCCCCGCTGCTATTTTATTTCAATTTTGGGGCTCAGAAAATCCTACTACCAAAAGTTCAACAAATTGCTTGCAGCGGCTCTTATTAATATTTCTATCTATGAGGGGTACTGCTCCTCCTCTGGCTACCCCGCCCATTTCTATATTGAAATTTATAGTTTACCATAATAGTAGCTTTAAATACGTTTGAAGACTCTCCCTTTAATAGTTCTTCAGTTGAGCGATATTTAATGTATGCATCCTATGGGAGGTATTTCCCCCCCTGCGCCTATCCGCTTTATTTTTATTTTCAAAAGTGTAGTATACCATAAGAGTGACTTCTAGAAAGTTTGAACATTCTCACTATCACAGTTCTTAAGATATGCGATATTAAACATTGGCGTCCTATGATGGGCATCACTACCTCCGCTGCTATTTTATTCCAATTTTGGGGCTCAGAAGATCCTACTACCAAAAGTTCAACAAAATGCGTGCAGTTGCTCTTATTTATATGTCTTCTATGAGGGGTACTGCTGCTCCCCTGTCTACCCCGCACATTTTTATATTGAAATTTATAGTTTACTATAATAGTGGCTTTAACCACGTTTGAAGACTCTCCCTTTAATAGTTCTTCAGTTGAGCGATATTTAATGTATGCATCCTATGGGAGGTATTTCCCCCCCTTCGCCTACCCGCTTTATTTTTATTTTCAAAAGTGAAGTATACCATAAGAGTGACTTCTAGAAAGTTTGAACATTCTCACTATTACAGTTCTTAAGATATGCGATGGTAAACATTGGCGTCCTATGGGGAAAACCACTTCCCCCGCTGCTACTTTATTTCAATTTCGGGGCTCAGAAGATCCTACTACCAAAAGTTCAACAAAATGCGTGCAGTGGCTCTTATTTATATTTCTATCTATGAGGGGTACTGCTCCTCCCCTGTTTACCCCGCCCATTTTTATACTGAAATTTATAGTTTGCCATAGTAGTAGCTTTAACCACGTTTGAAGACTCCCCCTTTAATAGTTCTTCAGTTAAGCGATATTTAATATATGCATCCTATGGGAGGTTTCCCCCCCCCCTCCCCTACCCGCTTTATTTTTATTTTCAAAAGTGTAGTATACCATAAGAGTGACTTCTACAAAGTTTGAACATTCTCACTATAACAGTTCATAAGAAATGCGATATTAAGCATTGGCGTCCTATGGGGGGAACCACTTCCCCCGCTGCTATTTTATTTCAATTTTGGGACTCAGAAGATCCTACTACAAAAAGTTCAGCGAAATGCGTCCAGCGGCTCTTAAGATATGCGATAATTAATATTGGCATCCTATGGGGGTACCAATTCCCCTGCCCCTATCGAAAAAATAAGTAGCCTATTTTATTTTTAGGGCTCACGTGATGTTACTGTAAAAATTTCAGGAAAATCGGTTTAGTAGTTTCGGAGTCTATAAGCCAACAAACAAACACACAAACAAACAAACAAACATACAAACATTTTTCATTTTTATATATATGTATAGATAAAAAAAAACTACTTTTTTCCAAAAATAAGTTTTTTTCTTTAAAAATAAGATTTTTTTTGGTGAAATCAAGATTTTTTGCTGAAATTTTCTGGCAGCCCTGATAATTACATACATTAAAGCAAAATTTCCAGCAAACACACCCAAGCTGTTAGAATGCTACTAAAGGCCAGTTTACACGGTAATACAATGTATTACGACTTTGTAGAATTAAAATATTATGAAATTCTCTCCGTGTTTAAAAGAAAAAAATAAAAATCTGTTGTATGTATTTTGTCATCTTTACACGGATGGTACAAGTAAAATCAAAAATAATAACATAAAATCAGATGGTTACAGTTTTAAAATTTTTACAAAAACAACATGAAAATTTCCTGAGTGTGATGAAAATACATAAGTTTCTAAAATGGTTTAGAAAAAAATCATTTACCAACATAATACATAATGTCGCAATACAATGTATTACCGTGTAAGCTAGCCTTTAGTCGGTCGCCAATTGTTTATTATTAAAGAAGGAAATTTCTTAAGTTCACCTCAGCCAATTGGCGCCGGAGTCCCACAAGGCAGCATCCTCAGCCCTCTCTTATACTTAATTTATACTTCGGACATGCCAACAAACAACTACACAAAAACTTCAACATTTGCGGACGATACAGCTTTTCTAAGCGTGCAAGAAAACCGTCATGAAGCATCACGTTACTTACAGGATCATACATTTCAACTAGAAATATGGTTAAAACAATGGAGGATAATGGTAAATGAGCAAAAATGCGTAAATCTAACATTCACCTTGCGCCGGGAATCATGCCCCCTATTAAAATCAATAATCAAATAATTCCTCAAAATTCGCATGTAAAATATCTCAATATACATTAATTTTTGTGGTTGTAAAAGTTTTCTATTTTTATATGACTTGATTACACTTTGAGGTAGGAATGGGCAAAAAATATCGATATATCAAAATATCGATATTTAAAAATAAATAATCGATATATATCGCCGATATTTAAAATACCGATATATCAATGTATCGATATTGAAAAACGACTATCGAATTCGGTATTTTTTAAAGTCAGTCTTCATTAAAAACTCGAAATTTTAGCCGTTTTCCAACAATATGTTATTTTAAGAATTGGCATCATTGCATTCATCACATGTTTTTTTAAACAAATATGAAGATCTAAAATGAGTGGCATTTATAAGAATCAGTGCCGGATACAAGATGCAGATTGACAGGAGAGCACATAACACAGAGAGTGCTCCTGATGTCCATATCTGATGATTACTGGTTTGAATAAAACAATTAAAAACATTTATATTTAAAGTTGGTACTTTATTTTTGAAATAAAATGAAACAATAAAAAGTAACAATGTAAACATGTAATATGTTTGTTCATAAATATGTATGTACAAAGGTATATTAATTTTTTAATTTGGTAATAGTTTCCACAAAATACGTTCGATATATCGATATTTTTGAAATAATATATATCGATACTCTTCAAGAATATCGATTCGATATATATCGATATATTTTTTCAATTTGCCCATCCGTACTTTGAGGTAGAAGTTTAGGTATGTTCAATACATTTAGGATATCTATTGGGAAAGGTGTTTTGAGATCTTCTAAAATAAATTCAATAAGAGGAATGTAACCTACAACACGGTAGTAATCTTCAACATTTTTGATGTGATTATTTCGTTCAAATCTTGTCTTATCGATTGGAACCTCGATTTGAACGCAAATAATTTTAACTTTTTAAAAATCGCTTTAAATTGTTCTTCGGCTTTATTTATTTTCTCTTCAAGGCACATGAATAAATTTTTGATAAGGCTTGATCCTTTTTGAAGATCTAGATCGTGCTTTTGCAAAATGATACTCAGTTACAATAAGTATCACACTTAATATGTATATTGCGCAAATAAATTCAAAAGTACTAAGTGGGTTCCTTAATATAAGGACATTGATCAAGTATCTCTACCTTTCTTCAAATTGGTTCTTCTTTTATAATAATCTTTACATACATACATTCGTTTATATAATTGAATTTAAATCGAATTAATTAATAAGTATTTTACAAATTTCCTAATACTTAAAGTTTACAAGAAATAGAATTAAAATAAAGAAAAAATTATTAAAAACAAACGAAAATATACGAAAAATAAAATAAAACTTTAAAATACAGGATAATACGATAAAGAAAAGTAAATCCATTAGTTTAAAGTGTACTTTAAACAATACAAAAAATTTAATAAATCATTCTTAATCGTTCCATTTAATTCATAAGTAAATTCCAAGCATCATCTTCGGCTGTTTTATTGGCTACGGGTTTCCCTTCAGTACTTTTTACATCTAAACTATCGAAACCTTCACTCAGTTTTTGTGTAGTCTCTGCCAATTTCTGGTTTTTATTTGTTGTCAATACAGCTTTTGTTGTTGAGGTCAATGGTGTTGAATTTTGATACGAATCTGTAGAGTCTTGATTACTAACTATCGAAACCCGACCAATCGTCATCATCGTTGTTTAAAGCTTTACGGTTGCCAGCACCGCCGTTGTTGGAATTGCCAAATTGATTGTGGTACGACTTAGATATGGGCATTTGCTTTTGAGGACTATCTCTCCATCCCCAATCGTTATTGGCATTCGATTGATTTCCCATGCCTGAAGCAATGTTTCCAGTTACAGAATGTGAACGTTGGTTAGAACTTTCCAGACTAAAATCACAATAGCTACCTCCTTGTTCTCCAGATGATGTAAAGTTACTGCCAGCCAAATTATTCCAGCCACGTTTGCTAATGTCAGTTACTTTTGATGCCACATCAGTGACTGAATGTTGTAAGGTTTCTTTTAAACCACCTTCATTAATCTTTGAAGAAGCTATGTTAGCAGTATTGACAGCTTTTTCTTTAGCAATAACAGCAAATTTAGAGGCTCCAGCTGAGAGTAAACTCCATCCTGAAGCTAGAGAAGACAAAGTGGTATCGTGAAGTTCTTGAGATTGAGTTTTAGAAGGTTGGTCTTGAGAATAACCGAAGCCACTGTATTTACCCCCTTGGCTGGGCGGTAAATGATCTGGTCTTGAGGCATTTTCATATTGAATGCGTGAGAAAAACTATTCTTTCTGATCTTTAAATTCTTGAGTGTTAAATTGTTGATAACCTCCATCATTGTTTTGATAGCCTCCGCTAGAAGTTTGCTGATAGTTCCCACTATTTCGGGAATGTGCCATGGATGAGTTGTTAATTGATGTAGCAGACCCGCCACTTGAAGTACCATAAGATATCGATGACGATGATGATCCTAGACATTTTTTTTTATTGAGAAAACATGTAAAAAAAATAAGCCATACCAGTTTCAAAAATATCTTTCAAAAGTTCCAAGCGAAAGTTCTATTCGAGGTAAATACATACCTCAAATGTATACGGAAGCTTTGGCAAAAATGCGTGAAAAGGCTAAAGATAAATATATGTATGTATATGGATTTCTGTTGATGAAACAACAGACAGCGAACAAAGATATGGGGCCAACTTTATATTTGTTATATTCTATGATGATGTTGGAAATAAATCTTTTTTATTGAACATGGGTGTTCTCGAAAATGCAAATGGAGCTTCTATTGCAACTTTCTGCAACGATTCATTACAAATTTTATGGCCTGATGGTAAGTGAATATTTTATTCATTATTTTTTTAAAACTTTATTTTTTTTTTATTTAATATAGGCATATACGACAAAGTAATGCTAATGGTAACTGATGCAGCGGCATCTATCGACCCCTTTGCGCGAAATTATCGTATGCATATGCCAATTTTTTGGAAATTTAGTTTTTGATGCAATCTTGTTCTACATTCAAAGAGACGTCACCTGGCAAAATATTGTAGGCGAATTCCACTTCGTCTTATCTTATCTAAGCACATGTATATTTTCATTTAAATATTGCAAGTGAAAGCAGAGAAAAGTAGAAAAATGGCTGTCCTTTAAAATTTGGTGTTTGTAACATACGATAATTTCGCGCAAAGGGGTCGATATGAAAAGTGGAATTTTGTCCCTTAAGGTAATGTATCCTAAAATGATACATTTGACATGTTTTGCTCATGGACTTCATCGTGTTGCTGACTTCATACGCTTAGAGTTTCAGCATGTAAATATTAATTAATATCGAACGCGCACGCCAAGGAAATATATAATTTGCCCGGATTAAGTTACTAACTTGCGATTTTCAAAAACAATATATCAATTATTGTTTCTTCTAAAAAAAAGCTACAAACAATTGGTTAGCTATTCACGAAAGTGTAAACATTGTGTCAAATGTACGAGAAGCACTTGAGAATCTACATGACAAAAAATATATCAAACTGGTGATAAGCCGGATGACAAAATGGTAGAAAGCCTCTCATCAAATGAAATTTTGAAATATAAATTTGCTCCAACAACATCCGTTGACGTGGAAAGAAGTTTTTTCTTATACAATTCACTTTTAACAGAAAGACGAAGAAAAATGACGTTTGTAAATAAAAAAGCTGACATGATTGTTTATTGCAACTCTTTTAACGAGTCTGAAGAAATAGAATAACTGTAATTTTTATGTATTATAAAGGTGTATATAAAAAAAAATAAAATGCTTTTTTTTTGCTGCTTTTTCCTTATTTTTTTGTGCTTTTTTTAAATATTTTTTTGCTGTAAACACGTTTTTTTTTGCTTGTTTTTGTCTTCTCTGTTTATTACTAAAATCTTCCTTTCGACCTAACCTAACCTACTAAAATTGTGCATTAAAATTTCGTATTAGTTTTTTAAAATATTGTTTGCTTTGCACGCTGCTGCATTCAAAACGTGAGAATGAAAATTAAAAACGAATGAAAAAATCGCCATCTGGCGTACCAATTTGAAAGCTCAAATCAAACTGATTTTTTATTCAACCGATGACCAACCACACCTCTAACGTAACAAATGGTTGTACAACTTGATCGAATTGTATATGTATATGTATTTTGTCTGAATTAAATTCGATGCAATATTCACAAAAAGGCGGTTTCTTCGCTTTGTTTTTATCATATTTTGCTACGAAAGATTCCCTATTCGCCGACGAATGTTGTGTAGACAATATGTCTTTGGCAATTCTTCTGATATTTGGAAATTTTTAAATTGTACTAAATATGTCATTGAAGTACTTCAGTTTATAATTTAATGAACTTTAAACACTGGTTCAATTTCAAAGATTGATCGATTGTAATTTCACTTAGATTCGATTTCCAGAACATGGCTGACAACTACTATTCGTTTAGCATCATACATATTCATATTATTTGCAGAGTTTAATGACTCTATTACTTTAGTTATAAGCAAAAATGTAGTCTTAATAAAATTGTATCCTTTTTTCGGTCATAGGAATGGTTTCTTGTGAGTAAAGATTATTAAAAATACTTTAACTCATTTCACAAAAAGTATTGCTAATTGATTGTATAACAAACAATTTATCAATTTATATAGATTTTGTACGTTATTTTCATCGCATTTTTATAAACTGGACCGTATCATGTTAATTGGCATGTCATACGGCAAATTAAAATTTTTTCTTTTAAATTTTTGTCTTAGTATACGATTTTGTTCTGTACAAAATATTAATTTAATCAATAAAAAATACAATGAAAAAAAAGTAATTTTTCGAAATTAAAAATTTTTTAACTGGATAAATGGTATTTAGCTGGTACCTGGACAAGGCCCAAAAAACTGGACAATACACGCCATTCCAGGCCGTCTGGCAACCCTAGGTGTAGGATATAAAATGCCAAAAATAATGCTAAAGTTTTTTTTTAAGATTTTTGTAAAAAACTTATTTACAATATAAAATTTTATTCGAAACTAAAACAATTTTAGTGACTCATTTAAAAAGAAATTTAAATAAACGGTTATACTGAAGGCTAGGTTAACGGGCCTGTTCTGAAAATCACGTGATTTCAAATCACGTGCTTTTGAAACCACACGTGTGATTTTGTGGTGTTCTGAAAGTCATACCGCTTATGTGTTTCTCGGTGTGCTTTCGGCAATTGAAGGTCCCACCAAAACACACAAAAACGGGACACTAAAATATCACACGTGTGATTTTAGAAGGCATATTTGATTTGAAATCACGCGATTTTCGGAACAGGCCTGTAAGTTAAGAATGCGGTCCATTGTGAATCCCTTTAAGAAGAAGAAGAAGAAGTTCATAATTATTCTTATATCAGCAGTTTAAAGTAAAAATTTTTTTACAAGATTGACGCGAGATTTCGAAACATTTATAACACAGAATTTTAATCTTGGGATCAAATATATATTTTTTAAACGCAACTATATTCATATAAATACACATATTAAATTCTAACATTACAATGTGAAATTTCTTTCTACATTTATATCGTAATACAGTAATTTTCGCTTATAGTCAACTACTATAGGGGCACAACTTTTGTGGACAATAGCCGATTTTTAGACTATAAAAAAATTGTTTTCTTTAATAAAATCACTATTTTTAAAGAAAATAAACGTTTATTTCAAACATAACCAAATATTGATTTAATTTAAATAAATAGTTACAACAAAAATCTTTTTTATTAATTAATTAAATGCTTTCGAAGCTTTTAATTAAAACAAAAATGTAAATACAGTAGAATCCCGATAATTCGTAATCGCAAGGGACCGGGCATTTTTTACGAATTAAAAAATACGGGTTAAAATAAAATAAATACGAATTAACGGGGGTTTTCAATTTATTTACTAAAACGATAAAAAAAACTTAGAAAACAATTGTTTAAAATAAAATATACAAACTAAATTTCAGTTATGTATTTTATAAAGCTTTTTTGTAATAGTCCTATTCCTTAAATTTTTCAGAAATTACTATTACAAAAAAGCTTTATAAAATACATATGTGAAATTTAGCTCATAGAATAAATTCGAAAAATAAAAAAATGTTGAATAAAATATATAAAAAATATTTTTTTTTTTAGATGTTTATTTATTTGAAAACGCACACACAAGCAAAAAAAATCATTCTTTCAATGTTTCTGTTGTTTTTATTACGAATTATAAGGGGTAGTTAGCAAACAATTACGATTTATAAGAGGTTAAGAAGATTTTATTTGAAAAAAGAATTACGAATTAGCGAGGGGACCAAAACGTATGGAAATTTTACGAATTAAAGAGATTTTTCAAGGGACCGACAGTTTATTACGAATTATCGAGAATTACGATTTATCAGGGTACCAATTATCGGAATTTGACTGTAATTGTGAAAAAAACAGTTGGTTAAAAAAATATAAAAAACAGAGTGGACTGTAAACGAAAATTTTTGCATAAAGAATTATATACGCACGCTAAAAAATGTGGCTTTTAAACAAAAATGGATTACAAGCGAAATGGACCTTAGAACAAATAATTTGTATAAAATTCAAAAAAGACTACAAGTGATGTGACAGTTTTGGCTTAAATCCGTTTTGGCCTTTAAGCGGAATGGACTTTAAGCGAAAAGTACGGAGTGGCAAATAAGATCTTTAATCAACTTTTTTAGGGCATATCTTAGATTTCCTAAATATTCAACTTTTTTAAAAACCAGGTCACCATTTAGGTGTAAAACACAATTTTTTCTCCAAATTCTTAAAATAAATCTAAAAACTGTTTTCACAAATGAAAATTTTACATCTAAATGTAAATGATTATGCTGAATTAAACTGCAAAAATGGTCACACTGAAAACTTGTTCAAACCCAGCTAGCATTTTCAATCGTCTGGGAGTCTACTGGGAATCTCATGACGAGTGTTTTTGATCGTCGACGAGCTCATTTTTTAATTGTAGACGATTCCTCGCACGGGAGTAACTGTTACACAAGCTGATTCCTCTGTGAGATACTTCTACAACACAGCGGAGGACGTTTATATTAATCGTAGAGGGAATCGTTTACGATGTATGTAGAGATTATCTAACGAGTCTTTCAAAAATCATGGCAAGAGTCGTCTGAGACTCACTTAGGGATTATTTTACGACTCGTGAAATGCTCAGCCATATAACTGAGCTACCTAAATAAGGGCATCAAGCGTATTTTTCATGTCAAAACTTCTAGTTTTCATACAATTTATATAAAACAAACCTTAAGGTCGCGAAATCAACACCATCCAGTCGGAAAAATCCTTTTTTTCAGGTCCTTAGGCCGGTTTGTTTTATTGAAATTGTATTGACAATAAAATTTTCATTTTTCAAAAACGCTCTTATTTAGGTAGCTCAGTAATTGTTATACGACTCTTACAGAGAGTCGCAAAAGGTTCATTCCAAGATTAAAAGACGAGGGTGTCAAAAAATAAATAAAAAAATAATAAATAAAAAAAATGTATATGTTTTTGTTACTCGTCAGATAATCATCAGAAGATTCTTTTGGGAGTTGTGTATTAAACATAATCGTCAAACAAACAGCCTATGCTAGCTGGGAACATTGTATTTTTTTGAGTGTAATTGTAATTGTAAAACACACAATAAAAGTATAAGCGTACAAACTTAGCCAGCCAGCAAAATAAAACAAAATTTAGGTGTTGAATTTGAAATTGTGGTCATTTAAAACATATGGTTTTCCGTCAATTTATTTTTTATAACGCACTAGCTGACCCGGTCCGCGTTGCTGGCCCTAAGCAAACATTAGTGTTGTATTACCACCCGATTTAAATTGTGCTTTTAACGAAATTTACGGCCTTTAAATAAAAATCCATGGAATACCTATCAAAAAGTTTTTTTACAGAATAACTAACATATGGTGTAGATATGGGCTCAATCAAAAAGAAACGCATGTATTTAAGGCAAATTGGAAATTATATTTATTTATTACTTCATATTAAGGCCAGCGGATAGACAATGTTTTTTATTTGGTGTAAAAACGTAAACATTTTTTGGCGTACCAACTCGGGAGCAAGCCACATACAACTGGCCGTGTGTTTTCCTCAAATAATTGTTTTAAGATAAACTTTTGTGGTTTAACAACAGGAAAAACTTTCCTAAATTGTTCACCAATAAAAGCATTTATCAAAATTAAAATCAGTTTTAATTAAAAATTTAATCAAGTGAATTTAACGCTTAATAACATCGATGTTTTTCAATATCTACTTTTACAAAGTAGTATAGAAAAAAACTAACTGTTAAATAACGGTCTTCATTATAAAACATTTGTGTAACAAGCAACTTTCATAAAACGTAATTAAATGATTAAAATTTTTCAACTTAATTTATTTACTCACACATAAAGAACAAAACAGAAAACATATGAATGTATGTTTTCTAAAAAATAGTTCTAAAGCTATAGCTTTAACCTAGCCTAGACCTAACTGGCGCACTAATGCGTGCTGTATATTTCGGGATTCACTATCCTCCACAATCGTACGATTCATTCACAGGAAAATCTGACTGAATTCTATCCGACATACAATAAATGTTTGCATAATCTGTTGTCAATTTCAATCTATAATTTTATAAAAAAATTTATAAACATTTGCAAGTTGGACCGACTTCACCGATTTCATTTTATTCCGTCAATTTAATTTTATTGTCAGACTATCATACTTTTTGAGCAAACTCGATTTTTTTAACAAATCGAACTACTGTGATCAGGTTTAAAAATATTGTTGAAATAAGATTTTTTTGGCTAAATATGATAACTTTTAGTTTTATCAGTTTAGTTTTATGCAAGAAATAAAACATGAAAGAAACATTGTAAATTATTTAAAATCGACTGGAGTTTTGCTTGATTTAATCTAAATCAACGAAAACGTAGTGTCCGATTTTTGACGCGAAATATTTATACGTTAAAAAAACAAATTAACCAACCAAACTATGAAGTAGAGTTTTAAAACAAAAGGAAATTATAAGGGGATTGCAAAAATATATAAAAGCTATCAGCCATGTTATGGATCAAAATCAAACTCACACGAATGAAATTGGAATCAAACAAATTTTAAAAACTATCCTGTTCTTAATGTTTATAAAAAATCTCTTTTATATACTTAAAATTTAGGTTCTTATCTGTAACAGAACTTCTCTCAAAATCAGGAAAAATACGGTAATTTAAAAAATAATTTAACTGAGTAGCTCAATCGATTTCACTTTTACTTTCACTCGATCAAGGCCCATCTATCAGGTCTGCTTACTTGTACAAAAACAAAAAACGATTCTTTTAAGTTGTCAAAAATTTACTACCACATATACAAAGCCAAAGGAAAAAACGTGTATGTGTCGCATACCATAAACGTATACATGCACATGTAAACAACTTTTGACAACTAAAAAGAACATAAACAATGATCATCAGGCTTCTTGCGCAGACCTTTTCAATGGGCCTTGCACTCGATTTTCAGAAACAATAAATTGGTTAAAATAGATTTTCGTAACGAGCTGGCAGCTATCACAAAAAAGGCCACGACTGAAAAGTCATAAATAAATAAAAAGTAATTTTAAAAAATACTAGCTGTCCCGGCAAACGTTGTTTCGCCATATTTTTTTTAATTTGTTTAAATATATGTTTGTTTTATTGTTTTTCTTCTGTGTTTATTAATATACAGGGGTGTGCTGGAAATCGAAAACGTAAAACGCAATAATTTGGAAGTTGTTTTCAAGAACCCTGTAAAATAGATGTAGATAAACTAAATGAAAAATTTGTTGAAGTGCCAATGATAGATCCAGATCGTACTTACTATCACAATCTCGATGATTCTGAAAATGGGAAATTTTCCTGTAGTGGCATAACTCAAAACGATGTTTTGCCTAGGTGCTTATCAGTAAAGTCAAATGCCGTTGGCTCAGATAGAATACACCCTAAATTCTTCCGGATTTTATTACCACAACTACTATCACAAATTACATTTATTTTTAACAGGATTTTAACATCTAGTTATTATCCTGCTAAATGGAGAAAGACTAAAATCATACCTTTACTTAAGTCAACATCTGATTACAGACCGATAGCAATTTTGCCGTTTCTCTCGAAGGCATTTGAACGTATTATTCATAATCAAGTTACACTATTTTTGGATAACAATAGACTACTACTAAATTATAGGCAATCACAATTGCATTTCTATTGCTATTGGATCATTCCAAAGCATTTGATACTGTGGATCCTGATATTTTATGTTATAAATTGGAGAATATGTTTAAATTTTCATCAAATGCCACGCGTCTTATCTAACGAATAGATGCCAGTATGTTGAGACAAATAATAATGATTAGAGGCATTCCTCAGGGATCAATTATAGGCCCCTTTTGTTTTCATTGCACTCTAACGATCTACGCTTACTGTTGAACAATGTAAGGTTAGAATGTATGCTGATGATGTCCGGCTTTATATAAGTTGCGATGTTGATAATATTGATCAATGTGTCATTACCCTAAATCAGGAATTGCATCGTATTTACCTGTGGGCTACAGTTAACGGGCTAGGTATAAATCCAAATGTATCATCATTCAAAAGCGACTAGCGAAAATACAACTTACACCAATTATAGCAATCAATAATCAACCAATAGAAATTGTTAACTCTGCAAAAAACCCTGGAGTATATTTTAACAGTTCCCTCACATGGTCTGTAATATAAGACTTTAAGTCTTGTGTATGGGACAACAAATAAATAAATAAATACACTTTTAATCTAATTTTTATTATTTTAGTTATTAAATTATATTTAATAGAGAAATATTTGTATTATATTTGCCATAAAATTCTTTTATTACAGAAATCTTGTTAAAAAATGACTTGTAAAATTCTTGCGTTTTCGATTTCCAGCACACCCCTGATAATTAAATTACTAATTCAAATACATACATATATAATTTTGTTTTTCCCATTCTATAAAATTATTTGAACTAGTCGAGTAATTCGAACAATTTAAAACTAGTGGTCTGAAACTATAGATAGTATGATAGTTTTTTAAAAACCATCGATAGTTTTTGAATCTTACAATTACCGTATTCACAAAACCCCTTGTATCGTTGTATCAATTTTATATTGTATTAAAATACATTTTTTTTCTACGATAGAGCGGGGAGATTTCCCCACAGTGACAGGTACCGCGACCAGGTTAGGTTAAAATACATAGTTCACTATTGGTTTTATACACAACATACAATAGATACAGCGATACAAGGGGTTTTGTGAATACGGCAAATATTTCCTAGAAAATACAAAACATTTATAAGAAATGAAACTATATACCATGGAATACGTAGCGCCTAATTAAATCGTCAGAAACCTAAGTCTGCTGTATAAAGTTGTGCTTATTTTAGTGATTGTCATTTTAAAGTAACTTGCAATTTCGGTTGCTGCAATTTTTTAAAATTCTTCTTTGAAATTGCGTTAGTGTCCAGATAATGAAATTCTAGTTTTGCAAATTTTTTGTATTTTAATCTTCTCTTTACCCTTTTAGTTTTTATATTTTTTACCTACATATAAATACAATAACATACACCTAAAGCCAACTCCAAGTGGAAAAGTGTGTGAATTACAACACAAGATTTGCAGAAAACATGAAAATCAGTAGCCCTTACCAATATTCTCACCTATCCCACCAATAAAATCAAGAATTGCCGCAATAAAAGTTGCAAGTCTGGAATACTGGCAGACAAAAAATCAAGGTTATTTTAATAAAACAAAATTGATTAGTATTTTTTGAGCTTTTTTCAACAAAATTTGTAAAAAATACAATTATTCACTGATATTCAATAGGAAAAAATCGACACGTTATATCTGCTGTAAAAATTTAATGTTATTTTGTCTACTTTTTGGAAATGAAACGGTTGTTTTAAAAATTATTTTTAATATGCCTTTAATGTAAAATTCAAGCGCTACCTAAACGGTGTTAGGAATCATTCTTAGGAAGTTTATATGCTCTAGAAAGTTGTTTATTGAGATCTTAGGTACATTTTTGAGGTTGATTGTTTTCTTGAATTTTGAAGGGTTTGTTACCTATGGACCTGAACAGGGGAAAAAAGCTAAAAAAAATCGAATTTTTTTTTAAGTTTTTTGCGATTTTGATCTTTAAAATGAAGTTTTTTTTTTTATATGTTCACAATTTCTGTTCTTTATGGCAAGAGCTACAACTTTGTCTCAGGGGGCTAATTAAAATTCCGAACGGTTTGCAAGATATGAATGAGCCTGAGAAAATGATCACTTTTTTGCAAAAATGACACCGAGGCCCTAAATATTTAAGGGCCCATAAAAAATAGTGCATGACTTTCGGCAAAACTGCGAGACACGGGTCTTTTTTTTTTTGGTCCTTTATGGTTATTTATTGTCCGTATATGGTTATTTTGCCATGACTTAAAAAATTACACACAGTGTAACTTACGCAACTAACTTGCCGAGTCTGAAAGGACTAAATTTTTAATTATTGAACAAATGCGATATGTTTATATACATATGTATGTATATAATGAAATACCTGAATTACCAACAAAAAATTTGACGATTTGAAAAAAAAAACAATTTCACGATTTTTTGTAAATGAACAAACAGTCTAGTTAACTAGCCCAATACACGGTTCTTTGTCACCACTGTATTAAAGCATAAATTCGGAATAAGAACTAGCCAAAAACTAAAACAAATCTTAAATTCAAGTAAAATGCAATTTATTGAGGTTGTTTTGAGGTTGAATCGTTCGAAACAACTTTATGGTGAACATGGTCTTAGCTCTTAACAGTGTGTCGTAAATCTTCCTTGCCGTGGTTTTCCAAATAGCAACATGCAGCCATGTCCTGGAAATCGAAATCGAATTTGAGTCAAATTAATATTTTTTTTTTTAATTTTTAATTCCCTAAGCTAATCCACTCATTTTGAAACTTTTCTCGTTTTTAATGTTCAAATATACATTTCCTTCTGTATATTTCATACTTTTAGTACTACATACTTATCTCATTTAATAAATATTTAAAATTTAAATTAGCTCAATATAAAGTTTTAAAATAATTTATTCGAGAAGTTTGGAACGTGTGCTTATAGGCCTTTATACACTATCACACAAAGTCATAAGTATTTTACAAAAATGCAACCGTGTCATGATAAATTGTTTTTTGAAAATTTGCAAACAATAATTAGATCAGGAATTTGAAAGAATATAGAAAAAAAAAGATAAATGCATAAGAAATCCATTTTTAAATTTATGTTTTCAAAATCGTTTTCAATCACATATGTACGTACCTATTAGGTACTACCTAATAGGGAATGGTAAATGGATTCCAAAATCGATTTTCGATCGACTTTTATATTTTTTTTTTTGGAATCGATTAATCGAACCTCAAAATCGATTTAAAATCGATTTCAAAATCATTTAAAATTGAATTGCAAACTTATACCTTATATCACAAAGGGGGATACACCAGCATTTTTTGGCAAACTACTAGAGAAATTGAACTGAGATTTTTAAAGTGGGTAGATATGAATACTTTTTACAATTTTCCTGCAAAAAATTAAAATGTGTTAATTTTGAGATGGCCTTTTTCTTGCTTCACATAAAACGAAATGACTTTTGATCGGAATTGATTTCTATGACAAGCCTGAATGTATGGATAGTATTTCAAAGAATTATGACAATAGTTCCTCATAGGTGGCGACTGTTTCTTTGCTAAGTTACTATTAAGTTAGTTTTAGAAAACACACGTTTCCATCTCATTGATGCCAGAAAGATGCAGAGATATTTCATTGTAATTTCGTATTTGTTAGGATAAATTACATACTTTTTGTTTTTTCACTCTGCTTATAACTACATTTAAATAACGCTCACACACAGGTCTGTTTGAATATTAGCGTATTTCCACAGGACTGGCATGGTTCAATTCAATTGTTGTGTTTCTATATTATGTTGATTTTCACAAAGCTGACTTTCAGTGTTTGGTTCGGTACGATATGTTTAGGACTGTTTTGTTCACTGTCCATTGATGACTTTAATTTCTGAAGAACAAGAGCCCTTATATTAAAGTTGGAAGTATACGCACTTTTGGTATACTTATACTAATAGGTAAATACGTAAAACTACAACTTTAGACTTGGAAAACTGCATAAGCATACCAACAGACGCACAAAAAAAATAAGTTTTTTTTTTGCATGCTCATAATTTATCGATTTAATTAAGATTAAAATTCAAAATTGCCAAAATTTTGATAAAATTAATAAAACCGATTTTAAAAGCCCAATTATCGATTTCATTATAAAATCGCGTTCGTAAATTCGATTGCAAAAAATCAATTTTTTTTCCACAAAATCGATTGGAATCGAAATCGATTTACCATTCCCTAGTACCTAATTTTTCATTTGAATAAAATAAATGGAAAAAAGAATAACATTTGAAAAATACCCCATAAAGTACCCTGCAAATAATAGGACCAGTCCAAACACGCGTGTAAAAAGTAGCCCACAAGGGACTAGGACTAGTCCAAAAGTAACCCAAACGTATGGGAAAAACAAGGTCTATTTAACATTACGATGTCCTTATAAAAATAATAAAAATCAATACATTGTATTTAAAGCATTTAATAAAACAGAATAAATGTACATGTCAGTTCGTTAAAAGAGACAATTAGAAATATATATTTTTTATTTATAGTATATGTATCAGTTATCAATTTCAATTAATTCTTCATCACTGTCTTCCACCACTAATCGAATCTTTTTGGTAGGCGACATATCACTTTCGTCACTAGGTAATATTTCGTGTGTTCAATAGTTGATAAATTGGAGTTAACATTAGTTCGTGGAGATTTGTAAATATAATTTGTTATTAAAACTTGTGTTGATTTATTGTTTAAGTCCTTATAAACCTCCCGATATTGGGCTAAGCCCTGTGAAATATATCGCTGGAATGCGAGGGCTCTTTCAATGTTTGTGTCATTTTTTTAAAAATGATTTCCCTTCACTAACATTTTTTGTTGTCAGTGCTACCGTAACTCCTTTATCGGAATCGCTGTCGTTTGTTTCGATCACCATATTTACTAAATCTTCAACATATAATTCCTTATTTATCATCAATTCTTCAATATCACCTGTACACAAGTCATCAAAACCTTTTCCTCCCACTGTATGTGCCAACTGAACTATCTCAGAATATTCATGCTCCAAGGATTGACAAGATAGGATAACATTTTCTCCTGCATCTGGCCACAAATGTTTCCAACAACCTTTTAACGTTGACTGCTTGAGTGCAGTGTAAGCCAATGCAACATGCTTTACACAATCTTATATTGTAAATCTTTTCGATGCATTTATTACAGATAAGGATTCATCATTAAATATATGTATGTATGTAGTTTGATTTTTTCAGCGTTATTTAAATAGCCTTAATTATTTAAGATACAACTATGGTAGCCCTATATTTATACTAAATACATATATACAAAATATCATAAAACTGTGCATTTGTATACAAGGTGGTCTCAAAAATCAGATGGTTGTTTTTGCTTCGCCTGTTGTTGGTGTATTGTTGTGATATTGAAGCAACCTTGATAAATTATACACAATGGAAATTTCAATTTATTTTAATTGTACCAGATTGATAAAAAATTTTTTTCATTTTAATATTTAGTGCAATTAGAATTATTTATTTAAAACGATTTAAAATATAAATATTATTTAAAATCAACCCTAAAACGTATATATTATCGTTCTAAAATAACTATTTTTTATAACTTTGCAGTATATTTTTTATGAAAAAAGAAAAGTAATTTTTGCTAAAAAATATTCAAAATAAAAAATCGTGAAAATTGAGGTAATTTCCACATTCCTCAATGTAAACGAAAACCAAAAAAATCGTGTAAAAGTGAAATCGTGCAAAAAAAGTATCGTGTAAATGGAGGGATAGGTGTAGTTTTAAAACTACTCCATTGTGTACACAAGAGGATTAGTTTTAACATCGTTTAAAAACGAAAACATATCGTTAAAAAACGAAAACATGTCGTCTCACTACAAACACTTTTTAACAATGACATGCAGGGCTGCCAGTTTAGGGGTTTTGACCCCAAATTAGGGGTTTTCTTGTTGCTAAAAGGGACAGAAAATTTTATTTGGGATTTGGGGTTTGCATTGGGGATATTAAAACAAAAACTTAGGATTTTTTGGGGAAATAAAAAATATGACCTTAATTTGTCTATAAAAGACAACTAAGTTTAATGCACACATAGTATGTGTCACATACACATTAAAGTGGCTATTTTTGCAACATTATTTGATATTAATGAGCACCGGGCAAAAAAAGTTTCGTTTTTATTTAAAAAAATATCTGATAAGTTTGAAGTTAATCCGTCAGTAATTCGATTATGTACAAAAAGTCCAAAATTTGCATTTTCCTGTACAACTTTATTAGCCCAATTATGAACAAAAATTCCCCGGGAGTTTTCTCCCTTCTCCCATTTTTCCTATGTAAATTCAATTGTAAAAATGGGGAAAGGGAAAAAACTCCCGGGGAATTTGTATTCATATTTGGGTTGTATGTGTATAAGAGGTGTTTAAAAAAATTTAAGTGAACTCTAAAGCCAATGAATGGGCTTATTAGTTCCTTTGTATATACATATATAATATATTAACATAAAAGCATTTAATATAAAGTTTGGTGACGATTGGGTAAAGAAGAGTCTAATAAAAGTAGAAATAAAATTAATTTTGTATAATAAACTTTCTTAAAATTTAAGTGATTTTGTGGTCCCATGAAAATTCATATTTAGAAAAACAACTACATATTTTCTTTCGATAAAAATGATCTCTTGTAGAACATGGTACAAGTAAAACTCAAATAAATATTTAAATTATCCGTTAAAAAATTATGTATTTTTTACAGGGGCTTATTTTGGGGATTCTTTCTTTTATCGGGGGATATTTGGGGAGAACGAAAAAAAGTACCTGGCAGCCCTGATGACATGGTCCATGCTTGCATTACATCGGACCAGTCCATGGAGTAGTCCATTTCATGAAAATGGATCAGGTGGTCCAATAATATTTGCAGGGTATATACTAGGGTATTCATTCGATCAACGGTTAACCGATAATTTACTTACCGGTTAACTGATCGGTTAATTTAAAATTGGCTTTTTTTCGATTAACGATTAAACCGGTTAATTTCAGTCGATTAACCGATGTAACAAAATTTGTAATTTTTTGTAATATTAAACCACATCTTTTTCTATTTTTAATTATGGGTGAGTTCCAAAACGTCAGTTGCAAGCAACTCGCTTTTTTAAATGCATTCTATCTACAATGCAACCATGTACAATTTTAAAACGTTATCGGTACTAAAATTCCCCAAAATTGTTACCAAAGTGCATGATAAAAGTAGAGTTTAGAAATATTTGTTCATACAATATATTTTCTTCTACAAATACAGTACAAAAATAGAAATAAAAAAAGTCGGAAAGTCTAAAAGTCGGAACTTATTAAATAGAATATTCGGTGTTAAGCTTTGCCAGGATGAGTTAGATGATGATCTGAAAACAGAAGAAACTTTCGTTAGACCCAAAACAACAGAATTAACCGAAACAATTAGAAGTGTTAAAAATTTGTATAATTAAAACAGGAAGCTGATGGAATAATGGAAGATTTTATATATTTAGAGAAATCCAGGAAAAGGACTGAGAATTAAGATATTCTGCATTATGTGTTGCCGTCTTCAACATATACGATAAGTGGAAGAATTTTTCCCAAGTCAAAATTAATTAAAACTAAAGAAAAGAGTTGCTGAAATCCTAAACATTTTAGCCAAATTATTTTTCTAAAAGATTTTTTTATAGGATCTCCTTAAACTATTTAAATCACTAATAAAACGATCTAACAGTTTCTTTGTAATAAATGTATTAATTAAAAAATATGTATTAAATAGTTATAAATTATTGCTCGTTTTAGTTCAAGAATTGTTATCTTTGTTATGTTATTGTTTTTTTTTACTAATAAACTCCAAATAATAAATAATTGTTCATTACTATGTATTGAAATCACTTAATTTATGAAAAAACTTTATTAATCGTTTAACCGATCAATAAAAAAAATTAACCGATTAAACCAATACCTCGATTAATTACACAGTACAACATTTTTCAGTTAATTGATTGCCAACTCAATTCTGTGAACTGTATGTGAAATTAGACCCAAAAAGAAGAATTTCTGCATCATTCGTTTTGTCTTCTTACCTGCGATTTGAAGTTAGTATCGATTTGAAGTTAGTACTATCGTATAGGGGAATTTATCACGTTTTAGGCCCTGTTGTTTGACATAGCTCGACAACCACTAGCCCAATTTAGTTGAAATAAATTTAAAAAAATTAAGAATTACAATTCCCTTAATCTGTTCATATATTGTTTTCCTATACAAGTAACACTTTCGAAGTTAAAAATGAATGTATGAAGGGAAAAAATTATTTTTTGCCTAAAAATTTAAATTTTTTTTTTTAAAAATACATAAAAAATCCAAAATGGAAAAAAGTTTCAAGTCTAGTTATTTTTTCGCAAAGTCACATAACCTATGAGCAAAATGAGACAAAGATCATAAAAATCGATGCACGCGTTTCGCTTTTATTCGCAATTGAGTAAATGTATGAATTTCAAAAATTTGCTCGAGATATGCACAACATTATTTGGAGAAAACATTGACACCTTTTTCATGATTCTGAGAATTAAAAAAAAAAGGAATAAACAAAAGGTTATTTGATTTTTATGATTGCGGTAATAAATGTACGTGGACAATTAAACGGAAAGTGGACCTTTTTATTATTTGGGTTTTTCCGGTGGCTACCTATATGATTTTTTTACAGAAATTGCACCCACATTTAAGGGTGGTCATTATTTGGAAAGTTTTGCACAGTTTGAAACGTACAAGTGCTGAATCAGGTATATAGCCAGCCGCCCTTAAAATATGCGCCCATTTATAAGTACCTGGCAGTAAAATATTCAAAAATACGTAGTATTTATAGGTGTGCATTGATCGATTTTTGGCATTCAGCCAGTGCCGACGAACGCGAACAGTAAAAGTGATTTTTCTCCAGTTTTTTAAAAGTGAATAACAACAAATCATAAAATATATCAATATGGAAAACAACAAGTGCCCATATTTGGATGAATATTATTACGTTTGTGGTCATATCGTCCGAAAAATACAGAAAAAAGATCGAAAAAATTTGTTTACTGAGCAATTCAAAACCGCGTATTGTAATTATTTCGATGAAGCAGATTTAAGTGGTGCAAATTTTACGCCGAACACAGTGTGCAACAGTTGTTATACTACCCTTCTAAAATGGATTCACGGAAAAAGTAGAAAGTTATCTTTTATGAAGCCAGTAATTTGGGTGGAAGACACAACTGGACATGATAAATCCAGGTGCTATGCATGCATAAATTTTCGTCCTGGATTAAACAGACAACAATTGAAAACAAAAGTATACACTGCTGCATTTACTGCCACACTTCCAGTGCAACGCCCTGCTGATACCGATGCACCTAAACCTCCGAGTGCGGATACTGTGTCCCTGCTAGCCGAAACCGTTTTCACCAATCCGACCGATTTGGATGATGCTGATTGGATACCCGATATTGAAAATAGTGCACCACAACCGCTACCACAAATCGAAATGGATTACATTGTGGCCAAGCTGGGACTATCACAACACGACTCCGAATGGCTGACATCATTTTTGAAGAGAAGAAAACTCACACAGCAAAATGTCAGCGCAACATCATACCGACAACGCCAAGCTGATTTTCAGAAATTTTATTCCGTTGACGAAGCAAATACGTTCACGTACTGCCATGATATCCCAGGTTTAGTGAAAAAATTGGGAATGAATTATATCGCTGGCGACTGGCGTTTATTCATCGATGGTTCAGTTACTAGTTTGAAGGCTGTGCTGCTGCACAAAAAAAATAAAAAACCATGCATTCCATTGGGATTCAGCACAACTATTGAAAGAAGTAATAGAAGGCGTTCTAGGAAAGAACCGTGTCCAGCGAGAAGAGATACAGCAACGAGTGGACAGGTTGCTGTTTTATTTCGAAAAAATCGGTGCATCCATGACGCTGAAATTGCATTTCTTGCACCACCACCTCTATACTTTTTTGGCACAATCACCTCAGGAATCAGACGAACAAGGAGAGAGGTTCCACCATTTTCATTAAGTTTTTATAAATAAAGTTTTTTTTTGCATGATAATTTTTTAATTTATATTTTTATTTTTATTTTAAGGGTGGTGGCTATAACTGATTTTTGAAATTCATACCTTTACTCAATTGTGAATAAAAGCGAAACGCGTGCATCGATTTTTATGATCTTTGTCTCATTTTGCTCATAGGTTATGTGACTTTGCGAAAAAATAACTAGACTTGAAACTTTTTTCCATTTTGGATTTTTTATGTATTTTTAAAAAAAAAATTTAAATTTTTAGGCAAAAAATAATTTTTTCCCTTCATACATTCATTTTTACGAAAGTGTTACTTGTATAGGAAAACAATATATGAACAGATTAAGGGAATTGTAATTCTTAATTTTTTTAAATTTATTTCAACTAAATTGGGCTAGTGGTTGTCGAGCTTTGTCAAACAACAGGGCCTAAAACGTGATAAATTCCCCTATACGATAGTACTAACTTCAAATCGATACTAACTTCAAATCGCAGGTAAGAAGACAAAACGAATGATGCAGAAATTCTTCTTTTTGGGTCTAATTTCACATACAGTTCACAGAATTGAGTTGGCAAATCATGTGTTGTACTGTGTTAATCGAGCGATTAACCGATTCTTGTAAAAACCCGATTAAATGAATACCCTAGTATATACATTCTGGGTCCTTGAGTAATTCAAAGTCGATTTAGACATGTCCGTCTGTCTGTTTGTCTGTTGAAAACACGCTAACTTTCGAAAACTCAAAAGAAATAAACAAATCTGGTGGCAAATTGCTTGTAGTTACCCTAAGCAGTTTGGGATTGAAATCGAGCAAAATCGGTTCACTAGGATCAGAGCTATGACT
Source organism: Pollenia labialis (assembly GCA_949318255.1). Classification (NCBI taxonomy): domain Eukaryota; kingdom Metazoa; phylum Arthropoda; class Insecta; order Diptera; family Polleniidae; genus Pollenia; species Pollenia labialis. The sequence goes on along the minus strand of OX439143.1, from coordinate 105,115,996 downwards.
CAAAATGTGGAACCACCATCTAAAAAAAGTTGATTATATTGTTACAAAAACTAACATAAATAAATGGTGGAACAATGCACGGAATGATATCTGATTTTGCAAAAATTTGTTTAATTCGACTGAAAATCACGCTGTAAAATTTCGTAATTTTCCCTAGGCACCATATAAACCCTACCACCGGAAAACAGTTTAGTACGCCTAAAACAGTTATAAATAATGCTATTGTAATAGAATTTAATACGTCGCAGTTTTATAGGACTAGAAATGACACTATGTAATTTCGTTAAAATCGGTTCATGATTTACCCAAGGTCCCATATAAGCCCTACTCCCCTAAGTAGCAAAAGGTTGTGACATCTTCAAGCCGTTTCCCCATTAATGAAAAGCGATAGCTTTTCGTCATTTTGCGGGAATATCATTGTAATGTTTTTACTACTTTGAGTTCGCTGATTTCAAATCTAATCTCCATTTTTCTCTATCAGCTCTTCATTTAGAGATATACCGTTATGTCCAAAATTAAGGTATTTTCACTACATATATAGAATTAATTTAAAAGCGGTTGACCATATTCAGTTAGAAAAAAAATTCGAAACTCGGCAACAATGTTATCTATAAGCCTTGCTTACATTGTTTTCAAATTTGCCCTGTAGTTTCATAGATATCGATGAATTTGTGAATAAAATAAAGGAAATTTTGAAAAAAAAACTAATTTTTCGTTTTTAAAAAAAAATCAGTTTTCGGTCTTAAAACATTTAGCTTAAAATAATTACGAATGATATGAGGTTTATTTTATTGTAATCGGTGCACAACTTTCGATTTTATTCACAATTTACCGAGAAAACTGAATATCGATTTCCATACAAAAATATCATTTAAAAAATATGTGTGTCATGAACATTTCTTCTTTTTTGTACAAAAATCGATATTCAGTTTTATCAGTAACTTAATTTAGGCTCTGCCACCCCAAATATGCGATTAAATAACATACATACGTGCTATTATCTTGCTAAGCATGCTTAAAAGGGTGATGCCCCTTTAATTTTTGCACTCCGCTTGCACTTTCCCTTTTTAGCGATACTAGGTAAGGTTAGGTTCCATGGGCAGCCATCGAGAGACAGCTCACTTGGGTCCTTTACTGCTCCCTTTGTGATATCCAGCGCCAATGCCCATTCTATGGAGCAGTTACTTAAATGGCGTCACTGCAAAGTCCAAACACTTCGTCTTCCTAATGAAGAGAAGAAGCGATTTAAGTTCTATCCTTAATAGATCCCCCAAGCAGGCAAACACCGGTTCCCCCAGGTATTTTCCCCTGATGCCCCGCAAACCGGGGAATTGACAGAGAAATTGAAGCACAGTCTCCTCTGTCTCCTCGTTCTGACAACTTCTGCAGTAGTCGTTAAATTCCAGATCCATTCTTCCAGCATGAGTCCCCACCGGCCAGTGCCCAGTCATAACCGATGTCACTGTCCTAATCTGGTCCCTGTTGAACCTTAGTAGAGACCTAGTTCTCCGTTCGTCAAATGCAGGCAATAGTATCCTGGATATCGAGCAGGTGGACTCACAGGTCCACCGCGTCTGCGCAACTCTTTAAGACTCGCACTTGATAAGTAACTTACAGTGAGCCATTGGAAGGCCAACGAATTGATCAATGAATGCGTCATCCATACGACCACCTTGTTTTATACAGTTAACCTAGATGCCGTGTAGACACCCGCTAGGGAAGCAAGGGCAGCCTTGCTGTCAGTAAATATACGTATATCTCCCGATATGCGATGATACCTTAGCCAGTTTGCCGCCCGCATTATAGCCGAGATATCCGCCTGCACGACATTACATCCCTGCAGGACACTACTTCAAGGGATACTAACGTACGTAAATTTTACGTGTAGTTTTTTTAATTGTTGCTACACAAGTGTGTAGTAAGTGTGTAGCAACAATAGCTTTCAGTCAAAGTGCTTTGAGTGTGTGTTCTATAAGAGACCACACGTAAATGTTACATTACAGACCCTATAGAGAATATGTATATTCTAGGTCCTTATGAGGAGCGAATTTGATTAACCGAGTTCCGTCTCTCCGTTTAAATGAGTTTTCCTGAAGACCCTAGATATGATGGGGGCTTGGTAGTTATGCTTATATTTGTCACATATACTCCTATATTGTTTACAGCCTGCTTCTAATTTTACCGAATAATCCATTGTTGCTTTTTATTTTATTTTTATGTTCTTATATATGGAGAACGGGAGAAGCCAAAGTTTCCAAATTAGGTACATGCATCTTCGTTATCAGTTCACAACATCCAACAAAATGTGGGCGGTATGGGAGAAGTTGGCGTGGCAAAATGTATTATGTTATGTCTAAAGAACGGCATTTTTATAACTTTTTGCTTTTATTGTACAGTGGTTTAGGGTATATAAGATTCGTTATAGCTGAATATAGCTCGCATACTGTTTTTTTAACTCTGTTTGATAGTGTGCGTCAGTGGGTGAGTGATCTGGTGATGGGTTTTAAAGGGTGTTACTTATTTTCAGCTGGTTATTGCTTACAACTTCAGATCATTATTTTTTTATTCACGTAACATAAAAAATATTTACCCTTATCGTGGTTGGCGAAATTAAAATACGCCTGTGTCTGTTTGGTAATAGATTAAAGAGAACGTGAACTCATTTCCTTTATTCTATTACCAAACGTATTTTAATTTCGCCAACTACGATAAGGGTGATTATTTTATGTTTATATTTTTTTGTCATATATTTTTGAGGTTTACGCTAATTAAAAAATGTTAATACAACAGGCTGTTCACAGCAGTGCTAATTAACCTTAAAAAGCACTTTGCACCTTAAAACACTTTATCAATTGGCTAATTGTTGGATCTATAAAATAAATATATGTTCTTGTAAAAGTAAATTTTAATTTAATAAAATCTAAAAAGAACAAAAAATACTTGTTAATACAAATGTATGTCTAGGTTAAAAATATATTAGGCAAATTTATAAAATAATTTCGTTTTTAAAACTTCTACTTAGTTCTTTGTGCGGCAAAACAATACTATTCAAAAGTATTTTCTCCGAAGGCACCTGTACAAAACACCCTGAAAAGAAAAATAATAAATTTTTAATACTTTAAATACTTTAATAAAAACCAAGGTATATTTACACAAGGTAGACTCATTTGGGAGTGTAGACATGCTGCTCTTTAAAAATAACCGAGTGGAACTGAATTGTCAAAATTGTCTTCATATAAATTTAACGCACACATGTACAAAATTTGGCTCATATACACGGAATTTGACATTGGTGTTCCAACTTAGGTAAACAGCTGACAAATATATGGGCCAACGAGTTTACCTTGTGTAAATATACCTTGAATAAAAACTATAAATTATTAGTTTTCAAAATATTCTTATATTTATTATATAAACAATCAGTCTCCAGGAAAATATATATTATTTTTATTGTCAAAATAATTTTCGTGGGAATACAAAGTTAAATTTAAATGATTTTGTTATTCGTGCTTAATTCCCAATTTTTATTATTTGATAAAAACACTGAAATTTATTGTTGATGGGATAAGCTATTCCTATGCGCATTTCACTGGTTGATTAGGCCAGATCATCAGGAAACTTCATCCGGTAGATCATTCTAGGCTTCACCCGAAGTCTTTGGCAGGCATATATTGCCATTTTCGTGACATGGGAGAACTGAGCCTTCCAGTTCAGGGCTCTATCCAGAATGATCCCCAAGTATTTCACCACATTAGAGAATCTGATAACTGCATCGTTCAAGGCCGGTTCATTAAGTGGCAGGACTCTAGGTCTGGTGAATGCTACGAGAGTACTTTCCGTGGGGTTAATATTTGCGTCGGTGGCATGTCATAACGTCCAGTGTCATAGTTTCCATGGACACTATGACACTCCAAAAAGTGTCATAACGTCCACGGACACTGTGACAGTTTTGAGTGTGTCATAATGACCACAGACATTATGACACTTTGCAAAAAGGGGTTAAATACAAAAAAGATCTACATACACGCTGAAAAAAACATGTTTTATTATGGTCATAACCAACAAAACTATTATTAAAGAAACTAATTTAACCATAATATGGTTGTCGGTTATAATGATTTGGGTAAATTAAACATATTATGGTTAAATTTTTTTTAAAAATGGTTTTGTTGCTTTTTCTCTGGGTGTATATATTAAATATATAACGAAAACACTTTTGGGCTAGTGGATTTTTTTCTCTATGGTTTAACAAATATCGGCTTGGCTAACTAAAGCTTACGCAGATGGACTAAAATTACCTACCTGGCTTTTAGAAAATTTGAAAAGCTGCATAGCTTAAAAAATAATTTAAACACAAAAAATTGTTTATCCCCAACAGTAGAAGCCGACATACACCCCCATACCATGACTCCAGCACCACCGTGTTTAACAGTCGTTTGAATGTGCTTCTCTTGTAACACATCTCCTTTTTTTCCTCCATGTCAAAACACATCCGTCCGATTTATATATGCAAAATTTGACGTCCGATTTATATATGCAAAATTTGCTTTCATCAGAGAAGATAACTTTCTCCCAAAAATCTATACACTTGCTTATATGCTCTTTTGCAAAGGAAAGCCGCTTCGTTTGGTTCACCTTGCTAATCTGTGGTTTTTTTTCTACATACTCTAGCATTATAACCGGCGCGGTTTAGGGCTCTGCGCACAGTTCTAGGGTAAACAACCGTACCAGTGCTATCCTTTATCATTGCAGCAAATTCTGATGATGGAGTTTTTGGCTCTTTTTTAAGTTTTTATTATTTCCCGCTTTTCCCGAGCAGATAGTGCCGGTGGTCTTCCACTTCTCGGTTGATAAACACACTCTGGGTCATTTTTAAAGCGATTTACTTTGCCAGTAATGGTTGTGCGTGGTCGATTTACTATTGTGCAAATATCGCGTATTGGTTTATTTTGTTTGTACGCATTTGAAATAATTTTTCTTTCTTCAATAGTCGTTTCTTTTCTTTTTTGACTCATTTTTAATAACCACGCAGCATTAGCAAAGTTTTTTAAATAAGTACCGTTATTTATTGTGATAGATCAATCTTGAAGTTTCCATATTATAAGAATTTATTGACAAAAAGGCGGCAAGGTTTAAATTATTTCAGTTACCATTTATGTTAAAAAAAAGATGGGATGAAGTGACGATGACTTTTGTCCACATGAAATATGCAAAGCAAAATTTTAATATTTGCTTTTGTAAGGCCCGTTTTCACAACTTACCGATAGCTAAAAGTAAACTTTAACCGGCCTTATAAAAAGTGTTCCACTATTTATACTTTACTTGAAGCTAGAGTGAGCGATAAAGTAAAGAAGCCGGTGTTTGTTATACCGTAGAGGAGAAAATCCTTGCGCCCAGCCGAAGGCCAGCTATACTGAGAAGCTTTAGCTAGGGAAGCCGGTGTTTGTTATAACATAGAGGAGAAACTGCTTGCGCCCCTCATTGGTTGAAGAGGGGCCAAAATTCATTTTTTTCATGTTCGCCGATTTGGATAATTTTTTGGCATTTTGTTGGCAGATATCTGAATTTTATGATTCCGTAATATTAGGCTGATATATTTATTATTTGTTTGGATAGTCACGCTCGAAGTTTAATATGTTCGCTTGTTTAAAATGGCATGCAAATTTACTGTATATTCAATCTCTTGGTACAATCACAGTAAACTTATCATTTGACTTTGTTGTATATTTTCGTAAATGGCAATTGTCAAAGATGAGATTTGCATTAAAAATAGTTGGAAAAAGTGCCATATAAAAAATTTCGTAGAACAAAATATAAACAACATCAAAATTTCAATGTTCATCAACTTCAATAGGCTGTATCTTTTTAACGCTGTGGAGCGCTGTTTAACGAATGATGTCAAATTACAGCTTGAAGTCTCAGCTAAAAGTTAAAAAAAAATTCAGCTGCACATATTTGCACTTTTCCAAAAAAAAAAACAGTAAAAACTATAAAGTGATAAAGTAACAAAACATGAATTTTCGTTCATGCTTGTTGTTGTTGCCATAATTCTTAACTGTTTAAAATTATTACAAAATGTAATTTACATACTAGTCAATAGGTATGTATGTCTCTATCTAAAGGCCCTTATTCAATGATTTGATTTTGATTTTTTACATTTTAATTAATTATTTGTATCAGTATGCTGTCCAAAGAAGCTCAGGAAGCAAGGAATAAAGACTATAGAGCCTATAGATTAAATCACTCGCTAAGAACTGGACGTGTAGCCACTAATGAAGACGTAATGCATAATCTTTTATTGTCTTCAGACTAGAGTTTTTCTTTTTCCGGACTTTTTCCTTTCCCGGGAAAGCAGGATTTATTTTTCAATTTCCCGGGATCCCGGGAATTCCCGCTTAATACAAATCGATGAGATCAATTAAATAAGTTTTTAAATACATTCAACTTTTTTATTTCTGTGGCAAAAGGAAAAAGTGCTTAAAGCGCCTTAAAATCTTCAAAAGTACAAAATTTCATTTATTTTGTAGGCATTTTAAGGAAGTTATAGCAAAATGTCTTTTTGGTTATCTTTTTTCAATGTGCAATAACATTTGAAATAATACAAAATTCCGATCTTTGATATTAGGAGTATTTAGGAATTAAAACATAAAAAACTATAACCGCGGAGAACTGCCACCTTATAAGTTTTAAATTGTTATCCTATAAACTAAAAAATGGACTTATGCCCGTAATTTCAACAAATAGATATCTAGCTGTGTATAGATATCTACGATTTTCATAATTTTAAAACGTATTTCTTACTTACGGGTTAAAGTGCAATGTATTTTACACCATTGATTTTCGTAAGTTAATTCACGTAGGTAAAATTAACGTTTAAATTAGCAAAATAGTGGTACGGGAGCGGTAAAGATAACTGTTAGGTACGAACACGACTAGATATCTGTTTGTAGAAATTACAGGCATTAATCACTTATTGCCACAGAATAGATTCAAAGCGAACAACATTTATATAAAACCGATTGTCCAAACAAATTATTACCAAATATATCTGTTAAAATAGTTCAGAATCGTTTGAAAGCCTATTTCTAATTTTTATCAAGAATATTTCAATAATTAAACACGTTTCCTTTCTAGGGATCTGGGTCTTTAAACAAATTAAATATTTTGTACATTTTTACTCTTCTTCTTTCAAAATTTCAGTGCATTAAACATTATCGAATATGACTTGATATATCTTTGACGTTTGGCAAAAATGTATTGAGTCAGAAACTGCATGTTCCTTATGTTGAATTGAAAAATATTTATTTAGTGTATTTCCTAGAGAAAAGAAGCAGTTGTGCTAGGCTTAAGTGATTTAAACCAAACAAAAGAGAAAACAAATTTAATTAAAGCCAACCAAAAACTCAAAATGGGATTTTTTGACTTATTTTTGAATTTTTGCCTAACGGCTAAGATCTATTTCATGACACAACTCATTTACAATTATACATATCAGCAGTAAAATTGCCAAGATTAAATTTCCCGGGATTTTTTTCCCAAAAATTGAGCGGGATCCCGGGATTTTTGTCCCGGGAAATCCCGTATGAAAAACACTAATTCAGACCCATTTATAAACACATTTCGCTCAAAGCTGCAAATCAAAAAATTGGAGTACGATAATGATGTCAAAAAATTATTAAAAGACTATGCTTAAAATTCATATTCATGCTTTTTCTATTTGTTTTTTCTGTGGGAGGTGGGCGTAAAAGTGGGTGGATCAGGTATTTTTTTCAGGAGCCCATTCTACAAGTATAATATTTATTTTTAGTGAAAATTGAGTTGATACAATCAAAATCAAGGGAGTTATGCCACTTTTTCAATACAAGTTGTATGGGAGGTGGGCGTAAAAGTAGGCGGATCAGGTATATATTTTCAGGAGCCCATTCTACAATTATAATATTTATTTTTAGTGAAAATTGAGTTGATACAATCAAAATCAAGGGAGTTATGCCACTTTTTCAATACAAGTTGTATGGTAGGTGGGCGTAAAAGTGGGCGGATCATTTTGATTTTTCCATTTTTTCTTGATTCAATTAAAAAATGCCTATGTGCCAAGTTGCATTGTCCTTCGACAACTTCTTCTATTTTTAGCCGCTCGTTATATGAACTTCAACCAATGTGCGCCCGGCCGAAAGCCGGCTGTGCAGATAAGCTTAAGTTAGCGAAAATTAAAGTGTCGTAACATCCACGGACGTTACGACACTTTGCGAAGTGTCATAAAGTCCATGGGCACTATGACACTGGACACTGGATACCAGCATTTCTAGTTTTTTATAACAACTGAAGACCTTTTCTCGTTAGAGCAAAGCTAATTGCGTCGTAAGAAGAGCTGTTGACAGTTCCCTGAATGTCGATTAACGCAATTCTTATAATTTTTTCTAACTTTCAAAAATAGTTTAATAACTTACCTAAAATAGTAATGGAGGGATTAAGTTTTCCTTCCTTATTAAATAATGATGGATTTTCCATTTTGGCAAAAGGTTTATTGGGATCTGGATCACTTGGTGTACCCTCAACACGGGACCACTGACCAATTGTGGAACCGCGACCAACTGAAATATATAAATATTGAATAAGTCTTTGTAACCTCAATAATCAAATTGTTTTACCTATGGAATGTAATATAAGAGTGTGATCTTTTATTACAGCATTTTCCAATATAATTGATTCGCGTATTCTAACACCTGGTCCTATTATAACGCCTGGTCCAATAGACACATTTGGACCCAGCTGCAAACGAATAAATTGTAAGAATTTGCTTCTTTTTGCACAAATAAAAATTTAAGTTAACAATTTATATATCTTACCACTGCAGTATGGTGAACAGTAGCACTTGGATGTATGTGCACATCAGGTATTATGGTGCATATAAGATTTCCATCATCCTCAGCGCGTTTAATACCAGCATTGGCCAAACGTTCGGGATGCGTTTTTTTATATAGTTCTAAAAGTTTCAAATAGAAATTGAAATAATTAAAACGTCTCTTAATTGTTAATATGTATTTGCAAATTATGTTTTTATTCACACTGAAGTAAAATTTTCATGAGATTTATTGGGAATAAAATGAGTTTACGACAACGTTAGTAACGATATCATTGATTGGATAGAAAAGTTTGTAATTTTTCTCATTAATAAATCTTTTGAATTGAGAAAAAGGCAAATTCAGACCAATTATGATTAAAAATTCCGCGGGAGTTTTCTCCCTTCTCCCATTTTTCCTATATAAATTCAATTTTAAAAATGGGAAAAGGAAAAAAAACTTCCGTGGAATTTGTATTCATAATTGGGCTGATTAACTATTAACTATTCGGCCACTACTCAAAACACAAAAAACTTACATCTAAAACTTTTAAAAGTTTTAGATGTCTCCCATTTTTCCTATATAAATTCAATTTTAAAAATGGGAAAAGGAAAAAAAACTTCCGTGGAATTTGTATTCATAATTGGGCTGATTAACTATTAACTATTCGGCCACTACTCAAAACACAAAAAACTTACATCTAAAACGTTTAAAAGTTTGAATACATAATAAGCAATTAGTACCTATTCATTTTAATTATATTACGTAATTAACTTAGTATAATATAAGCATTTTATTTATTTTTACTGTTTTGAAAAGAATATGTGAAGAACTTATCTTAAGTACTGAAGTTTTATCAGTTTCAATAATTGTTACGCATAATTGATTGGCTATCATCGGTTTAAAAAATGTATTAAACAAACATATGTAGGAAATGTATGGACGGACATATCTTTCAATAATGACTCACCCAAATAATGTCGATTGGCATATATTGCTGAACCAGCTGTCTTTAATTGTGACCACCAATTTGGCACGGGCATAGCATAAAGTTTCTCTGTACCGGCTAATGGAGTCAATACTTCCTGCTCCCATTTAATATAACCCTGATCCCTGCCATTACCATTTGATCCTCCGTTCGAAAAATAATTCGTACCATTATACTCTTGCACTTTTGAAAGAAAAATTTCCGACAATTTTGGAAAAATATTCATGGAACAAACATACACCCCACAATTTATAAATGTTGACACATAAGAACTGGGCTTTTCGACATAGTGTGACACAGCGCCGGAATCACGATCAAATACTAAACAACCATAATGTACAGCCTGTTGTCTAGTAGCTTCTGTACTCATAATAGTAACCAGCGAAGATGCCGGCCTTTGTGTATGAAAATTGTATAGATCTTGTAGAGGAAAATCAGCACACACGTCACCATTGAGTACGAAAAATGCTTTTGGATTGCCTGCGCGTATTTGATCGCGAAAATGATACATGCCTCCGGCCGTTCCTAAAGAAGTGAATTCTTGTAGATAACGAATGTTTATGCTATACAAATTCTGCATGTCAATAACGAAGTTTTCCATTTGAGTTTGTGAATAGTATCCAATTATAAGGATTTCCTTAAGGTCGGGCAGCTTTACACATGCTTCAATATGATGTTGAATGATGGGACGACCAGCTACAGGAAAAAGTGGCTTAGGCGTATCCAAAGATAAGGGACGAAAACGAGTGCCTATGTAAGGAATAAAAATTGTTAAAAATGCTTGGCAGCATCGGCAATATTAATGATTGTTTACCTTTTTGTGGTCCACCAATTAGAATTACAGCTTTCAACATGATTTTAGCTTATATTTTTGGTACCCGAAGGATAAAGTAAAGATATTTGTGCTACGTTGTGCTCTGTGGCTACGGTGGCTACGCAGTGATGTCAGATGAAATTTAAATAGTTCCCTACGTTTGCATAAAAAAATCCCCACATTTCCCTACAACAGCAATATGTTTCCCCTACAATTTTCCCTACCTTATATTAGGTACATATTAGTAAAACTCAAATATTATTACTAATTCAATATAGTAAATTTTAATTACTATAATCAAAAAACAATAACATACATCAAATAAATTTCAATTAGTTTGAGCAAAAAACAAAAAATAAAATAAAAATCTACATATGTGACGCGCAAAATAGAAAGGGACCTAAGGGTAAACCCCGGTTTTTTTTGGGGCATGAGATCTGTCTCATTCGATGCTCAGATGTTGTCCACATCAAAAAAAAAATTGATTTTTTTTACCCTTAGGTCCCTTTCTCTATGCGCTGTCACATATGTTGGTATGTGTACGTATAAAAAATCAGTTGTAAAGCACTTACGATATCATATTCTTAAAATGACTTTTTGTACAACGGAAGCTTGTACAATTTAACATTTTTGATTGTAAGTATGATCTAAGAATACATATGGAATTTTAAGCCTCGTGACTCAGTTTTTGAAGTTCTCGGACTTTAATATTTATAACCAAAATGGTTCCAAATCCATCTTTGAAAGAGAATTAATTTCTTCTTCTGAAAAACTATATTCCAGGGTTAGCCATTCTTAAGTAAGAAGATTAGCATCAACATTAAACTTTTCACAACATTTTGAATATTTAAATTTTTTTTTTTACTACTACTTAAAAAATTTAGTCATTCTTCTGTGATACCACAGAGGTTTTCTTATAAGTCAGTTAGATTATATTTTAATTTACATGCAAGGGAAAAATTCCCTACATTTTTACGAAAATAATATATCTTTCTTTTTTCCCTACAGTCTGATTTTTGGAGAAAAATTCCCTACAAGTAGGGAATTTTCCCTACATCTGACATCACTGTGGCTACGTGTTAGCGGTTGTTATCAATTTTCTGGATAAATAATTTTTTATTATTTGTTTTGGTTATTTCAATGATGTTAATACGGCGCTTTTGTTTTAGATGAAATGATCCTTAAAGCGGTTTAATTCGACGAGATTGTTTCGAAATAGTTTTCATATATATTTTAATACGTATGTAAACTTGATGAATAGAGGTGTGTATAGCGTTCACCTTAGATAAAGAATTCGAAAGACGTGTTAAGATTTTTTCCGAAGATTATTTTTCAAAATTTGAGTCTGACATTATTTCTGTTATTAAGAAATGGATCAAGGCGAATTCATACAAGGTGGTCTTATTTTGGAAACGTTTACAACACTTTAAAATATTTTAACGTTGTGTCAAATATTGAAACAAATATTTCATTTTGTTTTTAATTTTTAATTGTGTGATTTGAAATATAATAAGTTAAAAAAATTTTAAATTTCATAATTTCATGTAATAATTTAAAAAAAAATTTAAATTTCAAATTTTAAACGCAAATTATAAAATTTAGTAAATATTCCCCAGGACCACATGACACAGGTCAGTAATCACCTGTGGCTTAGTCCCAATTTACACTAGGGACATTTCTTGCCGGACAGACGAAGTTTGACGGCGAGGGGTCGAAAAGGTAGAGTGTGTAGTACATGACTATCTGTACTGTACATTTTTAATTTAATATTAATTTCTGTCTGACTTCTAATGTTTCCTATGTAAACGCTTCAGGTGAGATTAAAAGAGAATTAAAAAAATGTCCGGCAAGAAATGTCCCTAGTGTAAATTGGGACTTACGTAGCAAAAAAAGGTCACCTGGTATAAATTCGCCTTGAAATGGATTTTAAATGAAGAAAGTTTATGAAGAAAGTTTTAATGAAAAACTTTCAATGAAAAATATTACAGACAAAATAAAACAATTTTAATTTTAAGATTTAAAAAAATTTTTTTGCCGAACTATGTCATGATATTTACTTATTCTATCATGTTCCAAACTAATTTGAAATAATTACCAAAATATATCGAAATAATTCCAGCAATGTTTGATGCAAGGCGAATTCAAACAGGTAAACTCATCTCGTCAGCCGTAATTACCAAAATATATCGAAATAATTCCAGCAATGTTTGATGCAAGGCGAATTCAAACAGGTAAACTCATCTCGTCAGCCGTTCATCAGCTGTCTCCACGGCGAATTAAAAAAATTTAGAAATGTCAAAATATTTTGTTTTGAGAAGAAGTGGATTGAAAAGTGCTAAAAATATTATTTTTATAATAAAAAAATTTCAAAACTGCGAATGATTAAAGTGAATTTAATAATTTCTTAAAAATATTTTACAGTGTTGTAAGTCCCCTTTTACAATGTGACAGACAGAAGGCAGACAGTCGAATTTGTTGGTAAGGGGGCGACGCTGTATGCGTGACACACTTTACTTTTCTCCTCTCTCGCTTACAAACTTCGTCTGTCTGCCTTCTGTCTGTCACATTGTAACTGCCCGTCTATATATAGAGATAATTATTGCGACATATATTGCAGTAATTGTCAAAATTATGTTATCTCTAATGTAGACAGCAATTTTTTGTACATATTTATTGCTAACAATTTATGTTGCAATAATTGTTAGTCCATTTTCGTTGACAATTATTGCTTACAAAAAACGTCAATTTGGTTGTCAGTTGAAAGAAAGAAGCAAAAAAGAAAATAAAAATAAAAGCAAATTGTGTGAGAAAGAAATTAAGTTTTTGAAATTGCAGCAAATTATAATTGTAGTAGAATAATAAAATTAAAAAATTAAATAAACACTAAAATAAAATTGCAAAAATTATAATTTTTTCCTTATTCGATCTTTATTGTTAAAATTAATATTAATTTGTTTAAGTTCGAGTTCTTTTTTATAAAAAAATAATAATTTTACATTAACAAAAATAAAAAAATTAATAAAATTAATATTTTTGTATTAAAAATTACCTCAAGCTTAAGCAAATTAATATAAATTGAAATAATAAAGTCGAATAAGAAAGAATTTATATTAATAATAATAATTCTTGTAAGATACCGCCATTTTTTACACTGCACCTTCTTTCTTGATTTTTTTCAAACTATGAGTTAACATAAATACGTTTTCCCATGCCTTTAACATAAGCTGAGCAATAAGAAATATTGCTCTGTTATTCTGCCGACGTTATTGCCAACTTGCTGAGATAATTATCTTTAGTGTAGACCAGCCATCGGCAACCTATACTATTACATTTTGCGATTATATGCGTTGTATGAATTTTACGTATGTTGTTGTTAATGTTGTTAAATTCTCTGCAATATGTGTGCACATGTACGTAATAAAAGAGCTTACAAGAGAATAAAAGAGAAAAGAGAAAACGCGGCGCCCTGATATTGCCGATGGCTGGTGTAGACCTAGGGTTAAAGGGGACTAAACGTTTTTAAAATAAGACCAATTTGTATGAATTCCCCTTAGTTGTAGAGTTGCACTTTCCTGTTATGAATTCGCCTTGGTTTGATGTCTTAACAACAATGCATATGGCTGCACAAAAAACTTTATACAATCTAAGCTTGGTTAACGCAACCAAAAGGAATTAAGGGCTTTGCAAAAACCGATTAAAAAATTTCTAAGCTTTTTCATTAAACCAAATGAAAGGTATTTGTATTTAAAAAAAATCAACTAAGACCAAAAAGTATTATAATTAATATATAAAAAAATATTTATTCTTGTGTGCACACATGCAAATTTATATCCGCTGATGAGACAGCTGATGAACGGCTGACGAGATAAGTTTACCTTTTTGAATTGGCCTTGCATTTGGTCTTGAAAACTAGCCAAATCGACCACCATGGTAAATATCACAAAGCATACATTCATTTGCCAGGGCAGCTTTCGAAGAAAGAGAAAAAATGTTTTTTGGTAGCAAAGTGGCAATGTGTAAAAACAGGCCGCTACTATCAACACGAATTGTGAATCAAAACAAAATATTCAAAAAGGGCAGCTTTCAAAGAAAAAGACAGAAAAAATTATAATATTTTCTGTCTCGTGACGCCTCTGTGTGCTCTGTGGTTAATATACAAGCTTCTTCCGAAATTGAGTTTTTTGAAGAAAATTATCTCAAAAGAGGTAAGATATTTAAGTGTTGGTCATATTTTTTCTACTACTATTCTATTCATTTAAAATATCGTCATATTAGGGGTTTTAATCGTCAAATTTCCAGTAGGATATTTTTGTATGTAGAAATAATCACTTAAAAATCCAACAAAATTATTTGTAAAATCATTTAAATTTACTGTTATTGCTACTAACCTCTAGATGGCACTTTATAGTCTTGCACTGAACGTACACAATTTGACAAATGAAATTTTTTGTCATTCTAAGCACAGAGAATAAATTCTTAGACCGACAAAACATCACGACCTGTGCAGAAAATTTTTTTGTTGCCAATTATTTCTTCATATTTTCACGAAAAATATTCGATTTTTTCGCAACTGATACAATCAATACCCCACAATAAGGATATATTTAATGTTTTCTACATGTAAGTTTTCCTGAACACTCGAAAATTCGTTTAAATGTAGGAAAATGTAAGCATTTTTTTGCCACACCTTTGATGCATATAATTCTTTTGTTGCAGTAATTTGACCATCCACCATGGATATGCAGCCATCGTCACCTGAACTAATGGTGTGTCAAGCGCTGCGCGCTGCCACCGACAACAATCACGAAGTGGTACGTAATGCAGAGCAAAAACTGGCCGAGTGGGAAGGACAGCCAGGTTTTTTCACAACACTAACACGCATTTGTCTGGCAGCTGTTGGTGGAATGGATCCTTTGCTATCACAGCAGTTGGATGTTAATGTCCGTTGGATGGCTGTGGTGTATTTAAAGAATGGCATAAATAAGTTCTGGCGTAAAGGCACTCGCCAGGAGTTGTCACAGGAAGAGAAGCAACAAATTAGGGATTTACTATTAGTACACTTTGCCAATGAACCCATACCTCAAATTTCCTTACAAATAGCTGTTTTAATGGCTCGTATAGCTCGCATAGATTGTCCTCGTGAGTGGCCTCAGTTGATACCTGAACTAATGAAGCGTTTGCAGGAGTTTGCAGCAAATGTTGGTAGCTGCGAAGTTTTCGATTCGGGAGAACAACAAAGAGTGCTTTTGACTTTGCACCATGTAATAAAGGCATTGGCCTCTCGTCGCATGTTGGCCGAAAAAAGGGTTTTTGAGGAGCTAACTAGCAACATTTATGAATTTATATACCAATTGTGGGATACACACTGTCCTCTGTTCTTCCATCAACTGAAAGAAGCTCCGCTTTTGGCAAAACCAACATTGGAGCGTTCGGTGTTATGTTCAAGAATCTTGCGCAAATTAACCGTATTTGGTTATTCAAAGCCCCAGTCTTCGGAAATATGCCTCAGTTTTGTAGAAAAATTATTCGATCGCCTTAAACAATGCTTAAGCTGCCGCTTTGAGTTGCGGCAGTTAAATGCTGATGAGCAAATAATAGCCCTGCTAGAAAAGTTAATATTAAAACAAATGAAGACATTGTTGGAATTCCATGATATGCATGCTCAGGCTTTTAAGAATTTCGCTCCATTAGCATTGCAATTCTCTTTCGATCATGTCTTCCACGTTAGTGCTTATCTTATATTCACTGATAATATTATCAATTTTCGCCAATTCGCAATTCATTGCATAAATTTGATGAAAGGCTTGATGTCACCATTCTATTGGCAAAAGGTTAACAACTCGTATGAAAGTGACGATAATCGAGAATTGGAGATACAATCCTCCATGGAGAAATTCTTTACTGAGGAACGTTTAAGTTACATTTGCGAAAAGATTATTACTCACTATTTTATACTAACACAAATTGAACTCGATTTATGGCTGGAAGATCCTGAGGAATTTGCTCAAGACGACAATGGAGGTGATACTTGGAAATATGCGTTGAGGCCATGTGTTGAAACATTATTTTCCGCCTGTTTTGCTAGTTACCAAACACAAATGTCTGCCGAGGTAGTGAAATACATACAAAAAGCCCAACAAATACAATTGACCTCGAGTTCAGATCTTAAGGACATCCTGCTTAAGGATGCGATTTACAATGCCACTGGGCAAGCGTCTTTGCATCTGTTTAATGAATTGGATTTCGATGCTTGGTTTAGTGGTCAACTATTGAACGAGTTAAAAATCGATTCTGATAACTTTCGAATTTTGCGTAGACGCATTATTTGGTTGTTGGGTGAATGGGCCGGTGTAAAATTTTCGCGTGACCTTCGTCCGCTAGCATACGAAGCCTGTTTACATCTACTGCGACCCACTGAAGACATGTCCATACGCCTGGCTTCGTCGAGGACTTTGTCAATTTTAGTTTCTGACTTTGATTTTGCTCCCGAAGCGTTTTTACCCTACTTGGAATCCTCCTTTAATGCTCTATTTGTGTTGCTGCGCGAAGCCAAAGAATGCGATACTAAAATGAAAGTTTTGACTATCATGTCGTCGTTGGTAGAGAAAATGAGCGATAACATTGAACCTCAGGCTGACAATTTGATATCATATTTACCGTTATTGTGGAAAGAAAGTCAAGATTACAGTATGTTGCGTTGTGCCATTATATGCACTCTACAACAAGTAGTTAAGGCTATAAGAGATATTCCAGAGAAAATGCGTCCATTCTTGTACAGTGTAATAGCCTTAAGTACTGATATACAGGTATGAATTTTAAGTTTAGTTTTAAAATTTGTTGAATACCTTGAAATTATATGGGTGTTTCATCAGTTTTTCATATATGTACTATCAGGCATGTTTTAAAATCACAAGATCTCAAATCTCTTGTGATTTTAAAATCACAATTGTAATATAAGGGTGTTTTGAAAACCACAAATGTTTTACCTTGCTTTAAAATGGTGGAGCAAAATAAGCAAGTAATTTTAAACAAATTAAAGCTTCTATATTGGGAAAAGCACGACCCAATTCCTCACATTGAGGTAGAAGAAAGTTGTAAAAATATCTTCAAAAAGGAATTACGTGTTTATGTTAATGAACCCTTTATGGTATAAACACAACTAGGACGAAGACGAACTTTGCATAGTACGACGAATTCGTCGGCAAGAATTCGTTGCGAAAATTCGTCAAATAAGTGCGTGAAAAAATAAATACCTTGTTTCAAATTATGCAATTTTTCGCGAATTTTAGCCATGTTCGCTACAAAAGCAATTTGTTCCTGTAAGTTTTCTGATTCTTTACAGCTTTAACGACCCAGCAAAAAAAGACATGCAAAAGAAATAGTAAATTCGTGGGTTCCGCGGATAATGCACTGGTTCTTTTTAGGTGAAACATGCATGCTTTTAACATTAGCGTGTCATTGGCGAGCATGGGTTCACATTTAGGTAAACGGCTCGTCTTTAAAAATATTGCTTAGAGCCAATGAAAGTTCA
The DNA here is from genome assembly GCA_949318255.1 of Pollenia labialis. Taxonomy (NCBI): domain Eukaryota; kingdom Metazoa; phylum Arthropoda; class Insecta; order Diptera; family Polleniidae; genus Pollenia; species Pollenia labialis. The sequence goes on along the minus strand of OX439143.1, from coordinate 105,097,823 downwards.
GTGATTAGATCGGGGTTTTCATTGATCTGATTTTAATTGTTATTTCCATTGATGCTTACTTAATATTAATTTTTATATGCATTATGGGAATGTATTATAAATTAATTTAAGAAATTAAGAAATAGCTGATAAATAGGTACATTTTTTCGAAATTTCTCATACATATTTATAAATTTATCAGCATATATATTAGTGTTTTTCGAAAAAATCGCTTTCCTAAGCAGCAGAAGATGTATTTTCTTTTGTGGAACTTTTTTCTTTTTGCAGTAGTGATTTTTCGCTAATTTTAAAGCATCTATAATATCTGCTTTAAACGACTTATCGATACTGCCTTCGCAATATGTTCCAGCTGAAAGTTAAAAGTAATCAGAATTTGATGTATACATTTTTTAATAAATAAAATTAATCTTACCAAATAAAATATACATAAATTTCTGGAAATTTTAAAAGACGTAATTTGTTGCGAGTCCCATCCAAATTAAACAAATCTAAAATTGTTATTCCTTTTTTAACGAAAATAATTATACATATAATATTATATACGCAATATAACAAATTTAAATATGTACATAAAATTAAATGTACATATATATTAAAAAATTTAACTCAATCATTAAAGTCGATTGTATATAATATTCGTCCCCTTTCAGTCCTAAAATAATACCAAATTATAGTGAAGTATTGTAATTCCTAAATAAGAGTTGAATGGGTGCATTGCATGTAATTTTTCATGGGTTCACTTATTTAAAATTTATTCGAATTTCGGAAGGCATTTAAAATTCCTTTAAGTAGTTAAGTGCTAAAGAAGTCATGAAAACACCCCTTCTACTTGAACAACTTCCAAAGTTTTTTGCTGGGGATTTATAATAAATAGTAGAATTCCGCTGTTATCAAATTTTCGCGAATTTCCGCTAATTTAGCAATTTTTACCGAATTTTTGCTAATCCTTATAGTTTTCTAGACTCTATCCACCTCATACTTCTTTTCTTAACCCTTCTCTTTTTCTATCTTCTTTATCTGTCTTTCTATATGTTGAAGGGATTCACAATGGACCGTACTGGTCTCCGAGTGGAGGTGTGCCCTTGGGCACATAACCCTTCTTAACCTAACCTAACCTTGGGACCTTAAATCAATTTTATGGCTTGTTTGAAATATTAAAAATTTTCGCATTTTTTTGGTTTTTTTTTGTTATTTTTCGACATTTTGATTTTTTAACCCATTAAGAAATTTCAAATTAATTTGTGTTTGTTTAAAAGTTTGCGATTTTCCCTGCGATTTTTTACTGCTTTTACGATTTTAATAAACATGCGACGGTAAGCTGTCCCTATCCCAATTTATTAGTCGGCGTAAGAAATAGAAATAAACCTATCGCAGTGTTCGGTCTACGCAATGATTGTGTGTATTTTCATAGATCCAATGTGCTCTATTTCTGACGTCGAATATTCGTTTCGAATAATGAGTCGTTCGTCCCAGTTATATTTCTAGCATTAGTCTACGAAGCATTAATATATTTGAATATTGAAAAACAAGTCCATTTAACAACTTAAAGGTAGTATGTATTTGTCAGCTTAGTGCAGACGGCCAATTTTATTTCAATCGGTTAAATATCCGTAATGGTTTTAAATTTTTCTTAATGAACTCGGCCTTGATGAACCAGGTATTAACTCAAAATTTTTTATTTTTTCCCTTTTTGGAAAAATATCGTGTCATTTTGTTTAATTTTTGATAATGAAAAATTTGAAATTTTATCTTGTTGTGACTTAAGCCAATTTGGACGAATCTCGGCTATGCCTTCGGCATTAGCTAAAAAAGTGAATATGGTCGGACACAACTGTTTATATAATTTTTTATAAATAAAAAAATTAATTTAAAAAAAATTGAACAAAATAAAAGAGAGTTTTGCAATACATTTGAAACTATTTCAGTTTCAAAATGGGCATCACTTGAAGTTTTTAAAAATTGATTGATAATTATAATAACTTATTTTAAACAAAAATAATTTAAGAAAAAAATTAATACTTTTTGGTTTTTAGGAGCCTTCTCACATCTATCTCATTGAAGAGGGTCTCTCATTGTGGGTAACAGTTGTGGAAAATTCGACATGTATGACTGAGCCCCTCATGAATCTGTGCCGAAACATTATGCCAATTATAGAATTGTCTTCGGAAAATTTACGTACCGTGCTCGTTTTAATACAAGCATATATTTTGCTAGATGCACATGCGTTTTTAGAACGATATGGCCGTTCGTTTATAGACTTTTGCAATCGTATGTTTGACGACATACGCCCTGAAGGTATAAGTCTCATGCTTAAAGTCTTAGAAAATTGTCTAAAGACGGATGCCAACTATGGGTTAGAATTAGTACGCCCCCTATTGCCCTACATATTCAAACAAGTATACAGCAACAAGGATTTCCCCATGCTTATGGGCATGTACCTTACAATGGTAGCTCGAGTATTGTTAATAAGTCAGCAGGTCTTTATGGAAGTTATACAGGAACTTCAACAGCCAGATGCTTTGGAAAAGATATTGGATGTGTGGATCACAAAGATGCCTTTGGTGACAGAATTGGAAAAACTTAAATTGTTCTGTTTGGCCTTTCTGTCAATATTCTCTAATAATTCCATACTTTTAGAGCGATTTCCCGCTATCATGCAAAATATCGGAGAAACTCTGTTTGAGGTAATGCGTGAAGATGACGACGAAACGGAAGATGCCAATAATCCGAACAAAACGAATGAAACTAAAATCGTTAAGTATTGCGACTCTTTAGTATTTGTCGACGAATACGACTTAGACACGAGCAGCTACTGCACCATGGACGATTTTGACTACAAAACCTATCATTACGATCGCTGTAGGCAATTATCTCTTAAGGACCCGGTTCATAAAATCGCTCTACCACAATACATCGAATGGCAATTGAATAACCTGCGCACTCAATTGGGCGATGAGCGTTACCAACAGTTAATGCGTTCCGTTTATCCCGGAGTGTTGGAGAGATTTGGACAATTTACTAATTTGCAAATAACCTTCCCCATTAATTAGTGGCACGTAAAAAAAACTAGAATCTAAAATGTTTCTACTAAAAAGATGTAAGCGATATATTGCAAAAACATGCAATTTATGCGATGCATCAGTTGCTTATTTCTAAGTTACTATTCTAATCATTTATATTTTTTTTGATACCAATGTAAATTATTTGATGTAATTTTTTTTTTATTAATTTTAATTTTTACACAATTAATTTTTCTAATTTTAAAATCCCTTAAGAACTAAACGCATCTCCAAAGCTGCGATATTTATTTTATAAATTGTTTTGTTAAAATGGAAATAAAATTAAAAAATTTCAAATTAGAATGAAGATGAATTGTTTTGCATTGTACATATTTGTAAACCCTTAACCACAGGCATATTTATTTGTATATTCCGGATCGTTCCAAATAGCTGAGCTCATTAACGATGTCTTGTCTGACCGAGTGTAAGTTAATAAGATTTTACAAGGTTAATAAGATTTTCAAGTGTAAAGTAAAATTACATTTAATGTTTACCGAGTATGTATTATTTTTTTTTTATCCACAGGAGTAAAAAAATTAGTCATATGATGGAAACAAAACTTACTATTTCAACCAGGAACTATCGTATCTTTAAAAACTGACGTCCTTTTTTCCTGTCTATATTCTTTTAAATTTTACGTTTTGCGTGTTAATCAAAGTGTAGCTAAACAAAAAATAAAGACTTTAATTAAGCAATAGATTTTAAAATTGTTCGAAATGTATCATTCCTTTTTAAAATTATCGTTTTGAAGTCGATCGATTTTCATCGCATACTTGAATGTAATTTTGAAGCTGAAGTACTTTTAGTGTAATTTCGTATTTATAATATAAAACCTTGAAAATTGTTTTTCGTTTCTTTTTTCATAAACCATTGCACAAATTTAATATATAGCGACAACGAAAATTAAATTTGCGTCACTGTCTGTCTTCGTTAACTTTTTTCCATCCATGTTTTGAAGCCAGTTCTCTGCCTCTCCTAAATATTTTTGAATTTTGAACTTGTCCTGTTTATGATTTAGTCCTTTGGCTAGCAATGAAGTAATAAGATACAAATTATGCTATCGAAGGCCGTAGCGGGTTGTAGTTGTATACATTTTCTGTACAAAGTACTTCATTGCTAGCTAAAGTAAACCTCGTAACAGAAAAATACAAACAAAAATTCTGATGCATAGAAAATACTTCTGGAAAATATTGAAGAAAAACGACTATTAAATTATAAAAATTCACAAAAAAAAAAAAAAATTGGTGAGGATCGGTTCGTATTCATCTGTATGATATAAAGACTTAAATAGGAGAAATAATTGATTCGACAAACCTATTGATGCACATTAGAATAAACTAACTAGTTAAAGCATAAATGTTTTGTTCGTTTAGTGGTTAAAACGGCTACGGATGGATCATTTAAAACGAATTGTAATGGTATGGTAAATCCCAAAACTTTTTAAGAGTTTCATTTCGGTGTCTGTTTTTGGAATTTTATTAAACAAAAATGTATCAAAATTTAATAACTTCTAAAAATTCCGTAAGTATGCAAACATTATTAAGGATTTGTGCTAAATTATTCAAAATCAATACTGATATATTTTTGCTACTGCAACCCTTTAGAAGAACAAAAATTGGTTGTAAATAAACAAATTAAGTTTGCCATGGTAACGGACAACCACATTTTGTTTTTTGATTATTGTCACAAAATGTTACAATAGAAATAAACTCAATGCTGACACACTGTTCATAAAATAGAGGGTGGTGTAGTTTTGTCACAGTATTTTTAAGAAATTTGTATCGAAAGTTCAATAAAATTTAGAAATTAGTAAATAAATGAAAGAAAAAAATGACAACTACAAAAAGAAATGTTATTATTACCGATCTGGACCAATCGGACACACAAATTGCCGCAAACGAAGAGAGCCACCGTAAGGTTCATAAAAAACGCACGAAAGAAAAAATATTGCACACCCTGTCGGGAAGTTTTCACAGACGTTCTCACAGTGCCGAGGGTACTAAAGAGGATAGAGTTGGAAAAACAGCAGCTAAACATACAGGTTATTTAAATGAATTGGTAATTAATAGAATTTTATTCTTATAAATACGGATTAGTAAGAGAAATAAAAAATAATTGTAATTTAGCTGCAATCCAAGGACCAACAAATGGAAAAATTACTTCAGCGTTTAGCCACCCTGCATAAATTCAATGAACAATTTGCCGATGAAAATCAACGTCTTCTTAACGATGCCAAATGCATGGAACAGCATATTGCGTCTTTACAACGCCAAATAGCGGATTGCGACAAATGCCAGAAGCTAGACGAAGAGCTAGCCAAAAGTATAGAGGACAAGAAATTGCTAGCAGCCGATGTGGACATGATGAAAACTCTAGTATATCGCTTAAATGTACAAATTGAACGCTACCAAGATAATTTGAGGTTAAAAACAGCTAGAGAAGATCAATCAAATCTTAATACAGTTCCCAAGTCTTCCATTTCACCGTGGCAACAAGGACGTTTACGAACTCATACCTTATCTCCTCTATTGCAAGCCTATGATGAAATGCTACGTGACAAAGAGGATTTAATACAACAGTACACGCAAGAGTTTGAGCATTTTACTGGTGAATTGAAAAGCGTAATAGAAGAAAACAATCGCTTGCAACAGCATGTCGATAATCTTAAAAGAGATGGTGGTAATTGGCGTGAAGAGAGGGCAAGACTTCAAGCTCAACTGGATATTTGTCGGCAAAAAGCGGATTCTCAAACGCGGAAAACTGATTTGGCTAAGGAAAAACTTGTGGAAGTGATGCATTGCTATGAGCAAAAGATTCAAACTTTAGTACTAGACATGGAACACTTACAGAGCGCCTACACTCGTTGTAAAGCTGAATTGGCCTCATTAAAAAGTGTTGCAGCCTTGCCGCAAGACACCATTGCTACATCGTTACAAGAATGTAAAGAACTTTTGGAACAACTACGTCAACAGCACATTAAGGAGAAACATTCACTTGAACGTACTATTGGTGAATTAACCGACCGCAATTCGAATGTGAATGTGAAAATTGAAAAACTTAAACAAGACAATTCCCAGTTGAAACTTGAGCTTGAAAAGCATGTTTCTCAAACTGATGACTTACGTAATCGCAATGTTTCTCTGCAGCGTGCCGTTGAAAAAGTCAAACGTTCTCGTGATCGTCTAAAAGCTCGTTTGCGTATTGCCTTACAGTGGGCTCAAAAACTCGAAGAAGGCCAAGCCAACTTGCAAAGTACCTGGGATGCACTTAAACGTTTAGAAACGATTGTCAAGCATAAAGAGTCTCAAGTACGTGGTCTGCATGCCAGACATTTACAAGAAATAGATAAATTAGAAAAGAAATTGGCACAAAAAGAGGAAACTATTAAGACCATTTTAAGGGATCGTCTTAACGGAAATACAAATCGATAGCATAAGGTTAAATTTAAATAAGCAACATTTGTTTTTTATTAATTATGGGCAACATTTTCCACTTAACTTGTAGTTCTATTGCAGATATGTACATATATTCAAATGTAGTTAGAGAGTTAAGTTAAGGTATGTTCAAACAAATATTTGACAAAAAAAAAAAATAAACCAAAAAAAAAAAATTCAGTAATTGATCAAAGTTAAGCTTTTTTTAACCATTTCTATTGATTTACTAACTTTGTTTATAAGAAGATAATTGTATGTAGTATAATGTAATTTATTGTTAAATGATGTTTGTTTTAGCCAATCGTTTTGCAAAAGCAAATAAAGTTTTAACAAAAATAGGGGTTACGTGTAGGACGTCAAATATTTAATACGTGTGAACATATGTAGCTTTATTGTACATATGAACATATTCGTACAAAAAATACATATCGCACTGGTTCCTCAAAATTAAAAAAAAAAAAAATCCAATCTCTAGTATAAGTCCCATAAATGCCCAGGAGTCGCCCTAGTGGGATATAATGTACGACCGACCTCAATTAATTTGTTGTCCTTAACATTTTCTCGAGACATACTTGCCCCTTATCAGCACTTTTTAGGGGGCTCCCATTTAAACATTGCGTTCTATGAAATTCTTAAATAAATTAAAATTTTTCGACTTTTCGAAATAAAATCAAAAAGTTCGAACAGATTTTAATCATTGATGGTTTGTTTTGTTTGCAGCTTCCTTTTTTATATTTCTGCAAAAAATAAGGAGCATAGCCGCATTCCAATTTTTGATGAATTTTTAAAAAACAAAAATTTCGAAATTTTGATAAAAAAATTTTTTTTTTCAAAAAAAAAAAAAAAAATTATGTTTCTAGCACCATTGGATTCAGCATACCCGAATTATGTTAAAACGCCATGTGCCCGGCTTGTACATTTGTTTAAACTAGCACAGTGTTATGGACCGATCATCACAAAATTTATTAGTGTAAAAATGTGACGTGTCAAATTTTGTTATGATAGCATTATTAATTATAGTTTTAGGCGTGCTAAACTCTTTTCCGGGAGTAGGGTTTATATGGGGCCTAGGGTAAATTATGGAACGATCTTCAAGAAATTTTACAGTGTGATTTCACTAAGTTTGTTTATTTCTTTTGAGTTTTTTGAAAGTGAGTTTGTTTTCAACAGACGGACAGACAGACGAGCATGGCTAAATCGACTTAGAATTACTCAAGGACCCAGAATGTACACATATACTTTATGGGGTCTGAGATGAATAATAAAAAAGTTTCACAGGGAATGACAAACTAAGTATACCCTCTTTCGAAACGATGACAGAGCTTGTATTTTTTAAAAAATGGGATATTTAATGAAAACTTTTTGTTCGTAATAGAGAGTGGCTGTTAAGAATGGGATTTTTTGTTTTCAATAAAGTATAAAAAACGGCAATTTATTCGAAACAAATATTACGAAAATCGTAATACACAGTACAAATTGTTCGAATCCGTAAATAATTTCTTTCGAATCGAAATACGCGGTAACCCCCCAGGGCAAAATCAACACTGTCGATTTATACGGGGCGAAAAGTGTAATGCCTTATAGCATTAGTATTTGTGAATTTTTTAGAATAAATCAAGCTTCCCTTTTTTAGAGCACATTTTTAAGAAATGAACATCAAATTGCATTTTTTTAATAAAAACTGAAAACAAAACAAACAAACTGTCTAAGTTATTAGAGATGTGCTCTAAAAAACGATAACCAATCGACATCGTTACATTGCTGTTATAGAATACAAGCTTTTTATCGAATTGATGTTGATATTTAATTGATGACGAGGATGACGAGGACGACGACGTTTAATGGAATAAGGGTGATTATTTATCTTCTATATTTATAAAACAGGATGTGTGCATTTATGTACATATGAAACGTATGGACTCCAAAGCGGCTTGGCCGATTTTGATGAAATTATCAGGGAATCTCCAGGCGGGTGACACTGTGAAGTCTGATTTTTTGTTTTCGGTCTGCGGGCGGAGGGGCGTGGCAAAATCCAATTTTCATATTGCACCACCATATTTTTTTTGAAAGCCGTTGTCATGTTTTTCAAAACGAGATCAAACTCTTAAATAGGTTATTTTAGTTCCGAAGATATTTACAAAAACCTATGTTAATAATGATCCAATATCATAATTTTAAAACTTTCGAAATGTTGCATTCAAAAATCCGAGTTTTCGGTTTATTTACAAAATATTTACATCATTCGATAACACAAGATATTCCGCGCTTACTAAGGTGCAACATTGTACAATAAGTTAAAAATAATATTATATTATCAATCATTGATAAACAACTTTGTGTACTCTTGCATTTAAGATACCTATATTTGTGCACATTTTTGAATTTTTTCAAACGCTGATAAAAAAATAACCGTACATTCAAACAAACTTTGCTTTTAATTGCTCACTGACTGCATTTGATTTGTTTTGCGTTAATTGTTGTTTTGTGTTCATAAGTTAAAAACCTATAAGTGAAATCAATTTAGTAAAAAAACAAGTGTTTTGCAATTTTTGTTTTTGGAGAAAATCGATTTTGAAGTTAACAAGTTAATTTTGAAACGCCTGAACGCTTTTACAGCTCGAAACCCGTTATAAAGGGGTTTTGGAGGTCGCTGATTACGAATCTGGCATTGGAATTAAAAATGGCGGATCCAATACGGTTGAATATTGTTTGTAATGTTATTGGATTTGTTTGAAACAAGTGGATTTTGATACGCCTGGATGCTTTTATGGCTTGAAAGTCGTTACCTGATTATTTTTGGGGTCGAAGATTACGACTCTGGTATTAGATTTTGAAAATTCAAAATGGCAGATTCAATATGGAGGATTTTTTTTTTTGCAAGCTTAAAGAGCTCATTGTGATACACCTGAACACTTTTATGACATTAACTTATCATCCGAGGTTTTTGAGGATGAAGATAACCAATCTGGTATTAGATTTTGAAAATTCAAAGTACAAAATCTATTATTAACTATACATTTTTTCATTCATTACAGTACAACTGTTCTTGTGTTATATTGCTAATAAAATATAAATATTGCAAAATTTAAAAATCTCTTTATATTATGTTGCATCTGCAGTTCGGGGCTTATAGGAGAGAGTTTAAAAAATTATCACCGTTCTAAAACATAGCAACCTGTCCTTATAAACCTCTATTAACCATCAACTTCATTGTTTTTGCCATTTGCTCCACGTCAAAGAAAACATCATAATACGAAATAAAATTTGATATGGAGCACAAAACGGCAAAATGTTATTTTAGAAAACCATTAAAACTTTCGATTTATTGCATCTTAACCTTTTCTAAAATCTTTGGATGAAGTTTCCTGACGATCTGGCCTAAGCAAACAGTAAAATGCGCATAGGAATAGCTTATCCCTTCAACAATAAATTTCAGTTTCTCAATTGTATGCAATGGGAATTTAGCACATTTGAGAGAAACCTTGTTAATTAATTTTTGAATGCCAAGAAAAACTTTGAAAATGTATAGTTTTGTTAAAATACGTAGCAATAAATTAGGGACGTCTAAAAAAATCTATCAAGTAGTTTTTGAGAGTAGTTTTGATTGTAAACCTATTTTATCGTTTTTCTCAAAACCGACTTGATGGCTTATAGGGTAAAACAATACTACCCTGACGATTTGTAATGAAAATAAATAAGTCGCAAGCAGTGCTGCCACTACCAAAAAAAGTTTGTAACCAAAATGTAAAAATTAAGCAACTAAATGCAATAAAAAGTAACCAAAATATTTATGTATTAAAATTACTATTTTATTTGCACTTCAGTTTAAAAATATTAAATATACCTCCTCGCCACATGAATAGGACAGACACCCTTTTGTACTTTATACAACTGCAATTATCTTTCTTTAATTATGTTTATATGTTTTAAAGGTGTCTATGTTTACTTGCTCTGGGATAAAATGTGTGTTATGGAAATGTCTCTTTATAATTTTTTTTTATATTTTATTTTGTGATAGACCAAAATTGTCTGTATTTTTTGTGTCACTTTATTAGGACACCCCGCAATAACTTTAGTTTTGTCAAGCAAGTGAACAAGTGCAATAGAAAATTATTTGTTTTAATGCAAATTGAGCAATTTTAATGATTTTTTTTAAATGGGTCGAGGAAAAACCTTAACAGAGGCTAAAAAAACAAAAATTAAAATTTGTAAGGAATCTGGATAATCGATCCACAAAATTGCTGAACGAATCAAAAGAAGCCGAAATGTAGTATCAAATTTTTTTACGAAATGAGTCAAACTACGGAAAAAATAAAAAAGGCCGTATTAACAGTGTACTTACTTTGTATTTACTTTTCAAATCTGGCGATAACATCTATAGCGAAATAAGCTTATCAATAGTCAGCCAAAAATAAAACTGTCTCTTACAAAAGCTGTGTTCATTTACTTAAAATTTTTAACTTTAACATTAATTTGTGACATTATCTTGTAACATTTGTTACAAATTTGTAACAATTTTTAGTAAATGAACACAGCTTTACACAAAGCTCTTCTCATAAACAAACTTAAATTTAGTAAATGGTTTTTTTATAGACCATTTTGTTTTCGGCACTTTATAACGGTCCTCTTGAAAGCTTTTATTTATTTATCTATAAGATTTAAAAGCTTCTTTATGCATTAAGCATTCTTTCCCTATAGCATTTTATTGGAATAGAATTATCTTCCAAAAAGCGCGAATGAATTTATTGCCTAACAGCTGTTTCATTTCTACCGGAAACTTTATCCTGTCCAGTTAACTAAAGCGAACGGTTTCTATAGATACTTCTTGCAACGACTATAAAACATACTTTTCTTTTTACTTTTTTTAAACTGTTGCACATAAATGTTTATCTATTAAAATTTATAACAAAATCATTGACTTAATTTAATAATAATTTTGAAATGTAAATGCATATTGGCAATGTGATCACTTGCATCATTCCACAAGGAAACAATTAAATCTTGGTAGTGTCAGTTTCAGCGGCAACCATTTTGTGTTTTCAATGAAAACTTTCATAACATAATAAATCAATGTATTCAACAGGCATGTTGTTATTATGAGTAGTAGTCTCCTACGGTTTCCTTAAAATAAATAAAATTAATGTTATGCTCGTACAAAGCTCAAGTTGGTTAAAAAAAAATATATTCATCTTTTTTCACTGTCAAGAAGTAAATTAAACTATTTTTAAATTTTTTGTAAATAAATAAAGAAGTACTTAAATTATTAAAAATATTAATTTATAAAATATTGTAAAATGTTATAGGTATAAGATTTTTAAGCAGCCTGTAATTATGAAATTCACAACTGATTTAATATAAAATGATGCAATAAATAAGACGTTAATTACACTATGCTAGTTGAAAAAACAGACAAGTGGTCAGGTTGGCTCTGGTTTTCGAGATATACCGTTATTTCGAAAATGGAGGAGGTTGCACAACATATATTCGCGTAACTCAAAAACGGTTTAGTTAATTGATATTACTAAAAAAACCGAAATTCCGCAATAAAATTTCATTTCAGAAAAATAAAACTCTTTTTCTAATATGAGTAGTCGTTATTGCAACATAATTTTTTTTATGAAAAAAAAATTAATTTTTTTATCAAAATTTCGAAATTTTTGTTTTTTAAAAATTCATACAAAACTAGCTGACCTGGTCCACGTTGCTGGCCCTAAGCAAACATTAGTATTGTATTACCACACGGTTTAAATTGAGCATTTAACGACATTTACGGCCTTTAAATAAAAATCCATGGAATACCTATCATAAAGTTTTTTTTACAAAATAACTTACATATGGTGTAGATATGGGCTCAATCAAAAAAGAAACGCATGTATTTAAGGCAAATTTAAAATTATAGTTATTTATTACTTCATCTTAAGACCAGCGCATAGACAATGTTTTTTGTTTTTTTTTTATTTGGTGTAAAGAGCCGTTTTCTGATGTTAGGTAAATCGAAAAAAGTGGGCGGGCAAAATTTTCTTTCCGTAAAAACCTATGTTGGACCATGGCGATCATTTTAATGAAAAAATCGTCCAAATCGGTCAAACCGTTCTCAAATTATGCGCTTAATAGAAAAAGTGGGCGTAAAAGTAGGCGTGGTAATTTTATCTTTCGATGAAAACGTTAAATGGATTAATACGAACAGTTAAAAGAAAAATTAGTCATATCGATGGAGCAGTTTTTTGATTTTAGGTAAATCGAAAAAAGTGGGCGTAAAAGTGGGCGGGGCAAAATTTTCTTTCCGTAAAAACCTAAGTTGGACCATGGCGATAATTTTAAAGAAAAAATCGTCCAAATTATATAGATGTCATTGGTGGTGCAATATGAAAATTGGATTTTGCCACGCCCCTCCGCCCGCAGACCGAAAATCAAAAATCAGACTTCACAGTTTCACCCGCCTGAATATTCTGAAGATTCCCTGAAAATTTCATCAAAATCGGCCCAGCGGTTTTGGAGTCCATACGTTACATACATACATACACACATACACACATCCATTTTATATAGATAGATAACTGGAGAATGGCTAGACCGATTTTGGATTTCAAAATCAACTAACCATCATCACTCCTCCCTGTACCTTCCCTAAAAATTTTATGGCAATCGGTCGAGCCGTTTTCGAGTTATGGAGTGACAATCAAAATGTACACTTCTTTTTATATATATAGATTAAAAAATGCAGCTAGGCTTCTAAAATTTTTTACAATACCCAGTTTGATGTGGAGTGGAGGGAGCAAAATCTTTTCCATCGGCACAAGTGGTAATTCAATAACATTATTTCTATTCAATCTGCTTTCCTCACGTAAAGCCCAATCCCGTGTATTGTACTGGTCGCCATCGAAACGCGTATTCCATAAGCACATGAAGCACATATTTTTAGTATAGCCCAATTGCATGCCTCTTAAAAGAGCTGCCACTTTTAAATCTGCGCATATTTTCCACTTGTGGTCGTCATATTTAATTAACTGTATTATTTTTTTTCATTGATGCGTATGTCTCTTTAGTATTTGTGCTTAGTGCAATCGGAATTTGTCGACTTTTGTGAATAAAATCAAAAGTTGCAAACAGATTTTAATCATTTATGGCTTGTTTTGTTTGTAGCTTCGTTTTTCATAGAAGCCTAGCTGCATTTTTTAATTTTGTATGAATTTTTAAAAAACAAATATTTCGAAATTTTGATAAAAAAATTAATTTTTTTTTCAAAAAAAAAAAATTATGTTTCAATAACGACTACTCATATTAGAAAAAGAGTTTTACTTTTCTGAAATGAAATTTTATTGCGGAATTTCGGTTTTTTTTAGTAATTTCAATAAACTAAACTGTTTTTGAGTTACGCGAATATATGTTGTGCAACCTCCTTCATTTTCGAAATAACGGTATATCTCGAAAACCAGAGCCAATCTGAAAAAACCGCGGCCACCACTAGATTCAGCGTCCCCGAATTATGTTAAAACGCCATGTGCCCCGCTTGTCTGTTTTTTCAACTAGCATAGTGTAATTATTGTTTTATTATTATTATTAGATCAGCGATGCATTTTCGTCAAAATACGTAGGTTCCATGGGCAGCCACCGAGAGACAGCATTCTTGGGTTCTTCAGTAGCTTGTTCCTTCGTGATGTCAAAATACGTAAGAATTGTGTGATAGTGTAAAAAGGCTTGAAATAACAATAAGCTAAAGAAGAGGGATTACACTGTACAACACAGAAGAATAGGCAGACTTTTAGAAAGAAAACTTGCACAGTGTGTACGCAGACTAAAGAAACCGTTCGGTTATTTTTGCCCAGAACAATATTACATATTTATGTATTGTAGGAGCATTTTGTAAAAATTTTCATTTAAAACTAAACTAAATTATTATAAACGTCAAAAACAATTTCATACAAATTGTTGCTGAAATAGAAGTTGACTCAACTTTTTAAAAAAACTTTAGTAACAATTTTGTTAGAAAAATGAAAGGAAAATAAATGAAATACTTTGAGAAAAAATAAAGTAGAAGAAAAAATGAAGTTGTTGCTCTGATTGTGAAGCTTAAAGAAGTGCCGAAATTCCTCAAATTCTCCTTTGAGTTTTAAGGTCTCTGCTGGGCAACAACAAAGCCCATGGTCTAACACATTGACTGCCAAGGCACATCCAGCAAATAAGATGCTGGGGGCCACAGCATTTTTTGCGTTTTATCTTCAAAAGCGTCAATATTGGAATTTAGTATACTACTAGTAATATTTACTGCTTAAAAACAGAGAGTGTTTTACAAATAAGAGTGTCGCACGTATGTGTCCGACGTGGCTCCTTCCGATTTTTTTTTAATGCAAGGGCATGACGGACATATATGCACTGTAGTGTGTTGTGTTGTGTAGTGTGTTGGTCACATTTGTTCATTATACACTGAACCAAAAAGGTACATAAATACAAAGAAAAAAATCTTTGATTCAACGAATTTTTTCCTTATTTTTTTTCTAATAAACAAGTTCGTTGAATTCAACGTATGCCGATCATTGGATTGTCGATGTTAACGTACCAGTTCGATAAGTCAAAAATTCATACGTTGAAACTGTACGTAGATTACTTAAACCTATTTGTTGACTCAATGAACTTATTATTTGATTTATTCTTTGATCCAACGAACTTATTCATTGATTTTTATAAATGTATTCGTTAACCCAACGAACCTATTCGTTGATTTATTCTTTGATTCAAAGAACGTATTCATTAATTTTTATGAATGCATTCGTTGTCCCAATGCACCTATTCATTGATATATTCTTTCATTCAACGAACCTATTCATTGATTTTTAAGAATGCATTCGTTGTCCCAATGGACCTATTCATTGATATATTCTTTCATTTAACGAACATATTCATTGATTTTTAAGAATGCATTCGTTGACCTAATAAACCTATACATTAAAAATTTCATAATATATAAACAAAATAATAGGCCAGTTCATATAAAATCAAGTATTTTATTTCAAAAATGCATCTCAAAAAATATAAAAAAAAAATTACATGTACATATAATACACAAAGTTCAAAACAGCATTTCTAATTCTATGTTTAAAAGAGATCAGAGATAAATAAATTTTACTTTTTTTTGGCTTATGATCAAGATGTGTTGAGATGTGTTTCTTACTTGTTATTTTTGATCAATAATTTCTAAAAAGGCACATAATAAGTAAACAAAAAACATTTACGGTTTATTTATTTGTTTTCCACTTTGTTACGTTAGCTTTTTTCGAACTTAAGGTCCAATTATACGTAACGAATTTATTTATTTAATTCTGGTCGTGAAGTCCAGTTTTTAATATTAAATATTTTAAAAACTGCAGTTCTTCATTTACATTTGTTAAAAAGGGATTGATCAAAAATAGCGCGTAAGAAACACATCTCAATAATAATAATAAATAAATTTATTGGGATACTTTGAGTTGTTCTGTCATTACAGAAACTCTTGAAGTGATTTTGTTTGTATTTTTGAAACCATAAAAATAACATTCAATAAATTGCCAAAATTGAATGCATGCGGGAGGATACTTTAAATTAAATAAATGAAAGCATTTAAAACATATATCTAAAGCCCTCAAAAAAGAGCTAAACTGGAACGATATTCCGTCTAAATAAACTAAAAAATTTTCAAAAGAGCTGAATTCCTTAGATCCAATAGCAAGAATGAAAGGTTGAACGAATGTGGATTGAGACGCTAACTTAGAAACGTATTCATGAACTTCTTGTGTGCTGTTTCCAATAAACATAAACGCATCCTGAGAGTTTCTCATTGAGTATTTAATAAAGGTTTTTTTGCTTTCGCTTTTTGTTACCTTTATTGTAGGTATAAAATACCCATGGAGACACCACATTAACTTTGCAGCAGCATTGTCTAAAAAAAAGGAAACATTTAAGTAAGGTATAAATATATTCTGAGTGGGAATAAATTGCTTTTACCGTCATTTCTCTGCGACTCATCCAAACTCTTTAAGATTTCTAACATATCCTTATCTTTCACGTTATTTTCAGATAAAAGAAAATTTTTTATTTTAATGAATCGTTCTGGCCAGTTAATAAGAACTCCTTCACGTTTTCCAAAAGCAACGCTGAAGTCTTTGTCAATCTGAAATGTTTTTATTTTGAAGTAAATAATTAAGCTTCTAAAAAGAGCAAATTAATTATTATTAACTTACATATCGAAATCCACTCGGTTTTTTATATTCAGGCCAACTTTTAAAAATCTCGGCTAAAGAGGAAGCATGGTTTAATTGGTTAATTCTAAAATTGCTGCAAGCTTGCCAAGTGCTATCGAATTCGTCTGCATTTAAATTGTCGTATTTTAGGCTTCTAACACAATCCTCTGCATTGCTTTCAGAATCTTTTAAATTTAAATATATTTTTGTACATGTGCATGTGTAATTATACCAACTAAATTGCATCCAAATTAAATACTTACATAAAATGTTATAATTGGTACTAAACTTGTCTGGAGTAGGTTCATCTGGAACGGTTTTTTTTTTATTTGTATTTCTGCTACATTTAGAATTATAAAATTTCATATAAACTTTTCCTCGCTTGGAAGTACGATAGTATTGTAATTTCTCAGTGGGAAAGCGAAGTATTATTTGCTCTTCAATTTGATAGCTTGTGGACAGCGACATATGTAAAGAATTTTCTTCAAAATAGTTGCAAATAATATCAATTAACAATGATCTATGGTGACATAACAAACGAGAATTCTCGTTATAGTAATCCGTTATTTGTTTTATTTTTTTATTTTCATTGAAAATTTGAGACAATGTAACTTCTTGCTGATTGGTTTCGCTTAAACTTGGTCCAGAAGCAGAGTTTGATGAACATTGCGAAAATGTATTTGCTGGCTCAGCACCAATATCTTGAATACTTATTGAGTGGGACTTACGCCATTCTTTCAAATGATGTTCAAAGAGAATCATGTCGCCAATTTTTTTATTTTTAAATAACATCGGGATGTGATGTTGTTCAATAATTTTCAATACTGCAATCGTGATATTTTCAGCTATATAAAGAACAGAATGTTAAGAGTATGTATAAAAGTTTACATATAAAAGCTTACCTTTAAAAAGGTCTAACAAATGTTCCAATTCCCAACTTTGAAGTAATTTAAAAAGTTCCTGATGTTCGGGACCATTAGCAGAGATCTCTGGCGGAAATATCAAGCTCTCTTCGTACAATACCGCAGATTTTTCATATGTGCCTGTTTGAGTGCTGGTGCTTGGTAAATTTTCACAACTGATAATTAAGTTTTCAGGCAGAACTCCATTAGAATTATTTATAAAAACTGTTTGCTTTTCAAAATTGTTGTACTCCATTTCTTTTTTTTTTTAATATTAGCTATAAAAAGTATTAAATGTTTTCAGATATAAGCGGTGATTTTTTGGTTTATCTTCTTATCGATAAATTGCTGAAATATAGTCATAACTCAAAAAAACTTGTTTAATTGAAATCGCTTATGAGGTTTAAATTTACAACTTACATATTTGTAAAGGAAAATTTGTATAAATTTAAACAAATTTTTTCGAGTTATGACTCTAATTCAGCAAAGTCTTAATATGTATATGTATATACATATGTATGTGTGCATTTTACGCATAGAAATTGTACCATGTCAACAGGTGCGTTTTAAGGCATATAGTATTCCTTAATTCGTACCATGTTTTTCCCGTTCGCAGTTTTTATTACATTTATGGGAGGTCCTACAAGATCATTGAAGTTCAAAACAACGAACATTCCACAAACATTAGGATCAATTTCATAGGACGCGTAATGAGGCCGATACTGAACATCTTTAATTTGTTGCGAAAATAAAAAACAGTTTGCACCAAATTTAACAATGTTTATAATTTTAAAAATTTTAAAGTCGTCGTCAAACTTTGACACATAATACCCGCACGCGTAGGTGACTCCTTTATACTCTACCTTATTATAGTATTTGAGGGCTTCTTTAGGTGCATTCAATGCACTGCTTACTAAAGATGATAGTCCACAGATGACTTTATCTTTTTCGTTGATAGCATAATCTTTAATATCATTTGCTGCACAAAGAAGTCTACTTGCGAAAGTTAATTGAAATTTAGTGGCCAGTGTAAGACAAATATTTTTTCTTGATGTTATAGCGTGTGAGTATAATTTAAAATTCTTATGTTTGGCTTCGTATGCAAAGCACCAAAATTTTCTTAGTGGTCCAGCATTTTTTAAAATTATTGGATAGTGAGTTAAAATATGAAATTTGGGCTTTAAGTTGTCTTTAAAAAATAAAATATATTGCGAATTGTGAACTTTTATTTTATTTGTTAAGTTAGCAATGGAAGCATCAGTTATTTCAAAACAAAGAACAATGTCAATGATTTCTAAAAGGTTTAGGAGAAATTCCCATACTTCATCATCACTTGGAACTAAATCTCCTACCATTGTGGGGAAAAAAGTAATGAACGTCATCATTTCTCTTGCTGACATTCGTAAATGTCGATTTTGAATATGAGTCATTGAAATTTCACCGCAAAAATTACCAATTTCTATTGGACCGTACTCGAAATTTTGTTTTCTTTCATTTAATAGCCCAAGTGTAAAATATTTTCGTTTACCAATAAAGTGTGATATAATTTGACATATGTCATAATGGCATATACCTTCAAAAATATCATGCATAGCGTCAACTGAAAAATTGTCTACAACATGAAATGAAGGAATGGAGTTGAAGTAACATTCTTCTTTAATTCCTGTTTCCTTTGGACATTGTGAAAGGATATCGTTTTTATAGTTCAAGACGGTTCTTAGTTCATCTTGTTGTTCATCGCATTTTATTTTGCAACTTTCTTTAGATAATTTACAGAAACGACAAAATATACCAGAAAACGATGTGTTAAAACCTAATAAGGAATTGAGCCCAAGGTTGTCTCCTAGAAAGAGTCCTAAAATGAAGTGAACGTGATATACAATGCCATCTGGAGAATTTATTGCAATACCTTCTTCTTCAAGAAACTTAAGTTCAGTAATTAAAGGTTCTAAACATTTTTTATTTCCATATATTTTTAAATCTTGTGACTTGATCACAGCTGCTAAAAATATATTTTCCAGCTTAGATTCGTCTGTCGAAAAACATGGAAATGAATAATAAAAATTGCAAACTGCATGTGTTTTTGAGTGGGACCCAAGGGGATTATTAATTTCAAAGTCATCTGCGTATAGAAAATATGGAATAAGTATTTTATTAGGATACATTTGAGTTTTTTTTTTCCATAGTTCTCCTTGAATGAAATTCGTAAAACTCCCACTATTTTTTAATATTTCTATATGACGAAGCATCTTTACAATAAAGCCTTCGTGTTCAAAAAATTTTTTAAATTGAAAACGTAAAGGCAAAAGTACTGCTTTGGTGTTTTTTTCATCAAACTTTAATTGACCCTTACTAAATAGAGGTTTAAGATCAGAATCGATAACAAATTCGTTGACACCCAACATGTATCCTTTTGAAATAAGACTTTTTTGTAATAGATAATCGGTCCCAAACGATTTAAAAGGATTTTTACAAATACTGATAATGCTAATAATTTCATTTACAATAGATATATCTTTTATTTTTTCTCTGGAAAATGTATCAATTATTTTAAGAATTGGAGTGACAACCAATGTTGAAACTAGTTGTTGAATTTCATACACGTCTTTTCTCGAAAAATTGCTATTTGTATGTAGATGAAGGCAAAATTTTAATGATTTTTCTTCAAGCTCTTTTAATTCTTCTTCAGCTTTGAATTCTTTTTTTATTTCAGCATTTGCGCTTACATGCAATGTTGCATTTTTTAATATATCATTAGAATTATTTAAAGACATTCCATTTGTATGTGAAACACTTTTCTCTTTACTGTCTTTTTCACTTTTACTGGAGTTTTTTAATCCTTGGGTTACAGCAACGTGCGCTTGCAATATATGCCTTTTGTATCGCCACAAATTGGTAAAAACTAATGCACAATTATCTTCATAACATCGATATATACCAAACTCGTGTGTTTTTCTTTTATGACGAATTAAAATATTTATACAGTTATATTTCTTTTTGCAATTAAAACAATGCATTTTTTTAGTTTTTAAAATAAATTTTAAAGCACTTTTTTTAACTAACCTTTTTCTATAACCGCGCACAAACTTATTTCTTAAACACTGCACAATAACTGATGGCTTTGTAGGTATTTATTTTTTGTTTTTAGTGTGTGTTTTTATCCCGTTATAAAACAAGGAACTTATACGTTGAATTCAGCCAAGTAAAACAAAAATGTAGGTGCTAGTTTGTTGAATCAAAGTACTCGTTCATTGAATAAAACATCTTCTTCTTCTTCTTTTAGTCAAAATTAACGTACATTTCTTAAATTCAACAAACAGATTCTTTGAAACAATGTACACTTTTTTAAATATTGTAAATTTGTTGCTATTATTTATAAAAGAATGAACGAGTTCGTTGAAAACAACGTATTATACGTTAAATCAAAAAACTAATTTATTGTTTATGTGTTTTATACCGTTATAAAACAAGGAACCAATTCGTTGAATTCTGCCAAATAAAACAACAATATTAGTGCTAGTTTGTTGAATCAAAATACTCGTTCATTGAATAATTATTCTTCTTCTTTTTAAAGTCAAAATTAACGTAAATTTCTTAAAATCAATAAATGGTTTCGTTGAAACAATGTACACTTTTCTGATATTTTGTAAATTCGATTATGTTATTAACAAAAGAATGAACCTGTTCATTGAAAACAACGTATTATACATTAAATCAAAAAACTAGTTTATTATTTAATTCAACGAATAAAATCAAAGAATGGTTTCAACGTTCAGTTCATATCTTCATAAAATTTTACTGTAAATTTCAATGAAAATTTTTTTGAAACAACGTACAATACGTTGAATTAAGGCTTTTTTAAATAAAATTTCAATGAATTTAAATTAACGAACATGAGTTCGTTGAATTTATGAACAACTGTTTTTTCAGTGTAGTGTGTTGGTCACATGGTGCATTGTTTAAAAATGCATTTGTTACAATTCAAAATAGTATAAACAATATGTATTCATGACCTACAAATTGTAACGGCGCGAGGAATCAAATTGCACAAATTATCAATATGCAATAAGTACGAATTAGTAAAATGCTGAAGTAAGAATAATTTACCACACTCTACGCTGAATGTAAATGTAAACAAATAGAATTTATAATTAGGTCATAAGTATAGTTATGTAAAGATTTTAGATTTAAGAATTCATATAAATAGCTGTAAGATGGATGAAAGAAATCAGAATAAATTGGATAATCAAAACGGCTTGTTAGCTGTAAAAATATTCTTTATTTTATTCTCTAAAAACTGCGGCTTATTAGCCATACCCAAGTGGCGTGCTCGCCTTAATAATAAGCAACCCATAATCCAATAGAAACAAAAACTTCCTTCATTACATGGCGATCCTGCCCTCTCGATCCTAGTTGTTGAGAGTTGTTTTCCGGAAATTATACCCATTCTTTTTTTAATGAATTCTCCCACTGAAGAGGTAGTCTCGAAGGAATTAATTGATAATATTTTTAAAAAAATATGAGAATTTAGTAGTAGATGAATACATTCCGGAGGCACAAACGATAGAGGACTATCCAGAGTACACACCTACGCCAAAGACAGCAGGCCCGAGACCTATAACTATAGCAGAATATAGACAACGGCAGAATAAACCAGTAGTTGCGTCACCGAGAAAACAACACAAACCAAGAGGCGGAAAGAAGGTAAAACTAAGACAGAAGGCTGCAGAAGTACATAGGATATTGGCGATAACCACCGACAACACTCTAAGGAAAAGTTTGAAATCTATTTTAGTAGGGATAAAGGCAGAACAAAAAACAAAAACACCAAAAAGACATTAATGGGGAATCAGGATTCGAAAAATGAGGAGATAATAATCTCTAATAATAACGACAGCACCAACAAGATAAACGTCAGTCAAACAACAGTTATATATATAATATTAATTTTGCAATTGTTTCTAGTATTAGCTAAAATTCATAAAATGTATAAAAAGTTTTTGAACAATAGGTTGAAGGAAAGACTTTCGCTAACTACTAACAACAGAGTTTAAGAAATTTTTTTTTACTTGATGTTTAAAATAATATAAGTAACACAATAAAAAAAAAAAAAAAAAAAAAAAAAAGAAGAAAAAGAATCTAAAAATTTTCAGTATGACCAATGGAAGAGATATACGAACGTATAGATTCTATTATAACTAATGCAAAGAAGTCACTAGCAAGAGGGTATACAGATGATACCATTCGAAGTAAAAGATTAGAAATAGAAGAATTAGAAAAGAGAGTCGTAGAATTATTAGAAGACAAAGTAGTAAGAGAACAACAAAGACAGTTACATATCCTGAAGAGCGTTAGAAATATTGCAGAGCCACGAAGATAAACTTAAAATTCAATCATTAGAAAAACAATTGGAAATTTCCACAATGAATGACGAAAATTTGAATACGACGGAATTGGCATCTATTTCAAAGTTGTTAACAGTTTTCAATGGTTCAAGGGATGAATTAAATTCATTTGTAGCAAACATCGAAATACTTAAAGACACATTAACTCCAACAAAACATGCTTCATTTTTTAATTTTGTGTATAAAACTAAAATTTCAAACAAAGTGCAAACCAAGTTAAGACAAGTATTAGTTCCTACCGACGTAGACTCCTTAATTTCAACTTTAAAAGAGACTTACAAAACAAAAAAGTCACCAAATGTTATTTTAAACGAATTAACAAAGATTACTCAGTTAGACACTATCAGAAAATTTGCTGATAAAATAGAAACATTAACTACGGAATTGAATGAAATCCAGATAAGTTCTCTTGGAGAAGCCAATAGAGAAGCAATCAGTAAAACTAATGCCGTAATTGCATTTAATTCTTTCAAGAACGGACTAAAAGATCAAGATATTGTAAGGACAATAAATGCTAGTAGAGTAAAGACTTTAAACGAAGCCATTGACATAGCCATGGAAACATCAACAGACAAGAGACAAAATCAAATAATGTTCCAAACAACATCAAACAGAACCAATTACAGAAACTACACGGGTAACAACTATTCTACTAAAAGGTACAACAATAATAACTATCGAAGAAATGATAACAGAAATAATCATGACAATAGAGGAAATAATAATAGGACAAACAATTATAATAATAACAACCACTACAGCAATAACAATCGTAATAACAACAGAGGGAACAATTATAATAATAACAATTATCGTGGTAATTCCTACAATAATGGTAATGGTTACCGAAACGGGAATACTAATGATGGTAATCGTAATAATCGTAACAGAAACAGTAATAATAATTACTACAATGGTAACAGAAACCAGAACATAAACCTAATGGAGCAAGACCAGGGAAACTCCCACGGTCCGGAGACCATAGAATACCAAGGTCCTCCGGAACAAAACCAGTAACTTCAAGAGCGGTATTTAGCATTTCGTCCGATCTAAAAAATTATGTGAGATTAAATATAAAAGATACACACCGTGCATTAACATTTTTAATAGACACAGGTGCTGACATCTCACTATGCAAGGAAGACTTATTACATAAATATGATGTAGATCCAGACGACTATTGCTGCTTAACAGGGATTACGAAGGAAAAAATAAAATCCTTAGGTTCCACTAACGTAATAAACAGACAAGACATACGAAGGAACAAATAAAGGTTACAGATACTCCAGTAGACAGTTTTCAAACTATAGTAATTGACACTGCAGGTCCTTTACATCCAGTAAACAATTTTAGATATATTCTGACTATGCAGTGCGAGTTAACAAAATACGTAATTGCATGTCCTATGAAGACGAAAGAGGCAAAAACAATAGCCAAAGCACTAGTGGAGAATTTGATACTTAAATATGGTTTATTTCGCACACTAAAATCAGATAACGGTACAGAATTTAAAAATGAGTTATTGAAAGAGGTATGTGAGCTATTAAA
Organism: Pollenia labialis; assembly: GCA_949318255.1. NCBI lineage: Eukaryota > Metazoa > Arthropoda > Insecta > Diptera > Polleniidae > Pollenia > Pollenia labialis. The sequence continues at coordinate 105,073,261 of OX439143.1, read as the reverse complement.
AATTAAGCAAATTTTTTCAACACCATATCATCCTGAGACGTTGGGTACGGTAGAGAGGAATCATAGGGTTCTAAATGAATACTTTTTATCATTTGTACAAAATGACAATTGGGATAAATGGATACATTATTATACTTTTGCGTACAATATAACTCCTCATGTAGATACTGAATATTCACCTTTTGAACTCATTTTTGGAAAATTGCTAAGTTTACCTGGAGATGAGGTAATGAATCATCCTAGGATGTACAATTTTGAAAATTATGCTAATGAGCTAAAGACTAGACTAAAACATGCTTTAGAAAACGCCAGAAACTTGATAGAGACTGTAAAAAACAAAAGAAGTATAGAGTCATTAAATAACACAAATAACATAGAACTAAAAGTAGGCGACTTAGTTTTGGTCAAAGCTGAAAATAGAAGAAAACATGAACCACCGTATGACGGACCATATGAAGTAATAGATATAGATGATTTGAATGTATCAATTAAAATAAAAACAAACATAAAATCAATTCATAAAAACAGACTAAAAATATATAAAGTATAAAATAATTTTTAGAACACTTAAAAATAAACTTAACAATATATACTAGAGATGAGCGATATTTCCGTACCTGTGATTTAATCACTGTTACTGAAAAATCACGAATCACAGTTGTGACCAAATCTGTTAAGTAACAGGTACTTGCTAAGTTGTTATTTTCTTATTTTGTTTCATACTCAAATTTATGATATTTCACTGTTTGTGTGGGTAATAGCGTTTTTTGCACTCATGAATGTAATTGTTGCTATTTTTTCTTTTGTTCTCTCTTCCTTTTTAGAATTTTTTTACAGCCAATGTTTATTTGTTCAAGTATGTCCAACTAAACAGGTGATCGTTTTTGTTGCCTTATTTCTTTGTCAAACTCCATAACAAAAAATTTTCAAATATCCTAGAACAAAAATAAAAGTTGTGATCACAATCACAGTTTTAAATAACAGTGATTTTAAAATCACGTTCACTAATCACGATGTTCCTTAAAAATCACGGGATCGCTCATCTCTAATATATACTAACCTTTAATTTAGAAATTATAATAAGTAAAAAAAAAAAAAGAAAGGAAAAATCATCCAATTTGAATTGTATGAGTTTTTCTTAAGAGCGGAGGTGTAGTGTGTTGTGTTGTGTAGTGTGTTGGTCACATTTGTTCATTATAGTGTGTTGGTCACATGGTGCATTGTTTAAAAATGCATTTGTTACAATTCAAAATAGTATAAACAATATGTATTCATGACCTACAAATTGTAACGGCGCGAGGAATCAAATTGCACAAATTATCAATATGCAATAAGTACGAATTAGTAAAATGCTGAAGTAAGAATAACTTACCACACTCTACGCTGAATGTAAATGTAAACAAATAGAATTTATAATTAGGTCATAAGTATAGTTATGTAAAGATTTTAGATTTAAGAATTCATATAAATAGCTGTAAGATGGATGAAAGAAATCAGAATAAATTGGATAATCAAAACGGCTTGTTAGCTGTAAAAATATTCTTTATTTTATTCTCTAAAAACTGCGGCTTATTAGCCATACCCAAGTGGCGTGCTCGCCTTAATAATAAGCAACCCATAATCCAATAGAAACAAAAACTTCCTTCATTACAGCACGACAAAAAACACTCTTTTACTTTTTTATAATAAAATCCCAACAAACACAGTAATACACCTTAAGTATTGCCAAACGTATTGCATGGATAATAAATATTATTGCGGCAATAATCGATTTCGTTTTGCGGAAGATGCTTCCTTCGGGAAGAAACGTCACTCGATGGCAATACGTCTCAGCAATACGAAATACTTATTAGAAAATAGGAAGATATCACCAAAATATCATTGGGGTGAAAAAAAGAAGATTTTGCATTTCAAAAAATCGTCAAATCGAAAGGTTTTTGGAATAGAAAGCGTGAACAATATTGACCACAGGAGTAGTATGTTTATTCATGTGTAATTGGAAATGTTTTTTTCAACATCTGACAAATGAAGAATGTGGATATAATACATAAATTATAATGATAATATACATATACAGTCGAACTTCCCTATAATGAATCTCCACGGGGACAGACAATTATTTCACTATATAGAAACTTCATTATAAAGAATTTTTTTTTTTTTGTTTTTTATTTATTTAAAATAATCAGGTATTTTAGTTTGAACTACATTTTTCCATTTTTCTTTATCAATAAAAGCTTCAATTACATTAAGACATTTAAATACATTTGTCGAAACGTTGCTCTCCATCTCCAAAAAAGTTCGTAATACATCAAGTGAAGAGGAAACGTGTTCTAATGTAGGTGACGTTTTTTCAATATTTGCCATTACTTCACCGCCCAATTCCTCGTCATCGTCATCTGATATAATCTGCTGCAATCCACGTCTTTCTAAAACACTGCTTAGAATATCTTCATCGGACGGAATGCCCATGGTTTGCACATCAATATCTACACTGACATAGTCTTCAAATGATGCATCGATGTTAGCTACTTTTCTAAACGAAGCCTGTAGAACAGCTAAATCTGAGAGTGGAAGAAAATCTTCTTCATCCCAATTACTAGTTTGAATCTGCATGTCATCTTTTGAAAATCCTGCCTTTTTGAAGCAGTTTGCAATAGTCTCTGGTTTAACATAGATATTCCACACTGTGCTTAAATTTCGAATAGCTTGAAGCAAATCTATGGCTATTACAGGTTTGTTTTCTTCCATTTGTGACAATATCTTCATCAAAATTCGTTTTCTGTAAAGTTGTTTTATATTGTAGATTATGCCTTGGTCCATTGGTTGCAGAAGAGAAGTCATATTGGGAGGAAAGTAGACAAGTTCAATATTTTGTAGTTTATCTTTTACGTCCTTTGGATGCGCTGTGCAGTTGTCAACAAAAAGAAGAACCTTTCTTTTTTGCGAAGCAAATTTTTTGTCCAGCCCTAAAATCCATTTAGAAAAAATTTCTCCTGTCATCCACGCTTTTTTGTTGAAATTATAATCCACATCTAGAGATTTTATTCCTTTAAAGCATCTAGGGTTTTTAGCCTTTCCTATAACGAGCAGTTTTAGTTTCTCTATACCAGTCATATTGCTTCCTACTAGGACAGTTATTCTTTCCTTGCTCTGTTTTCCACCAAAACATTTTTCATTTTTGAAAGCTAGTGTTTTGTTTGGCAAGCACTTGAAAAACAAACCGGTCTCGTCGGCATTGAAAATGTCATTTGCATCATATTTTTCAATTAATCTTGGTAAAACGTTGCTTATCCATTCATCACGTTCTCCTAAATTGGCGTCAGCGCTTTCCCCACACAAGGTTTTTCCAACAATATTATGTCGTTTTTTAAATTTATCTAACCATCCAGTACTTGCTTCGAAATCTTCGTGTCCCAAAGAATCAGCGAATTCTTTGGCTTTTTGCTTCAATAATACTCCAGATACTGGAAGATTCTTAGAACGAGCGGCCGTGACCCATTTGAGCATTGCTTCGTCAATGTCTTCAAAAAGACAAGTTCGAAGTCTCTTACGCTTAATGCTTAAATGCTCGTCTTCTACATTCTTTTGAATAACTGACTTGTTTTTTAAAATGTTTGATAATGTACTGGGAAGAATTCCAAACTCTTTAGCAATATCTTTTTTCTTTGATGTCCCTTCTTCAACTTTATTAATTACTAATAACTTTTTTTCAAGAGAAATGCTACTCCGGTGCGTCATTTTCGTTCACTGAACTCGGTCAACTGATGTTAAAAGTCAAATCATTAACTTTTTTTGTTTTCATTCACGGTACATTTTTTATTTTCTTAATAAATAGTGTTGCTAACAAGTGTAAAAAAAGCTGCAAAAAATAGTTCACTATATGGAGACAAAAACACACGTAAAATTTATTTTTGGTTCCAAAATTTTGTTCATTATAAAAAAAATTCATTGTATGGAAATTCATTTTACGAACTCGGTCAACTGATGTTAAAAGTCAAATCATTAACTTTTTTTGTTTTCATTTACGGTACATTTCTTATTTTCTTAATAAATAGTGTTGCTAACAAGTGTAAAATAAAAATTTGCAAAAAATAGTTCACTATATAGAGACAAAAACACACGTAAAATGTATTTTTGGTTCCAAAATTTGGTTCATTGTAAAGAAAAATTCACTGTATGGAAATTCATTATACGGAGATCAAAATACATTGAAAGTGGAACGAAAAAGTTGTGTTCTTGATTTACGTTCATTAAAGGGAGAACTTCATTGTATAGAAGTTCACTATAAGGAAGTTCGACTGTATATAAAGATAACGTGAAGAGGGGCTGGGCTTTAAACGCAAGCCAATATTGCATAATCTGAAAAATGTCGGAGGCTATATGCCGATATATCTTTTTTAATCTGACAAATGGCAGGGCCCGAGCGAATAACGCAAGCCAACGTTTGGGAATCTGTGCGTTAAATCGTGAAGAGCATTATTGCTGATATACTAAAGGCGTTTTTATGCGACACAATTGAGAAATCATTGGTGCATACTAGGGAGATCGATCGAATAGTATTCGACCGGGTTTAACCGGTTATTTTAGTTTTGCCCAAGTCGAATATTTTAAAATGTCCATTTTTCGAATATCAAATACACCGGTTTGCCATACTTTTGTTATAAATGTACCCGTAAATTAAGTAAGTATTTTTCTAATTGAATATTTGGCAAACTTAAACATTTTATAAAAAATGTCAAAACAAAATGTAACAAAAGTCAAAAAATGTTATGAGCAACGTAAATACAAATCGCTTATATAAGCGTGTGACACGTGTGTTCTTGTAACAACAACTCAAAATACCACAAAAAAAGTTCAGCTTAAAAAGTAATTACCAATTTGACCGTATTCTAAATACTGTATATATCTTTATAAAGAATTCATCTCTGGTGATAATATCGAACTGATTTAAAAGAAAATGGTGCTTAAACGGCCCTTAAATTATAAGTTTTAAAGGTTCTTCAACGTCACGACTTATTAATCACTTTTAATTAGTCTACGAGCTTGACATAAATATACGCCAAGTAAAACTTGACTCTGTTCCAAGTAGGTTTTAAGAGACTGCAAATCATACTTTACTAAAATATGCTGCCAATAATGAATCAAAAACTCTTAAGCAGTTCTAGCATATCTTTATACTTAAAACTACACCATACCGGCGAAATAAACGATATGGAAAAATTCTTCAGTTTTATTTATTCAATTACCAAGAACTTAAAGCAATTGAAATTAAAGGAATCAAACAATCTAATGGAAGGGTTTAAATTGTGTGATCGACGAATTAACATATATTTCATACAAAAAGCATTTTCGTATTACTATTGTTTCTACAAAAATTGAAATATATAATCCTGGATAAAAGCGTTTGTTTGCAACTTTTCAAATATATGGCTGAAGATTACTGATTCATATAGACACGCTTAACCAGAAACAAATTAAAACTCATTTACAATAAATTTGGGAGAATATCTCAAATAATAAATTTATTAAATTCCTATAATTTTAAAACCAAAGTTTTTCAAAAATTCTAAAGCTATGTTCACACCTATTAAATATTTGACGTCCTACACGTAACCACTAGTTTTCTGAAAGAATTGTTTGCTTTTGCATAACGTTTGGCTAGAACAAACATTATTAAACGGTTTCTTTTTATATATATAGTTATACGGTTTCTAGCTACATAAATACAATTATCATCTTGAGAAATAAAGCTTAAGTAAATTAAGCTTAAGTTTTTTTTTTTTTTTTTTTTTTTTTTTTTGTTGATAGGACCAGCACTCAGGGGATGCCCCCTACTAATGCATTGCATTGTGTTGGAACTAGGAAAATAGGTTATGGGAAGGAGGATAGAGGGAGTAGTGTTTGTGAACATTCGATTTGAACTTGATCATGTTGCAAGTGAGAGGAAAGAGTTCGGCAGTAAGGTTATTCCACATACGAACAGTCAGGGAAAAAACGAATTCTCTCTGTAATGCGTTGTACGATTCACCTGCCAATCGACCACATAAGGATGGGCTCCTGAGGAAAAACGTGTATTGCGCACAAACGCACGGGTTTTGGGAACCAGATCCATAATTTCGTCAGAACACATCCCATTGTAGTAACGATAAAACAGGCAAATACAACCCACATTGCGACGGTGCTCAAGGGAATCAATAGAATTGGATACCCTACTGTCACTAATGAGAACCTTCGCCCTCTCCTGCACACGGTCGAGAAGCTCCAAAATAGACTGAAGCACCGGCCCACACATGAGAGTTGTATTCCATACGCGGTCGGATATAGGTGGTAAAAATAGTAAGGAGTTCAGATGGAGTGAAGTATATCCTATACCGTCTTAGAAAACCGAGGCACTTGAATTCTTCTTTCGACACCTTGAATATATGTTCTGTCCATCGGACATCACATTGTATCCTCATGCCCAGAACATCAAGAGATTATGATTCCTCAATAATTATACCACCCATATATACAGATGAGGCACCTTGATATGTCTCGCGTTTATGCGTCATGGAACGGCACCATTTTTCCGATAACAGAGCTAGTAAGTCTCCAGTAGAGCGACCTCTACGAAAGCCATACTGGCGGTCGCTTAGTAGGTAGTTTGACTCTAAATATTTGACAAGATGGTAATTTACCATACTCTCCATAACTTTGGAAAGTGCCGAACAAATTGCAATTGGGCGGTAATTTTCGGGGTTATTAGCCATTCCTTTTTTAGGAATTGGCGTTACATTAGCAACTTTCCAGCAGACTGGAAATTCCGCGGCACGGTATAAAGTGCTGAAAAGATTTGCTAAGGGACGAGCTAGCGTCGAAGAGCACTGCTTCAAGACCAGTGCAGGTATACCATCCGGCCCAGGAGACTTGTTTATGTCGAGATCCGCAAGAACCCTTTTAACAGCTCGAGCCCGAAAAAATATTCTAGGCATAGTTACGGATACTTTTTCGAGCTCGGGTAGTGGTTGACTGCTAGCTGGTAGGTGAGAATTATTAGCAAATAATTCGGCAAAACAATTCGCCTTATCAACCGGGTTCGTGAATGATCGGCCATCCTTTAAAAGAGTTGGTGTTGAAGAACTAGCATTAAACCATACTCTTTTAACGAATGCCCAGAAGCTTTTACTTCCCCGGGGAGCAGCAGGAACTTCAGTACGAAGACGTTGCTCGTGAAGAGTTTTTTTCCCGTCTAAGTACTTTGGCACACGAAGACCTTGCCATTTTGAGTAGCAATTCAGTATCAGCGTTTTTATGTTTACGCCAATTTCTGAATGCTTCCTCTCTGGATCTGACTGCTGATTAGCACGACTGACTAAACCAAGACTTGCATCGAGGTTTATTCGAAGCTTTTTTAACTGGAATGAAGATTTTCATTCCTAGCATTATTACATGTTCAACCATTTTCGCCATGGCATTGACGTCATTGTCCAGGAAACAGAGTTTCCAGTTTAATCAATTTACTTTTCACGTTTTTTTTTGATTTTATCTTCAAATATTTGTTAGGTCTGAACATACCTTAAGTCATATATATGTATTTTGTTGGTTCCTTACCTTCGCGAATTGTTTTGTTTTTATTCGAATTAACTTTTTATTACAAAAATTAATTTGATTTTTGTATTCTTATGTATTCGAATTAAACCCGGTTAACCGGTTATTTTTAAATGCTTAAAATAGAAATTTTTCGGAATATCTGAAAACCGGTTATTGAAAAAAGTCGAATAATCGGTCACCCTAGTGCGTACCGAGTGGGAAAGGTGGCTGCGGTCTTTTCAGATTTATGTGGACGCCGAAGAAATAATCTCCGGCGTTAGGAAACGAAATAAATTACTCCACTTTGGGGGTCAGCAATTGCAAGAGGTAGCCGATTCTTTGCGGAGAGCGGTGGTTACATACGACAAAGCGAAGAATATTGATGAGTATAAAGTTTTAGTCGATAAACTGAATGAATACTTAACGCCAAAGAGGAATTCTGCCTTTGAAAGACACCTTTTTCACAATATTAATCCCCTAGAGGGTGAAAGTTTCAACAAATTTGTTTAACGTTTGCGTCAACAAATATCCAAGTGCTCATTTAAATTTGTTTGTTTAATTTTGTAATTTTTGTCTGAAAGGAGGTAATCCATAGACTAAATAAATAAATAAAAAATTTGATAGCACAAAGGCCGAGATAGAAGAGATTTGTTTAAAAGATAAAATTATCGATGTATGGGCACCGCTAGAGCTTAAACGCAAATTGTTGGAAAAATAACACAGACTCGACGAAATTTTGAAGGCATATCGCGTAGATGAACAAATAAATAAGCAGACACAATCTATGATGTCAAAAGCAGATTCAGAGATAATAAGTAAAATCGATGCTCAAAAATGGTGGTCATTTAATAGCGGCGAGTGCAGCAGATTTGGCCGTGGTGGCCATGCTGACAATTCGATACGTTGTCCTGCTCGAAAAATGAAATGTAATAAATGTTCCCGTGTTGGCCATTTTGCCCACAAGTGCAGAACAAATATTTAACGGCAAACTGCACAAAATTATAATCCGGATGCGAAAAGAGGGCGCACTATAGTAAGGGCTGTTAATGACGAGATACTTGAGGTTAATTGTAAGAAAGCCAGCAGTAACTGTTTTAAGGTACCAAGTGATGATGAGACCGAATTGTGTCAGATTGCTGGTAATGCAATTTCAATGGTTATAGACTCGGGATCGAGTTTTGATCTTTTAAGCTGTACAGATTGGCAAAGCCTTCGGGGAGAGAACGCGACGTTGTTCACCATTAGTACGAAATCTACGAATCAATTTCGGGCATACGCTTCTGAGAAACTACTTAGTGTAATTTGCGTATTTGAAGCCCCAATTTGCATTAGGGGAATCCGTGAAATAATTGCTACATTTAATGTCATCGAAAAAGGAAGACAATCACTATTGGGGCGCGAAACAGCTGTAAAACTCAACGTTTTAAGACTTGGCTTAGACGGTAATCGAGTTGATAACATCAGAGCGTTTCCTAAATGGAAAGATGTAATCGTAAAATTGCCCATCGACCCTAAAGTTATGCCAGTTCAGCAGCCTATGAGACGCTTGCCCATTGCGGTAGAAGAAAAGGTTATAGAACAATTAGATGATTCACTTAGTCGAGACATTATCGAACCCGTATTTGGTCCAAGTCCCTGGTTCTCACCAATTGTAGTAGCGTTTAAAGAAAATGGCGATATCAGGTTGTGCGTAGATATGCGTAGGGCAAATAAGACTATATGGAGAGAAAATTACCCACTGCCGACGTTCGAAACTTTCATGAATTAACTGAGGGAAGCCAAGTATTTTTCGCGAATGGACTTAAAGAATGCGAACCACCTATTGGAACTTCACCAAGAGAGCAGGGAGATAACAACCTTCATTGCTATTGGGGGATTGTTTAGATTCAAAAGGCTACTATTTGGAGTAAACTCCGCTCCTGAAATTTTTCAGCGTATGCTGGAAGAGATGTTAGCACCATGCCCTAACGCCGTGAATTTTATCGACGATATTATAATATTCGGGAGTAGTGAGGAAGAACACCATAAGGCAGTTGTGGCAGTATGTAAAATATTCCGTGATAATAATGTTTGTCTGAATGAGGATAAATATATTTGGAAGACTTGAAAACTCAAATTTCTGGGTTATGTGTTGTCCGATAGGGGTATTAAAGTCGATACGGAGAAAGTGCAGGTAATTACATCGTTAAGAGACCCTAAAAATAAGGAAGAAGTACGCAGTTTTCCAGGGCTGGTCACTTACGTGGGGAATTTCATCCCCGATTTTTCAAATCGTACGGAGCCATTAAGACATCTCCTAAGGAAAGACAGCAAGTTCAATTGGGGTATTGTAGAAGCGCGAGATTTTGAGAGTTTGAAACTTTTGCTGGCGGAAATACCAAATTTATCCTATTTCGATCCGAAACGCAGAACACGTGTGATTACTGATGCCAGTCCAGTCGCCTTGGGAGCAGTACTAGTCCAATTCGACCAGAACAACGAAGCACTCATCATATCATTTGCCAGCAAAAGCCTGTCGGATGTGGAGAAACGATACTCACTGACAGAAAAAGAAAGCCGTTCGTTGGTATGGGCAGTTGAAAAGTTTTATTATTACCTAGCGGGTTTAGAGTTTGAACTTGTAACATACCATAAACCGCTAGAGGCGATTTTGAAGCCGATATCGAAACCCCCAGCCCTTACGTCTTCAGGGTTTTAAATTTAAGGTAATCTATAAAGCAGGTAAAGAAAACATCGCTGATTCTCTATCTAGACTTTTCCAAATGACTAACAATAATTGCTTTGATTGGAAAGGTGAACAGAATATTTGTTACGTCATCACGGGATGTGTCCCAACAGCACTTTTTACTACGGAAATTGCTGAAAATAACCAACAGTTTTTACCCTTTCCGTTTCGAGTTGTCAACAGGTGGTAATATACTTCTGCGTGGAACTGGCTCATGAGGGTCATCCAGGCGAATCAGCCATTAAACGGAGATTGAGATCAGAAGTATGGTGGTCACTAATCGATAGGGAAACTGAAAATTGGGTTAAAGCCTGTCGAGACTGTCTTGTGGTATCACATCCCTCCAACCCGGCACCCATAAACCGACATGCGTTTCCAACAAGTCCCTGGATTACAGTGGCTTCAGACGTCCTCGTTTTAATCGATTATTATTCTAGATATATGGAGTTCAAACTTCTTCGCACTATATCCTCGCAAGCTTTTATTGAAACAATGAAAGAGATGTTTTGTAGATTGGGATTCCCTAAATACCGTAATACCGACAACGGTAGACAATACGTAAGTGCTGAGTTTGAACGATATTGTCAGACAAATGACATAGAGCAAATTTTGTCGCCGCCATATTGGCCTCAGGCAAACGGCGAAGTTAAAAATATGAATAAATCACTCGTAAAACTGAAGATAGCGTCTCTAAATAAACGAAATAATAATAAACGAGGAGATTCAGAAATTCGTTCACATGTATAATGTTACACCGCATTCCGCCACTGGGGTTCCTCCAACAGAGCTTATGTTTAACAGGGTAATTAGAGACAAAATACATGAAATACAGGATTTGACAGGGGAATATGCAGACTCAGCGGAAAAAGATCGAGATTGTATCAACAAACAAAAGGGCAAAGAAATGGCTGACAAAAAGAGAGGAGCAAAGGAGACGGATGTATCTGTGGGTGACAAAGTTCTATTGAAGAATGTTGTATTCCCTCATAAATTGACACCAAACTTTGACACAACCGAATATGTGGTAATGGCAAGAAGAGGAAATATAGTAGAAGGGCCGGGCGGAGGTAAGGTACTTCGTAGAAATGTAGGCCACTTGAAGAAAATTCCAGCAGCTACTCTGTCTCTACCATCATCAGCGATTTCTTTAACCGATGAACCAGTTCCAGATTCTATAGATCCAAAGTCTTCATCAGCGAGCATCGAACAGCCTTCTCAACTGCTGGGACCGGGAAATCTGCATCCGAGTGGTACATCTGGAGGAGAGGATTTAAAAATCCGTCTTAAAAACATGGAGGGATGTGGCAACCTTGTTCTGGTGAACAAACACACACATGCGAAGATCAGCTGTAGTTTTGACAAATTTTTGATTCATTTGAAGGATTCACAAGGTGTGCTATTAAGTCATATTGTCATAATGTCCTAAATAATATTTTACAATTGTTCAAAAAAAAATATTGTTGCGTTTCAAACAAAATCAGGGCTGCCAGGTACTTTTTTGCCTTGTGCCCAAAAAATTAAAAAAACATCCCCAAAAATCCCCAAACTAAAAATCAAAACCTTAAAAAGTTAATATTTTCTTTTGCTTTTTTTCTGAAGGAATTTTACAACTTGGAATTTTTATTAAAATATATTGATGATTTTTTCTTGGCTGAGCTGGGATTTGAACCCGGGTTGATCTTAACATGTTTCAAGAAACACCACTTTCTATCGTCAGAAGATCTTTGTGTTCTACCCACTGCACCACTGCGGTGCAGTCTTGAAAGAATACGAAAAACAGAGGAAAAAGGAGGCAACATGTAATTTGAAATTTAAGTGATAATAACAGCAAATTTCGAACCACCAGTACTACTGGTTAAAGATTGATGTTTGACTGTTGGCTAACGGGCACCGCAGTGGTGCAGTGGGTAGAACACAAAGATCTTCTGACGATAGAAAGTGGTGTTTCTTGAAACATGTAAAGATCAACCCGGGTTCAAATCCCAGCTCAGCCAAGAAAAAATTATCAATAAATTTTAATAAAAATTCCAAGTTGTAAAATTCCTTCCCTCAGTGAAAATAATTTAATGAAAATTAAATTTGATGAACTCAAGCCTAATTTAAGAATATCAAAAATTAACAGTTCAACTAAAAATCAAAATTGTTCTTAATTTTTAATTTTTTTAAAAATAGTAAGAAACATTTTAATAGGAAATCCCCGAAAATCCCCAAATAAAAGTTTTTAGTAAAAAAATTATTTATTTTGCTTGTAGCGACTTTTTTAGGCATGTTTTATAAAATCCTTTTTATGCGATTCCAGTGAGGAATTACAAGCAGAGCAATATGCTGTTTTTGAAGCCATATGAGCCAATTTATAAGAATTTGGAGCTTGTTCAGTCGGTTTACGCCATTCATAAAAAAATACATAAATCCGTCGATTATTTAATACTTCGAAGCATAATAAGTACTAACCAATAGCCCCGCATTCTTTTGCCCAAACATTATTATTTTTTATATTTCGTCACCTAATACGCAAAAGGCCCTATCTAACATTTTGAAACATTCACAGCAGAAGTAAAAACTATTCAAAATGATAAATTAATAAATCACATTAACGGTTTATACTTAAATTTCTTTTATTTTTCTTGTAAAACATTCCAGTTGTTTTGAGAATTGACAATGTTGCATATTATACAAACTGTCAGTAAGGCCTTTTAGCGTTTATCATAGTATCTTTTGTAGATATGGCCTTTTGTTTTTTGACAATAAAAACGCAAATTTTAAAATCCCCGAAAAAGTCCCCAAACCCCAAATGACTTTCTTTGTCCTTTTTGCTCGCATGAAATCCCCAACTTTGGAGATAAGTCCCCAAGTCTGGCAGCCCTGAACAAAATAACAATTTTAATGTTGTGTTCATTACTGTACAGTTGAAATCTTAATTGTAAGCGGTAGCCCACAGCAGTCATATATATTTCTTGTAATTATTTTAAAAAAATTTGACCTTACAACTTTATGACTACCTTGTGAATCCCCCAATTGTAAATAGATCTTGATGAGTATAGAGGGTTTTTGTAAAGCAAACTAAATATCAATAATTCATTAAAATTAAAATCAAATCTTTTTATTATTTCATTGGTGATTCAGGTGGGTTGTGACAAGTACCAACTTTAACTAAAAATGTTTTTGAACCCACAAATTATAAATAAAAATAGAGATAAAAACGCTAGATTGACCAAAAAAATAACTAAATTGCCATTATTAATTTTTAAACCATCATCGAATAAACCTTTTACGGCTCTCTGTATAAATCATATTTTCAATAATTATACGGCGAACATTTCACGGGTAGTAAAATAATATTTACACGAGTCTCATATGATTCTTGACATGAAAGAATCGTTAGATAATCTGTGGAAGAATCTCAGTCGTGTTACAGCTTTCCCGTGTGAGCAAGGATGTTAGATGTGACGATTTTACGTCATTTTGACGATTTTTTTTCGATGAATTTACCAAAATGACGATTGACGATTTTTGATGTAGAGTCACTAAGGTTTTGACGATTTAATCCCGTCAATAAATTTACTTTAAACTTTAATCTGGCATCAATTTTATAACACTTTAATCTGGCAAGCAGTTTTGGTAGATGTGATGATTTTTCGTAATTTTAACGATTTTTTTGAGAAAATACAATAATATGACGATTGACGATTTTTTGACTAAAAGTAATAGTGTTATGACAATTTTCTGGCATCGATAAAACACAAGAAATATTTACAATTATATTGAAAACAGTCCAAAACTTAAAAATCAATTTTTCGAAATACAAAAATTTTTAGAAACTTAACAAAAAAATTCCTCCCCCATCACAAACCAGGTGGATTTCATTAGAAGCATAAGTAATTCAAATTCTACAATTATAGAAATGCCATCGGTACTGCAAAAAATATACTAGAGCCCCGATTTGCGTCAGTCCTATCTGGTCCGCTTTTAAAAAATTGGTTAAATCCGCTTTGCGTTTTTATGATTTCGATTTGCGTCGCCACATACGAATGCATTTTTCGATGAAGTCATAATGACATGTGAAGAATTTTTCTATTTGTGTGTAAAAAAGCAAATCCCATTTAATTCTGTTGGTTAGTTATTCTTTGTAAAATTGCGTGTTAGAAAGTAAGAAGTTACTTTTTAATAAGAAGTTGTGTAGAAAAATGAGTGCAATGAGAAATAAATGTGTTAGTTTGGAACTAATATTGGACGTAATAAAACGTTCCAAGTCGGTTGATTTAGACAGAATCCTTGGTTTTTAGCACCTTTAACAATAAAAACTATTTTCAATAGAGATATCGCGATAAAAGTTAATCATTTAAAAATAGCTCGAGTTAAAAGCAAATGAGATTTGATTTATTATTTAATATTTTTCTGAATATGGATAAATCAAATAAAAAAAATATTTTTGCTATGCATTTATGGAAATATATTTTTTCTTATGTTTTCTTTTTAAATGATAAATATATTCAGCTCACTTGCTGAAATAAATAGAATAAAACTTAACCATATCACTTTCTTCTTCATAAATAGAATTTCTTGCTGAAAATTATTATTTTCGAACCAATCCATGCAATAAATTGTCTTTAATTTGTAAAATTTATATATTTGACGTTTTGTTGACGATTTTGTTCAATTTTCGTGACGATTTTGACGAATTTTGTTAAAACTATTGACGATTTTTGAGGAAAAAAGTCTAACAACCCTGCGTGTGAGATTAAAAAATGCGGTCATCGACGATCAAAGACGCTCTTTATGAGACTCCCAGTATCTCTTCCACGATTGAAAATGTTTTTTTTTTGTTACAAAAATCGAACAAAACTTGTTTTAAGTTGTCCGATTTTTTTGACGATTGTCCGAAATGTAAAAGACGATTTTAATATTTTTTCTCAGGTAATTGACGATTTCCTCACAAATTTATCTGGCAGCCCTGCGTACCAGTATTAATACATTTTGTGGTGAAATTTGGTCAAATATAACTTTATATGACTAGAAATAACACCATGCAATTTTGTGATAATCGGTCCAAGATTTGCGAAAGCTCCCATATAAAGCGGCCATCTGAAAAAAATTTCAAGATACATATCAAGGCGAATTCATACAAGGTGGTCTTATTTTGAAAACGTTTACAACACTGTAAAATATTTTAACGTTGTGTCAAAAATAAAACAACATTGTAGTAAACAATTCAAACATATATTTTATTTTCTTTTTATTTTAAATTGTTTGTTTGTATTGAAATTTAATAATTTAAAAAAATTTTACATTTCATAATTTTTAGTGAAAATTATAAAATTTAATAAATATTCCCCAGAACCACATGAACGGTATATCATTTTGACACAAGGATAGTAATCAGCTGTTGATTACGTAGCAAGATAAGGTCACCTGGTGTAAATTCGCCTTGATACATATAAAGCTAAAAAAAAACTTTTGTAATGGTCGATCCATAATTGGATGTGTCAGAAAATTTCGAAAATTTCTCAATTTTATTTGGTTAAATTTTAAGGGCCGATGTTGAATGTGAACCACACCTAAACGTCAAATTTTTTTCTGCATTTTATTCAATTTCACACTAACTTAATTTGATCCATGGAAAGATACACTATCGAGCAACGCGTTAAAGTTATTCAGGCTTATTATGAAAATGGGCGTTCAATTCAAAATGCAAATCGTGCACTTCGTGATTATTTTCGGTCAATTTGATCGCCCAAATGTCCGTACAATCGGAAAAATTGTGCAAAAATTTCAGCAAACCGGTTCTGTAGGAGATAAGAAAACACCAGCTCTTGCTCGTACAGTTTGTACTGCAGAAAATATTGCTGCTGATCGCAATAGTGTGGCCAAGGTAAAGAGCCGTTCACCTCAACTCGTCGTCGTGCCCAACAATTGCAACACTCACTCTCGTCGTTGATGAACTTTATGCATGAAGACTTGCATTTACACGCTAACAAGGTGCAATTGACTCAAGAACTAAAGCCTCTTGACCATTCCATTCCATGTCGTCAATGGTCAGAAAGCTGACTAGAAATAGCAACAGTAGATGATAAATTTTCGAAGAAAATCATCTTCAGTGATGAGGCACATTTTCACCTCAGTGGATTCGTCAATAAGCAGAATTGTCGCATTTGGGTGAATGAGAATCGAAAAACCAATGCACCCACAAAGAGTGACTGTTTGGTACGGTTTATGGGCTTGCGGCATCATCGGGCCGTATTTTTTCCAAAATTAGGCTGGTCAGGTAGTTACTGTGAATGGTGTTCGCTATAGTGAAATGACAAAGACCTTTTTATGGCCCGATTTTGAAGATATGGATGTGGACGATATGTGGTTTCAACGGGACGGTGCCACTTGCCACACAGCTAGCAAAACAATGGCTATTTTGCACGACAAATTCAATGGCCGTGTTATAAAACGTGGTGGCGATGTCAATTTTCCGGAAATATCATGTGATTTGACACCGTTTGACTTCTTTCTTTGCGGTTATTTGAAAGAAAAATTAAAGAGCTAAATGATGAGATAATTTGGCACATTAACGGCATAGAACCTCAATTATAGCTCAGCGCCCTCGAAAATTTGTACCATCGAATGGAGGTGAGCCGCTGAGGTCGCGGCGGACATTTGGCCGATATTTTGTTCCATACATAATTGAACCATGCCAATAAATAATTTGTGTTTTATTTAAAATCTTTATCGGCCCTTTAAATTTAACCACCCTTTATTACTATCCAATTAGTTGTGAACTCGTTGAAAATTCATAAATTCTCCAAAAATATTCGAATTATTGGTGGAGGGTACATATCTTAACACATTTACTTGTGTTAAATTATCTTTTTGTTTAAAGTATTAAAAGGGACGGTGTCTTTAAGAAACGCATAGTTTAAATTTTATGTAATTTAATGGTGAAATATACTTAATTTCCAATACTTTCATGTTTAAGAAAGTATTTGAAAAATGTTTTAACTTATATAAATTCCTTTATACCTACAAGTGTTTATTTATTTTAAGAATATTTATCTATTTTACCCCAATTTTGCTATGTGTTGACGACATAAGTTGTACATACTACAAAGTTTAACCACTTGAAGTGGAAACTACCTTATCCATCTTTTGAAGTATCTAATTATCTAAATACATCGTAGTTTATTATTCGAAAGAATTTATATAACAATGCGTGGCATCAAAAAGGATGTCGTGAGTTTGTTTGTGTTTGCAAATAAGAGAATTTCATCTTAATAAATCTATAAAAAAAAATTACTTACTTATTCAACGAATTACAAGGCATAATGCTGACAAAGAATAAAAGTATTTAAACACTCCCTTAGAGTTGTAAGGCTTTTTTCTTAAAAAAAATCGTCAAAACTTGTACAAATCTCCTGGCTCGGATGGCATTAGTTACGAGTTTTATAAATATGCTTCAGTTAATTTTATTAAAGAGTTGCTATATGTTCTAAATATTACATTTCTTAAAGAAAATATACCGTCTACTTTCAAAACTGCAATTCTCATCCCATTATTAAAAAAAGGAGATCCTAACTGTCCCTCTTACTACCGTAGATTATCTTTTATAGATACTTTATGCAAAATTTTCAACAGCATTCTTTTGACCCGTATTACCGATTGGATCAATAAAAATAATATTTTAAATGAAAATCAAGCGGGTTTCAGGAAACAATATTCTACCATCGACAATATTTTCAACCATATTAATATTGTTCATTTAAACAAATTAAATGGCAAATATACCTATGCATTCTTCGTCGATTTTTCATGCGCATTTGATTCGATTCCCAGGAATACTTTGTTTAACAAATTATCTTCTATGGGATTGTCCTCTAAATTAATAAGATAACTTCAGCACTCATATGATAAGACTACAAGCAAGATATTGTTTGGAAATCCGTTCTCTTGTCAAGCAAGGGTGCATATGAAGCACAATACTGTTTGCGCTATACTTAAATTACCTTGCCGATATACTCCCTGGTGGAATAAGTAAGTATTGACAGCATCGAGATAAAAATTTTGCTTTATGCTGACGACATTGTCATACTATATGACTCGCCTTATGGTCTGCAAACTATGATTGACTCTCTTTACGTGTACTGCAACTTATGGCATTTAAAAGTCAATCTGACGAAATACATAAACCACCCAAAAATATCTAATACAAATAAACATAAAATCTTCAGTGCTGCTTCGCATTCTATTATGTTTTACGGTGCCCAAATATGGGGCTACAAAAAATACGACATAGTTAAAAAACTGCTTCGTTTTTTCATTAAAAAAATTTAAATTTTACCTATCAATACCCCAAACTACATGCTTTTATTAGAAACTGGATTAAACTCTTTATATGTCGATACATTAAATCTGAATTTTAATTATATAAACAAAGTAATGAATATTGAAAAACATACTTTTTGGGCTGAAGATTGGACGAACTTGTGTAGAAAAATTAACTTTGTTCCGGCAAATACTTCCGATATACTCAGCAAACACTGCAAGTCAATTCTTCCCCTCATTGTTTTTTATGAAAAGCAAGACTTAAGGCTCAGTTAGCCGGGAGTAACAGTAACGTTGCAAATCAGCTGATTTATTTCGTTGTATGTAAAGAAATTAGAGGGATTATAGTTAGCAGTCTTACTTTTTTACGGTCTTACTTTTTTACGGTAAGGTTACTGTTACTCCAGGCTAACTGAGCATTAAATCACTGCAGCAAGAAATTCTCAATTCCACAACTTATACTCACAGTTAAATTAGACCCCTTCCACACTCGGCAAGTTGTGCAAGTCTCTTGCGCAACTCTTGGTTTTTAGACGTCAGCGGTAAGGTCGGGGTAAGGAAAAAAATATTTAGTACAGACTTTGTTGTATACAGAAAAAAATTACGACAAATCAATTGTCATATTGAATACCATATTCGTCAATACAATTAACTTTTTAATTGAAAAGGCACCAACAACTGAATTTGTAAATACAAAAAACTATTTTGTTAATGAAAATTGTTAAAAGTTTGTAATATTGAATAAAATATTTGTTAACAATTAAATATACATTTTTATTACTAAATTGTCATATTAACAAAATACTTTGTTACTAACTTAATTGAAATTAAAGATGCATTTAAAAGTTGTTTTAATAAACGTTTTAGTAAAATTCATAAAAAATTACATCACAAAAACCATTATAAATTATTAAGGAACAAACATAGTCCTGCATGCGAGTTTCTGACATCAACACAAAACGGAATCTTGCCATCATTAATAGTATTATTTGGAAAGCTAGAATTTATAGAAAACCCATTAAAATTTATTTATGAATAATTAAATAATAAGTTAACTGACCGTATAGATTGGTAAAATTTCAGAACAATCGCCACATCGTTCATTCTTTTAAAGATTTAAAATGGAAAAAAAGAATTTTTTTTATGGTTTTTCTTTTGGACACAAAATATTTTTTCTATGATATACACATTTATTTTCTTAAAAAAAAAAACAAATAGTTAATATGACAATTTACAAACATGTTAATTAAAAAAATTGTTAAAATTATTAAAAAGATTTAAAAAATTTTCTTTAATTACTTAATAACTTTTGTTATTTTTTTCTGTGTACTCGGCAAGTTACTTGCGTAACTAACTTGCCGAGTCTGAAAGGGGTCTTACTCTCCATTGCAAATTGATGTCTCTAATCTCTCATCTCATGCTATAAGTATCCTAATAAGAGCAAGAGGAGGTCTGCTAGACATAAATTCTAGACCTTTCAGAAGTAAAACGGTCGGTTTTTGCACATTTTGTAACCTCGCTGCAACAGAAAACACACTTCATTTTATTTGCATTTGCCCTATTTTTAACGGACACAGACGTAAATACTTCAACAAAAACATCCTTAACTTATCAGAAGTCTTAAGCATCCTTAATGGCCAGCCCTGTAATTATAACAGTCTTGTGAATTATTTAGACTCCTGTTTAAAATACAGAAACTTGTTACTTCATGCATTTGTATAGCCCTAGAATCTAAAGTTTAGATGATACCCTAAAATAATAATATTTTATTAACGTGGTTCATAATTACTTTTCTAATGTATTTTAACAGCAATTATTTTGCCAACCTGCTCACAGCTATAAAGTTACGCCAGTTGTAGATATTTATCTATAGCAGGCGCGGATCTAGCTTGAGCCTTAGGGGGGGTGGGGGGTAAATTTTTTTTGATACAAAAAATTAAAAATTTTGTTTTTAAAAGTTTATTAAAATTAATATGTGTATATTATTTTCAAAAAACTCAACATTTAAGTTAAATGAAATATAAGATCAGTTCAATATGAATTAATTTTTTTAAATAAGCAATTTATGATTTCCTTGTGAGGCAAATTTAGATGGTACAGTCTTTCTGTTTTTTTATTAGAAAAAACTTTTAAATAAACTTAGCGAATGTGAGGCAGAATCTATTCGAAATGCTAACTGAATAATGCAAAAATCGGACGAAAAAGTACTTTCAATGCATCTGCTCAAGCCTCTTGAAGTTTCAAACGAAAGGGATTTCTATGAATGAAAGCTTTGGCTTAATTGACAGTGCTAAGGAAAATAATACAAGATGTCAGTAAAAAAGATTTTGTTGAAAAGTTTAAAAACGTTTTAGATCGTAATACGTGTGGTAAATTATTCAATACTCCTGAAAAATCTATATGGCTTGGTATTTCAATTTTAAAGAGTGTTTTAATCGATTTTCGCACAATTTTGTTTTAATGAAAGTGACAACCTTTCTCTATCTGAACTTTTAGTGTTCAAATATGCTCCAGTTACATCTTGCGATGTTGAAAGAGTGTTTTTCATTTATAGAACTGTTTTATGTGATAACAGGAGATTATCAGGGGTGTTCTTGAAATCGAAGACGCAAAACGCAAGAATCTGAAACATCGTTTCTTAATAAGATTTCCCTGATAAAAAAATTTTATGACAAATATTATAAAAATATATCTTTATTAAACAGAATTTTTTAACAAAAATTAGATTAAAAGTGTATTAAAAACAACTTCCAAATTCTTGCGTTTTGCCCCCCAGTATTTTTTTTTTTTTTTTTTTTGACAATTTGAAGAAACATACTATTGTACTTACAATAAAAACTCAATAAAATAAATGATTCTTAAATAACATGTTTATTTTTGCCATTTTGCCAGCCATTTTTAACCATTTTTCGTGCCATTTTAAACTTGCCCTGCTGACGAGCATTGAAACGAAAATTTGAATTATTTTTCTAAGATTTCGGTAGATATCTGCATCACAGTTTATTAAAGCATCTACAACGTTATCTGATAGATTTTCAGATATTTTCCATGTTTGTTGCAAATGCAACAGGTCAGACTCAAGTTTAGATGTTAGTAGGAGTTTATCTATCTCTTTTATCAAACATAATCAGCTCATCAACTAGTTGTGATTTTAAAAGTTTTGTAACTGTATTTGACTTGATTACACTTTGAGGTAGAAGTTTAGGTATGTTCAATACATTTAGGATATCTATTGCAAAACGTGTTTTGAGATCTTCTAAATTAAATTCAATAAGAGGAATGTAACCTACAACTCGGTAGAAATCTTTAACATTTTGAATGTGATTGGAACCTCGATTTGAACGCAGATAACTTTTACTTTTTCAAAAATCGCTTTAAATAGTTCTTCGGCTTTATTTCTTTTCTCTTCAAGGCACATGATTTAAGTTTTGATAAGGCTTGATTCTTTTTGAAGATCTATATCGTGCTTTTGTAAAATGATACTAAGCGGCTGTGGTACAATAAGTACCACACTTAATATGTTTATTCCTTAAATGAATTCAAAAGTACTAAGCGAGTTCCTTAATATAAGGCTTTTGATGAAGTACCTCTTTCCACTCAGATATTTTTTCCAAAGCTTCTACTATATGATGTACTCTTGTTGCAAAGTGTAAAATTGAGTCGTGACGGTCCAACCATCTTGTCTCGCATAATGTACAGAGTTTGGCTCCCAAATACTTTGCTAAAACTGCGTTTCGCTTGGGATGATTATATTTAAAAAATATTGTCGTTTCTTTAACAAATGATACAACTTATTGTATTAATGGCACTTTGTTGCTTTTTAAAATTGAGTTGTTTGATTTATGGGAATAGCAAGGCGTTTCTTTTGCATTTGTCCAGAATTTTATAACAGCTCCATTTTCTGCTGACATCAGCGGACACCCATCTGTTCCATTTCCTACACAATTTTTTAGGTCAAGACTAAAATTTGTCAAAGCTTTTAGAACTATTGAAGATAGTGCCTTCGCATCAATTGACACAATAACGTCATTATCAATATCCTTTGAAGCCTCTTCAAATGCCAAATAATTCTTTCCTAACAGCTTTTTGTTGTATGTTGAAATATCTTAAACATAAGGAAATCTGGCTTTTCCCCGACAAATCTGTGTTTTCGTCAAAAATTATCGAATAGAATTTTTATTCATATAACACATATATACATAAATATTGCATATACTAAGGCCTATTAATAATTCAACCGCACGCATTTTCAAGTCAAACGTTTATTCTTTGGATATAGATAGCACCTGCTGGGATTGAATGTAGAATACTAAGTATTTTAATACAGTAAACTAGATGTTTCATTGGAAATATCTAATAAATAACTATTAAAATTAAGATTTGGATACTTATTGAAAATTTCGTTAGATTCAATAAAAAAAAACCTTGCTGGGATTTCCTAAAATTTTGTGCATACAAAAAAATATTATTATCGGGAATTCTTGTATTATCGGGATAAACCAAACATATTTTTATAATTTAGGGGGGGGGATTTCCTTATTCCCCCCCCCCCCCCTGAATCCGCGCCTGTCTATAGTCAAATGAATTTTGTAAATAAATTTAGTTTAATTTTTGTAAATTAAATAAATAATAAAAAATCATAAAAACGCAAAGCGGATTTAACCAATTTTTAAAAAGCAAACCAATTAGAACCGACGAAAATCGGGGCTCTAGTGTATATTTTTTGCAGTATCGGTGGCATTTATGTAGTTGTAGAATTTTTTTTTGATGGGGGAAGCATTTTTTTGTTTAATTTCCAAAACATTTTGTATTTCGACAAATCGTCAATCGTCATTTTACTGTATTTTCTCAAAAAAATCGTCAAAATGACGAAAATTCGTCACATCTAACAACCCTGCACTCCATTTTTAACACATTAAACGAGGAAAATGAGTACGTAATATGTTTATGGAATTAATATAAAGTCTGTTATGTACGATTATGCATAAATAAATTACCTTTGTGTTTAATTTTGTTAAGTGATTTATGTAAAACAAAACTTTTCGATTAAAAAATGTTCTCATTTATCAAAGTCACTTACATCTTTGAACTTTGAATAGGCAAATGAATTTTAAAGCAAAGTTGTGGAATGAAATTGAACTTGTATTTTTTTTAATATCTAATAAAAATAACTTGTACAAATAATTGTACTGTGTGTTTGGCTAGGTAAACTATATTTTCCAACAAATTTTATAAAATATATAGATTGTTGAGCACTTTTAAATCATCAAGGGTGAGACAAAATGAGGACCACTTTAAAATATGTTAATTTACTTCCCATAAAATTGATTTTTTAAATTTGCTTAGCCATAAGTAGGCACCTAAAAGGCACTCATTTTATAGGTTCAATTTCAATTCAATTATCTACATATGCTTTTTAAATTTTTCGGTTAAAAAGTTATGATTTTTGCAACGTATCAACTCATAGGACCCCACTGTGCGTCGTGGCGATGTTAATTGGCCGCCACGATCATGTGATTTGATAGAGTTGGACTTCTTTTTAAGAACAGTTCAAGAGCTTAAGGATGAGATAATTCGGCACATTAAATCGAACGTCAAATATATCTCAGAGTCATTGAAAATATGGCCTTTCAGATAGAGGTATGCCACCGCAGCCGTGGCATCATTTGGCCGATATTTTGTTTCACACATAATTGTCATAGATCCTTCTATAGTAATAAAAATATTAAGATTCTTCCCCGAAACAATAAATTTTATTAACAATTAATACCGTGCGTTTTTGTTTGACCACCCTTTATATTAACAACGATAGAAGAGCTTGTTCCTTAAATATTCCAAAATTAAATAAAATTTCTGTTTATGGACGAAAGACTGAATGCTGTTTTTTCTTTGGTCAAAAACGCAATAAAACGCAAAACAACAAGAAAATTATTAAGGGTATTCACGCACCCTTGCGAAAAAGCATAAGTGCAAAAACATAACAACAATGACATAGACAATTATGTCGCACAAACGATGCAAACTTGTCAGGGTCTAAGTAAGTGCAAGATGATCAGAGTAAAAGCATAACATATTTGCAACTTTTTATGGCATTGCCAAATTAAAAAAAATTCTTCAAAAGTACTCATAAAATCAACTCTACACTAGACAACAACGCAGAAATACCATTTTGACGTACATTTTATTCTTAGAATTGAAACATATTCATCAGCCAGCATCATATGAAGTCCTCTAGTCATGTGGCCTGCTGTCGATTATATGTTTGAGGCATAGAGGTACGAATTCAATGTTTGTATTTACATATTTTTATTTACAGGTATACTTATGAAACTATAGCTTCCCTGTAGGAAACTGAACTGACTCACAACTATGAATGCCACCAATACCAGATCTGGTAAACAGAAAAAGCCAAAGTGTTTAAATTAGGTACAAGTATCTTGATTGGTAATACACAACATCTGACAAAATCTGGTCGGGATAAGATTTGTTATATATATAAATATAGATTTATTTATATCTTAAGAACGGTTAAAAAAAAATTGTCCAAATTTAGTTATAAATGTGCAAGTGGATAAATAGGCGTGGTACCTCACATACAAAGGCAAAATATATTTCTGTATTAAAGGGCTGCAACAAGATAACCCTACTAAAACATGCCCTTGTTCTCAAAAGACAACACAAGTACTTGCCCACTCAAATGACAAATAACATCATCTTTCCTTGCTTCAACAAAATATTTATTTCGGGAACTTATCGATTATAGTCAGGGCTGTGGAGTCGGAGTCGGTGTTGAAGAGTCGGAGTTGAGGTTTTTGTGCCGTAGTCGGAGTCGTAGTACCCACAAAAACTTGCGACTCCGACTCCAAAGTTATTCGGCATAGAAAATTTAAAAAAAAATTTCCAACCTAAAAATGATCTTCTTAAAACACATTTAAAATGAAAATAAATGGTTTATGAATACTGCTCTTATGTGCTGTTTCCAAATGACACGCGATGGACCGAGTGCTTTTCATATAAATTTTACTACATAATCAATCGCCTGCCATTTGGAAACAGCACATTAATGTTTGCGTACGGCAATTTCTTCTCAAAAACTCTAATTTTTAGAAGGCCATACGGGTATGAAATAGTAAAAGTTAACATCACTTAGTCTCATATACATTTAGCATAAAGATTATAGTAGCAGTCGGAGTCGCCCTTAAAAAATTTCAGCGTTTGGATTCGGAGTTAGTACTTTTTTTGGACGACTCCACAGCCCTGATTATAGCTAAAGTTTTCAAAGTGGGTACAAATAGCTTGGTGATAAATCAATGCGAGTAAATTCTGTGCGGCAATTTTTTTTTATTTTCTTTTTTTTTTTATAATTTTGTTTGTTTCTTGTGTTTGTTTTCTTTCATTAGAAATGCCTTTAAGTTTATAAAAAACGAAAAGTCCAAGCAGAGTGCATTAAAAATAGAAGTAAAAATAAAATTTATTGATAAGTTTCCATTCTTGACTGACCTGAGGCTCGAACCCGGCGTTTTTTACGGACAGGTTACCCTTACATGTTTCAATCGCAACCACTCGATATCTTCAGAGGGATTTTCCGTTTAACACTCGCAGCCATCGACGACTGCTGGCAGTCAATAGTCAAACATCAATCTTTAAACCAAATTGTAATCTGAATATATCGAAAAATTATCAATAAATTTTAATTAATTTCATGTTGTAAAATTCCTTTCTTCATAAAAATGATTTAATGAAAATTAAATTTGATGAACTTAATAAGCCAAATTAAATATCAAAATTTGGACTAAAAAAATAAAAAAGGTTTTTAATAATTAATAATAAAATCTTTTCCTTATTAAGCTTATGGTGAAATAACATAAAGTTAGCTTAAAGTTAACTATGTGCTGCCATACTAACTTTTGAAAAGTCATGCAGAGTCGGACAATTGACTACTTCCTATGACATGCCAATGTTAAACTAGTCAGTTGGCCAGTGTGACCATATTAGCTTTTTTCGAGCTAAATTTAGCTTTATTTTTTCAGGTTTAGCTTTAGATATTTCATTTAGCTTTAAGCTTTTTTTTCGGCTTTTTTCAACAATGCATTTAGCTTTTTTAGCCTTTTTTTAATTTTAATTTCGTGTTTATTTATATTTCAAAATAAATAAAACAGTTTATCCAAATAAACTAATTTTTGATATAGTTAAAAGAGTAATAGTGTGACAGTGCAGAAGTAATTGCTTTTGCAGATTTAAACTACATTTATACATAACAGTGCTGCAGGACAAGAATAAAAAAGTTACGCTATTTTTCAAAAAAGTTAAAAATTTTTGTCAAAAGTTACAATTCAAAATATTTCTAGAATAAATAGTAAGTTTATATGATTTGTAAAAACCAAATACATATTTCTATTCAATATTTCAGTAATAATAGCAAGACTATCAATTATGAATAGAACAAAAGCATATCAAAGATTAAGTTTCAAGCATATGCCCACTGCATGATAATTAAAAAAAGGTTTAAGCATACAGTACTTTTCGTTTCTATTCCCAACTTTAGCGATTCCAATTTATCTGTTTTGCTGTCATTGTAAGTAAATTAAATATAAGATTTACATGATGGTCCATTAAGGGATGTAAGCATATTCCATCTTTAAGCTTCCAGCAAAGGGAAAAGTAAATCGAATTATGTTCATTATAGTCACATCAGCAAAACGTTCTACCATATAATAAAACTAAGAATTAAATCGCTTAATTTTTGTCATCAACACTCAACTTAAAAAAAAATTAGTTTTTGGTTTAGGTATCAGGGTAGAAATATCTTGTTTGGCCGAAGAACTTTTTACTTATGTGTTTTACATTGTCGTTTCAAACGACTTCGATCACGAAAACGACTCGTCACAATTTCTTTAAAAATTTATTGAAAACATCTGAAGTTAAGTTTTAAGCTAGAATTATTTAACCTGTTTCATATTTTTATTTAAAAAAATTATTTTCAAAATTTTTAAATTAAAAGTCTCAAGTTGTGAAAACGGTCCTAAATGTCATTTTTCAATGTGACCTTTACGAGCAAAGCCAAGGATATTATACATATGTATATTATACTTAAACACTATTTAATCTATGAAAAATATCGAAATAATTAAAAGTTACTACAAGAAGCTATACAAAAATTTAGCTTTATTTTTTGGCTTTAAATTTCCTTTTTTTAGCTCTTTTTAGCTCTATTTTAAGCATGATTTAGCTTTATATTTTTTAAAAATCTGGTCACACTGCAGTTGGCTCCAAAAAAATAATCAATGCATCAACTACAACTAGCTTAAAAAAAATTAACTTAAAGTTAGCTTAAAGTAAACTTAGTTGCTTGCAGGGAAGTTTCCTTCAGGGTGCATACTACATATTCAAATATAGAAACAATTTTACAGTGATACACACATTCATGCAAACAATTTATATTTGAATGAATGTTGGATTGAAGGAATAGAAAGATGCTTTTTATGCTTTATTTTGCTGTTTTGCTTGATGTTTTAGTTTGTGAATAGATTTTAGGTTTTGATATTCCATTTGTAAAACATGAAAGGGACAAAGTCAAATATAAAGAAGAACGGAAAAACACAATTTAATGAGATTTTATAAAAGATATTCAACAAGTGTATTTTTATTTTGTAGAATCTACAGACAGACACATCCTTTACAATTTGTTGCAGACAAAAGAACCCAACAACAAGAATGAACAATAATTTAATTCAAACCTTAATTGTAAATACATAAAAGTCTTTAAATTTTAAATAAAAAGGCTGGTTAAATTTTAAGGGCCGATGTTGATTTTGAATAAAACACAAATTATTTAGGAAATTATTGTTATTTTTTTTTAATATGATAATATTGGTATGGTTTGATTATGTATGGAACAAAATATCGGCCAAATGGCTTCCGCGACCTCGGTGGCACACCTCCTACCGATGGTCCAAATTTTTGATGACGCTGAAGCATAATTGACGTTCTATGGCGTTAATGTGCCGAATTATTTCATCCTTTAGCTCTTGAATTGTTGCTGGCTTATCGACGTACACCTTTTCTTTCAAATAACCCCAACGAAAGAAGCCGAATGGTGTCAAATAACACGATCTTGGCGGCCAATTGACATCGCCACCACGTGAGATAACACGGCCATTGAATTGAGTCGCGCATAAGAGCCATAGTTTTGTTAGCTGTTTGGCAAGTGGCACCGTCATGTTGAAACCCCATATCGTCCACATCCATATCTTCCAAATCGAGCCATAACAAGTTCGCTATCATCTCACGATAGCGAACACCTTTCACAGTAACTGTCTGACGGGCCTCATTTTGGAAAAAATACGGATCGATGATGCCGCCAGCCCATAAACCGCACCAAACAGTCATTTTTGTGGGTGCATTGGTTTTTCGACAATGACTCTTGAATTATCATAAGCCCAAATGCGGCAATTCTGCTTATTGACGAATCCACTGAGGTGAAAAGTGCCACATCACTGAAGATGATTTTCTTTGATATGGATTTTGATTTGAACGCCCATCTTCATAATAAGCCTGGGATCTAATCACCGCATTCGATACTATCGTATCGAATAAACTATCGAATTTTTTTGCATACGATAGACACTGACGTATCGAATGAAAACTCGAGAAATGTAATGTCGAATTACTCGATATCAAATGCTATTATTTCAAATTCAATAAATTTCATTCGATATCGAGAGTCATGATACCAAAATAAATAATTTCGATAAATTTTGCTCGATATCGTATGCGGTGATTAGACCCCTAAATAACTTTGACGCGTTACGCGATTGTGTTGCTTTCCATGGTTAAAATTGAGTTAGTCTGAAATTGAGAAATGTCAAATGAAATGCAGAAAAAAACTTGTGGTGCACATTCAACATCGGCCCTTAAAACCAATCTTTATAAAAGAGCATTATAATTTAACGTTTTCAATACCGAAATTATCGAAATTCGAGCTCTTTTCGGTGTACATATTAAATTTATCACAATTTCGATTTTTGTGTTATTTAAAAACTTTAAATTTTTAACAAGTTTTTACGTTTCCGCAAAATGTTCTTCTAAAATCGCACTGTGAAATTTTAGACAAAAAGGCCTGTAAAGTCTAAAAGGTATATCCTATTTATAACCGAAAAAAGCAGACAAAAGCGATGCTTAAGAGGTAAGAGGTACAAACAAAAAGGAACTAGAGTGACGGATAATTAAGAATGAAATGGTAATAGAGAAAAGGTAATATTTATAGAATCTCAAAGAAAGAAAGAAAAAAAACCTATGACCTCGAGCTTGAGTATTTATTTCTTTGAGATTCCATTAAGAAAAGGTCGAATAAAAAAAACCAACTTTTAAGGTAATACTGTAGTTTTGACTTAACTGCCTTTTGCTTAAGTGAACTTTTGACTTAACTGCACAAAATAAATAATTTTTGTCATTATTGTTTAAATTTCACATACAAATTCCTTTTTTAATTGCACTTTCTATACCTGCACATTTGAGATAAATGCCTAAAATTTTTGGCATTTTAAAATTATTTTTATACAAAAAAGTTAGCTGCACTTTGACTAAACTGCCCAAAATACATATTTTCTCTAATTATTCTTCAAAATCCTTGTTTACATTACTTTTGTATACCTGCATATTTATCATATTTTTGGACAGCTTTAAAATATTTTCATATAAAACTGCACACATGAAAAAAGTATGGTGACCACTTTTTCACATAAACATCCAATTTTAATAATACATGTATCAATTAATTGAGGAGATCCATAACAAAACGCAATAATTACACCATAACATTTTTTTGGATAAACGACAAAATGTAATTTAAGTTAGTAGCACATAATTTTTTTAAAAAACAATTATTGAGGTATTATCGTCTACAAAAAATAATATTAATCACAAATTAATTATTTCATCTGACAGTTTGTTTTAAAGTTATTTAGATAACAAATTTGGAATTATTGCGTTTTGGTCCGAATCATAGTATTTATTTCATTTTGCTTTGAACTGTATGAAAATATGTATGAAAATTAACTTAACAAAAGCAAAATGTATTAACTAAACAAAAATTCCTTACGTCTTACAGTTATCTAAGAGTTACCACCAGAGCATAATTTATTTATAAAGTTGACTTTTTTAAAATTTCTTGTAGCGATTTGTTGCAAAGATGTGTAATTATTGCATTTTGCTCTGAACCATTATATTTGATATTGAATTGCAGTGTAGTTATTGAGTTTTGGAATGCTTTATAATAAAGGTAATATAGATTTCAATGTGTAAAATAGGATTCAATCAAAAAATCAAAAAACTTGAAAAATGTAATTATTGCGTTTTGTTATGGACCTCCTCAATTAATAAAAGCATGTATGTATATTAATTTTATTGAGCCTAAGGCCTTGAAGCCATGGTCATGTATCAACGTTAGTCTATAATTTATAATTATTTTCTAATGCTTCAAATAAATAAATAAATAAATAAATAATTAATAAAAACGTTTTTTATTCTTCTTTTAAGCACTTTACTTTAGCTGCACTTTTATGCAAGTAACCACAATTTAAGATAACATCACTTTTGATTTATCTGGACAAAAAAATCGTGCAAAGGAGATTGTGCAGCTAAGTCAAAATTACTGGGGGCTACTCTCTATTGCGATGCAAATACCATCGTAACGACCATGTTCTGACAATCGCACTATTTGAAATCGCAAGACTTATTTTATTCTGTTCCTTAACTCGTGCGTTCAGTTTGCGATATGCCATGGCCACAGAATACCACATGACCATGGCTTCTTACAAATATTCTAGTTCCCTTGAGCATATTTTTACAATTTAAAGTCTCTAAAATTCTTGCTACATATTTCGATTTACAGCTTTTAAACGGTTTAAAGCCAGAATCGCCAATGTTAAGTGTTTTGCGATTGTCAGAACATGCCCGTTATATTTATTTTAAACTAATGCAGATAAACTTGTTTCCTTCAGGTTCTTTTTTTCTTCAACAACTAGACGAAAATAAACTGGCTAAAATTTATATTTAATTAATTTTTTTACTTTCTTACTTTTAAACAAGTTAGTTTTATGCTTCATGTAAAACTTAATTCAAACAAATTTGAATAAAATACTTATCATGACCCGTAACAGTTAAAGGAGCATATACACGGCATGTTTTTTACATCTGACTTGTGATCTTTTCAAGTCACATGTAATTGTGCATGTCTGTCAAAACTGCCATTTTACATAAGGGGGGCTACTCTCTATTGCGATGCGAAAGAAAATGGTAGCAAATTTAGAGATTGGTACTCTTTAATGCGTTTGCGCATCTATTAATTTCTTTCTTTTCCCAAATCATCACTATTTATTTTATTTAAACTTTCCAATTTCAAATATTTTTACATATTTTAGCATTTCATTACTGTCAATCTGCGCCATCTTTCATTTTTGTTGCCAAAATTGATGCATTTTCAAAACATTTTGCGAAAGTGACAGAGTTTACCAAGTTGGCATTTAGCTTTCGCATCGAAATTGTTTTCGCTTCGCAATAGAGAGTAGCCCCCAAGGTTTATAACATTCGGTCACAAGCAAAACTTGTAATTTGCTTCTGACATTGTCTCTGTATTTTTTCGCATAGTTATTGCAAAAACCAAAGTAGTTCTCGGTTTCAAAAAAGCGTGCTGCCGCCACAAAAATTTTTATTTGCTCCGTTAAAGACTTCAGTCGTCTTAAAATTTTTTTTCTTTAAATTTGAAGATACCAATTTATGATATTAAAATGAAATTTTTTTTATAAATATATCGATGGCTTAATATAAAAAAGGCGTAAGTCAATTTCTTTCATAAAAAAGAGTTTTCGTTTATTCTGGTAGATAAATACCAAACGCATCTTGCTTTAAGGTTTCGGGGGCTATAGTATAAAAAATTTGTTGCATCTTTTTATTATTTATTGCGTTAAAACTTTTTATTAGTCAAAAATGTTATGGATTTTAATTAGTTAGCCTTTTTTATATTTAGCCATCGATATGTACATTAGAGCGACTCAAGTTGTATGGAAGCTAAATTCGTGTTGGATGTACCC
Source organism: Pollenia labialis (assembly GCA_949318255.1). Lineage (NCBI taxonomy): Eukaryota > Metazoa > Arthropoda > Insecta > Diptera > Polleniidae > Pollenia > Pollenia labialis. The sequence continues at coordinate 105,040,570 of OX439143.1, read as the reverse complement.
TCCTTAAAATTAACCTTGGACTTTTTTAAGATACAATTTTAAATATTTCGGCTCCAGCTTTGACCTCTCGTGAGCTGGACCATTTTGAAAAAGGGTATATTTTAGCATGTTTTGTTAATTTGAGAATCTGTTTCCTTACCAACATATACAAATTGGGTATCATAAGAAAGGTTTTTTTTAAGGCGCGTCCAACTGTATATACAATTTGTCCAAGGACGATCATCCATGTCCTTTTTTTAAGGATTTTCTGTAAAAAAAACGATTTTTTAATTTTTTGTTCGGGGTTGTTTGTAATAAAAATACCAAATTAACATATTCTTATCTCTAGTCGATTTAATTATATACATGTTTCCGCTTTTTTAGAAATTCGTGCTAGTTCGTGTTTTAACAAAAATGCAATGGGGTTGCAACCCCCTTCGTTTTAAAATTTAAGTAGAGCAATATGGGTATCAAATTTTTTCTTTTGCCAAGTACATCATCTTTGTATGTAAATAATTTAGATTTTTGCAAATTAGATGCATTTACACGGTGCTCTGGAATATATATAAATGCAATTTTGTAGTAACTCTTGTAATGCGCGAGTAGTGATCTGAAAAAATGTATTTCTCAGGTTCGCCGCTAGATGGACTTTGGCACACTGATGTTAGGGCTTTAGCTCGCCGGGAATGGGGGGTTCGTGTCCATCTTTTTACTCACACTATCAAAAAAAATATCGTGCCAAAATAAGTTTGAAGATACGACGAAACAAATTAAACATGGAACACTGAACAAGACATGTAACGCAAAGGTACCCTAAAATAATCGGACTGACATTTGATGATAGGAACTTCACCCACTAGGTGAGGCTGACTTCAAACGACTCGAGTCCCCGAGACTAGATGAAAGTGTCTCGTACAGGCTGCCCTCCCCTTATGACATGTTTCAGTCATCCATGACATTACCAGTTGCCTGAATTAAACCAAAATGTTTAGGTAATGTCCCAAAATCTACTTACCACTGTTTCATTTTACACCCGCTACATTTCAACCAACAATTAAAATCCTAACACATATTTTCGTTTCAAAAATACAAAAATGTTATTTATTAATACAGTTGGTAATATAATCAATCAAAGTCATTATCAGACATGATCATCCTGGATGCAAATACAACTTAAACAAAATCACTAATAATATCTAAAAAAAACTAAAATATTAAAAATGTATAAATGATTAGACTCTAATATTTTACATGTAATTAGCAAAAAAAAACGAAAGTATTTAATAATATGGGATAATAAAATTCAAAATTTGTATTCCATTAAGAATAAAAATAATTATTTACGAAAAAAAAGCAGTATGAAAAATTCTATAAATAATCAAATGAAACTTTTCTTTTAATCGTTAATCTCGCCTATGTTTAATTTGATTATTTATATTTTAAGGTTTTCAAATTCTATCAGTTTGACATTAATTTAGATATATATTTTTTGTTTATGTTTATTGTTTTTTTTTTATATTTATTTATTTAAATACTTATTTATTTATTTATTTAAATATTCATTTATTTTATTATTTAGTTATTTAATGTATTTAATTATTTATTTTTATTTATTTAAATATTTATTTATTTCATTATTTAGTTATTTAATATATTTAATTATTTAAATATTTATTTATTTAAATATTTATTTATTTATTTAAATAGTTATTTATTTAGTTATTTATTTAATATATTTAATTATTTAAATATTTATTTATTTCATTATTTAGTTATTTAATATATTTAATTATTTAAATATTTATTTATTTCATTATTTAGTTATTTAATATATTTAATTATTTAAATATTTATTTATTTAAATATTTATTTATTTCATTATTTAGTTATTTAATATATTTAATTATTTAAATATTTATTTATTTAAATATTTATTTATTGCATTATTTAGTTATTTAATATATTTAATTATTTAAATATTTATTTATTTAAATATTTATTTATTTATTTAAATAGTTATTTATTTAGTTATTTATTTAATATATTTAATTATTTAAATATTTATTTATTTAAATATTTATTTTATTATATGGATTTAATATTTACAATTCCTGATTCAAAATAAAACGTTTTTGTTTTCGCTTTAACTGTAGATCTATTAAAATACTAGTATACAAAATAATCGACTATTAACTATTTTTGTTATTTATTCCCATAGTTTAGTTAATTTGTATATTATTTTATTTTCAATTGTAATGTTATAAAATCTTATTTAAATGAAAACGAAAAAACTAAATTTCCACTTTAAAATCAAATTGTAATTTTTGCTTTAGTATTTCTTTCATGGTTACTGTAAATTCTAAATTCTATTATAATTTTCTTACTTTATAATAAAATTGTTCTTTCCAATTTTAATTTTATTGTAATTATGTAATAATTTAACCTAAATCAGTATTTTTCGTTTTCTTTTAAATTCCGAATCTAATTTACTTATCGTCTAATTGGAAATTAAACATCGACCCCATTTTCTCAAATCGGATTTCAATTTTCCTGCTTTTAAACAAAATTGTAATTCCTTTTTAAGTTTTAATCAGATTAGATTTTTGTTTTTTTTTTTCTTTTTTTGTTCGAATTTAATTTTCTTTATTTTATTAAATTCAAATCAAATCATAATTTCTCTTTGATATTATATTTTTTTCTTTTAATTTCAAATTAAAATTAAAATTCTTTTATTTTTTTTAATATTACTATTAAGTCAATTTAGAATCGAAAATTAAAATTTCAAAATCAAACTTTAATTCCAATTTAAATCAAATTATGATTTCTTTTAATTTTGAATGAAATAGCAAGTTTTCAATTTTAATTAGATTCCTTTAATCACTTTAAAACAAGTCATGATTTTAACCATTTTCTAATTTTTGAATATTTAGATCAAATTTAATGAGAAGCAAACTATAATTTTGAAATTTAAATCAAAGTTTTTTCAGTTTCCTTTCTTTTTTTTCTATTACTGCAAAAATAATCTGATAAATTCTTAATCCCCTTATAGTATTTATCCTAAGCTAAAATTTACTTTTTTTCAATATTTTAATTTCTAATTTTACTTTAAATTATGACGCTAATTTGTAATGACTGGTATGGGCAGTTTTTTCTTTATTATTAATAACTTGTTTAATGTTTTTTTTTTTATTTGATTGATTTTATTTTACTTTATATTTACTCAGGTTACTAAATGAAAGTTATCTTTTACTATTCCTTACGTAAAAATAAAAAAAATACTTATTTAAATATTGAGCCATAGAGATTTAAGTTCTTTTCGAATTTTTTTTTTTATATCAAAATGTTAATCAACAACTTAACCCTAATAAGTACTAAAAACCAATATTTTAATAAACATGTTTGATAGGAAAGATAATTATTTTATGAAGTGTTAGGATCTAGTATGTTATAGGAGAAAAAAAATTGTACGATATGAAAATAGTGCTACAAACTAAAATGTTATACTATAAAATGTTTTGTGGTATAAAATATTTTGTCAGATAAAATAAATTTTATTTAGACGATAAAAATGAATGATATTAAATATTTTGTGATTTAAAATATTTTGAAATGGTACATAACCTTTTTCTTTTATAGTATACCATGCGTAGATTGTGGCAACAATATGCAAATTATGTCTGATATACTTTAGTTAAATTTTCTTCCTTACTTTTATTGTAAATTATCAATATAATTATTCTTTTTAAAAAGGTTGAATGAATAAGCTTAGATTTTGTTTCCTTGTTGTAATTAAATTAAAAATTATGATTTCTGTTATTCCGCCCTTGGTCCTGTTTTATTAACCAAAACTGTAAGGGCTGTTACAACCGACTTGCAGAATAAAACAGAAAAATTTTAGCGGTTAACTAACTTTTGTTTCAGGACTTTTTCTCTCCCGAATTCAAGTACCGATTTGGTATTTTCCTTTAAGTATACAATGGCGTTCCGTATCTAAAGATTTCCCCCTTTTTTTTTTTTAAGAAAGTCTATTCTATGTTTACCTGGTGACACCGGCTCATTAAGTTTTCCTTACTGCCGCAATCGGCCGTTAAATATGGTTCCAACTGTAGCCGAACCACGTTTTTGATGACGTCACTACTTTTTACTATCAAATCAGAGCTCTTCCTCTTCTTGTTTTCTTTCGCCACCATTCAACCGGTCCTCACTTCAATGGCCGTCTTTCTATATTGTACAAAAGCCAAAATTAACACTTGTCACAGTTATACTTTCCGTTCCCTCATATTTCCCAAGTAAATTTTCCCTCACATAATCCTTTTTTCCAACTTTTACTTTTTCTCTATCTACCAAATATTCATTTCTTCTTGGCACTCACCCTTTTCTCAACACACGCTTCCAAAAAAAAACTTTTCTCCGCACGACTGGTTGACTAAACCAATAAACCTCCAGTCGTGTTCGAATCTATTTGTCCCCAACTAACCAAATTGCTGCTTCCGAATACAAACTTCCAACCACGTTGTATAGATAAATTGTTCACTATGTATAAGGTTATGATGATGATGTTCACTATTGTGCGCACAGTACCTGTTGCATCAACCACTTCTTAACCATTAATAAACCACGCCATTCATTTATCAGAACACTTGCGCGCGTAACGTGCTGTTGCCTTCGGCAGCAATCGTGTAACTTGGTTCGGTGCAAATTCGCCGCACTACGCACAATTACCTCCCTGGGGGTGCTTACGGCGAGTGGTTGACAGAGTTTCCAAGTGTGTTACAAAACCACGTCTACACTAGCTATTGTATGTCGTGTGCCAAAACATTATGCAGGCCTACGACTATGATGTGCTATGTACACACACCCTTCACAAGTTAAAACAATAACAAGAAAAAAAACTCCAAGAAAAATACCGTCATTCATAGTGGCCGTCACAAAGCCTAATCTTTTGCGTAGACTTCAAGCAAAAAGAATAGGGACAAACGGCGAGGATATACCTCTCTTCCTCAACGCATGCCAATGGCCAATATAACAAAGCATAATCAAAATACGACAGAAATTGATCTACGATAAAAAAATTACAGGTGCACCAGGTAAAAAAACTAACCGTCCGATCTTAAAATATCCAATAAAACAGGTAATCTTCCCCTCGACTTTTCCCATGTATATCATCAAAAAGACGACAAAGCCTAATAAAAAAAACTCTCCTATCATCCAAAAGAAATTCCCGATAACATTGTGACTGATGATATTACCTGTAAACAATACCGAGGAACACGTTCATTCACAGTGTAGCAAGGATTCCACCCGAAGTGTAAACGACTATTAGTTTTGGTTCCTCTTCCGATAACAACATCCACATCTATATTATAGCCAACAGCACAATCACTGTTTCAGATGTTGGGCGTGTATTACTCCGATTAACTGGCCTCTCAGATTTTCGATTTCGTATTGACTATTCCCCACTGCACTTCGAATTCTGCATTTTAGCCAAGGTTTACACAATTTCGCGTTTATGCCCCTCGAGAATTTACTTTGAACAAAATTTTTTCTGTAAACTTCTTGACCTGGTGTAAACCTTATCGTTCTACTCTTTAGATTATAGGATTTCACGTTTTTAAGGTAAGCATCGTGCAATTTTTCATTCACTTTCTGATGAATTACCTGCATTCGGAATGAGTGAGGCAACACAGCCATCTCTCCCTCTTCAGTAGACTTTAATTTCCGCAATATCTCATAAGCATCTGCGTGAGTTATCATATTATATCCGGTTAAGGAAAAATAGGGTGTCACGCCCGTGGATGAGTGAACTGTGGACCGAAGGGAACACTCTCTCACTTGCATTTGCCTGAGGTGAGTAAATAGGTGTGCGAAGATGTTTCACACCGAATGTATCTAAGAAGTCCTGAAATACTCCCGATGTAAATTGCTTTCCGTTATCGGAGTGTACCATTTCCGGCACTCCAAATTTGTAAAACACTTCGTCCCTTAAAAACTTCACCACTGCCTTCGTGGTTGCTTTTGACAAAGCCTTTAATAATACGAATTTGGTCTTGTGGTCCAAAACTATGAAAATGTAGGTATTCCCAGATTTTGTTCTAGTGTAAGGGCCAAGAAAATCTATGTAAATTTTCTGAAATGGTCTTTGTGTTCTTACTTCACCCCCCATCGGTGGTCGCAATGTTTGCCTAGGGTTTTTACTTTCCTTACAGATTTCACAATTGTTAACAAAGTCGCGGATTTGTTTTACCATGGCGGGCCAGTAAAAATATTCACGAATATTGAACAAAGTTTTTGCTATGCCTCCATGCACCGTGTTGTCTACATGAGATCTTCTAATTAATTTGTCGGTTAGCTCGGTCGGTACCCATATTTTCCAACATTCATCCTCGCTGTCAATGTCATTGGTAATGAATTTAACTTTCTTATATAAAATCCCCTCCTCTACTTTTAAATCGGGTAACCTATCTTTATGTTGTTCTACCGTGTCGACGAGGTCCATATACCCTTCGTGTTTAAACGCCTCAGAGTTGAAATCGATAAGGGTGTTAATACCGCCAACTACTTCTTCCATATCAAGACGAGAAAGCATGTCAGGAACAACGTTCTTAGTTCCTTTTCTGTGTTCTATGTCGAACTTAAAACCTTGGAGTTTTAAACTCCACCGGGCCAGTCTACCGTTTAGATCTTGTTGTCGCATGAGCCACTTTAGGCTTGAATGATCAGTGATTACGGTGAAATCCATTAGTTCTATATACTGTCTGAATTTTTCGATAGCTAACACCACCGCTAAGCACTCTTTTTCCGTCGTCGAATAATTTTTCTGGGCATTATTAAGTTTTTTGGAAAAATATTCGATTGGGTGTTCGCCGCCGTCATCATCTTTTTGGAACAGCACTGCACCTATGCCTACATTCGAAGCATCACACTGGACGAAAAAAGGTCTCTCAAAATCCGGGCTCGACAATACTGGGCTCGTTATTAAACGTTGTTTTAATTTTTCGAAAGATTCCAATGCTTCCAGTGTAAAATTAAATTTTGGGGATTTCTTAAGGGTGTCAGTAAGAGGCGCGGTTAATGTCGAAAAATCGTGAATGAAACGGCGATACCACCCAACTGTGCCTAAAAATCTTCTAACGTCCTTTTGACTTCTCGGAGGTTTGATGTCTAAAATCGCACTCACCTTGTTCTCATCAGGCCTTAGTTTGCCACCTCCCACAATATAACCTAAATATTTCAACTCTCTATAGCAGAATTTTGACTTTTGCATGTTGATGGTTAAACCCGCCTTTGAAAGCCTTTCACCGACGGTCCTAAGCATATCCATATGGTCCGCAAAGTTGGACGATACTACCAACAAATCGTCAAGATATACAAACACCCTATCCTTCAGCTCAGACGGCACCACTTTATCCATCAATCGACAAAGCCTCTGGGCAGCGTTGCACAGTCCGAATGGCATCACCTTGAATTGGTATTGAGGCCTGCCCGGAACCGTGAACGCTGTTTTTGGCCTACTCTCTTCATCCAGAGGGATTTGCCAAAACGCATCCTTTAAATCGATTGCTGAGATAAAGTGAGTGTCGCCTAGCCTGGCTAATAAGCCATCGATGTTAGGGAGAGGATAAGCGTCCTTCCTAGTGACCCTATTCAATTCCCTAGCATCGAGACATAGCCTATTTTTTCCGGGTTTCATGACTAGTGTGGTACGGTTATTCCACTCGGCTTTTGTGGCAACTTCAATGACATCCAGTTCCAACATCCTGTCCAATTCTGCATATATAAGTTTCTGGACCGCAGGGCTAACTGGATAATGCCTCATTTTCCTCGCCGGTGAATCTCCTGTATCGATCGAATGTACTTCAAGTTCAGTTTTTCCAAGGCCATATTGTGTGTAGCATTGGAACGACTTTTGGACTCCCTCCAATGTCTTAAGTTGATAAGATGTTAATCGATGCCTTTTAAATTCCTCGGTGTCTGATACCACAACTTCATTAACCACCTTATCCGCGAAACAGACTTTCAGTCCTACCTTCCTCCAAAAATCATATCCCAAAATTAACTCTTGATTCAAATTTGGTACCAAATACAAGACTGATTCAACCGATTTATTTCCATAACGAATGTTCACATAAATTTTACCCACGATTAAGTGTTGCTTTCCGTCTGCAGTTCTTACAGAGGATTTATAATCCACAACCTTAACGTCCATTTTCCTAACGTTTTCCAAGCAGTCTTTTCCTAGGCAGCTTACAGAAGCCCCGCTGTCTAAAAGACCTTGATATTCTAAACCATTTATTTCGACGGACATGTATGGTCTTATATCATCTTCACTACCTATCGTCGTAGATGCTAGAGCTTTACGCTCGCCTTTCCTCTTTTGATACCTTTCTCTAGTCTTTAAAATCTTCTTGCTTACTGTGGGCTTAAAATCGGCAAATATTTCCGCTCTTTTCTGTTCGTATAGCTCCAAACGTTCTTCATATGGGACATTATGAATCAATGTAGTGGGAAAGTGTGGTACGCCATTGGTGGTCGGTTTAAAGTTTAGCAATGCTCTCTCATCTTCTACTATTTCACTATTGCAGGTCTTGTTCTCAAATTTATTTGGGTTTCTTTTGACTAAAATATATGGTACGGAATCATTATTTACTGGTTGGTCTCTTGCTCGGAACACGCTGGCCCAGTTTTCCACGTGTTCGGATGGCGGTTTCCCACGCACCTTGGACAAGTGGGGCTGGTTACGTCCTCGAACCCACACCTATAACAAAAGACGTTACGCTGGACTACTGGACATTCTATAAATGAATGGCCCGGTGCCTTACAATTCCAGCAAGTGAGTTGTTTCGCTGGGAGCTGTTGCCTTTGTAAGGATTCTAGTTGGCGTACTTGCTGATCTTCGTCCCTATGATCACTTGCCTCGACTTCGTATAATTTACGAGGATTATTTACATGCGTGCGATGAGAATATCGCTTAGCGATGTTTCTCTCAGCTCTTTTACACTCTTCCAATAGGTGATCCAGGTTTTCGATTCGGATAGGGAAAATTAATTGAGCCAAACCGTCTTTCAAATTGTCTTTTACTATTTTGACTAGCTCACTTTCCAACACATGTACCCTCATTTGATTCTTAAGGTTTACAATATCTGTTATAAACGCATCTGCTGATTCATTAGGGCCTTGTCTGCGTTCCATTATCTTCCTCTGAATTTCGAAATCACTTTCGAAATTTCGAAATTTTTTTATCAAGTGGTGCTTAAAAGTGTACCAGTCGCATACAGGGTTTTTCATTCTGAAAGACCAGAACCAGGTGCTAGCAGCTCCACTGACTAAATGATGGAAACCTTTCATTAAAACATCCCACGAACAGTTGTAATCCTGTTTTAACGCTTCCACCCTAAAAACAAAATCTTCTACTGTCAGGCTTTTATTCGTACCATCATATCTGATTCCCCACTTTTCAAGCTGGTTAGGTGTTAAAGGCTTATATCCCTGGGATTGCGGTGAATTTTCGTAGCCGAGATATGGTTCGGAAAAATTGCGAGGAGTATTCCTAAATAATTGTTGGGCTACATTGGGCGGATGTTGGCGTTGTTGATGGGGCATTCGTAGGTTATTTTGTTGAAATAACGGTGCTTGAGGTTGTCTATCGGGGTAAATGTTGAAAGGGGTTTGATATGCGAAACTTCGATTTGCTGGTCTACTATTCGGAGGACAAGGATCTTCTTGCGAATATCCACCTTCAGAGCGTAATGATTCCCTAATTATCTGTGGTAGCATTATCTGCATGTTTTGAAACTCCCTCATAATCGAGGCTTGGGCAGCCCCCACAGATGCATCTACATATTCCCTAATGGTCAACATTTCCTCATTAACTACAACGTCTGGGTTAGCCTCCTCGCTAACTGGAGGTAAATTCCTATTCCTTTGGTCCATATTCGTACCGTGACCTACCGTGTCGGATATTTGCCCGCTTATTTCCCTGGCTGTTATGCTGCTGTATGTTGGCGTAGTAATGGTAGTATTACTTTCAGGGGAGGAATGCGTTTGGGGACCAAATCCAGGTGGAAATCTTATGGACAACAGAGGAGTTACCGCGTTTGTTGAAATAACGGGTGTGGCGGTATGTGAAGAAGTTGAGGTTGTTGTTGGATTTTCGCCCACGTTATTGTCACTACCGGGACGATTTCTACTCGATGAACGGAGTTCACGAGTACTCATTGTCAAGAGACAAGCAAAAAAAACGAATCTAGTTTCCCTCAGTATCCCAGAACTAAACAGACTTATCCCCGAAATTGTGTGTTAACCTAAACGCAAACTAAGTAAACAAGATTTACTTCCGACAAATTATTTCAAAATACAATATGACAAGTGCAAAAAAAAAGAACTATCCCTACGAAACCCCTAGAGTCAATACCCAATACAACGATTGTAACTGGCTAGCATTGTAAAAAATATAAATGTAAAAAAATATCAATCATTATCAAGTCACCTAATACCTACTAATAGTTCACAAGTAATAAAGGAAACATACACAGAATCAGCGATCTGAATATGTATTTTAAAATGTTGGTATCTTCCCGATATCTTAAAAAAATTTTTATGTAAACAAGGAATATTTAAAAAAAACATGAGCCAAATAGTTAAAAATTATCATTATAATCATATAGAGTCCTTGCTGATATTTGTAAATTAAAAAAAAATTATATACTAATCATACTAGTGGTTGGTATTAACATTTAGTAAGGTAAAGTTTACACTACTGCTACTAAAGCAATTATTAGTACGTTAGTTTTATAAAGATTAGTAAAAAATATTAGTTAAACTTGAATATATGTGATGGTTGAAATTATTTTGTAGCGTAGCGTAATAATGAAAATTATTCGGTGGTGTTTTCTTATTAACTCGAGCCCATCGTTTCCAATCGGTCTGAAAACGATTTGAATAAAAGTCGGGTCATTCATATCCACTCATCAATTAAATTCATGGGATTGAAAGTTGCCTACCATCAATTAACTTTGGACAGAACACAAAACAATACTACATAAAGTGAGTCCCCTGAATTTTCCTCTCCTCTAATCTAATAACAGAAACTATTGAACCTATAGCTATATAACCAGCAGATCATGCTTTCCGTTATGGACTGGATTTGATTCGGTCCATTCGACCCCCAAGTATGCATGACCTTTTTGCCGATACCGATGCAACTCAGGCATGAAATCGTGTAATTTCCTCCAGGACATACGCCATCTTATAAAAGATCCGAATACTTGGCTGGAGTCCGCAGTATTTTACCCTTCTACTAGATGAAATCGCTACCTATCCATGGCATGAAACCGCGTGTTTCTTCCAGGACGTCTTCCATCCTTAAAAGTTCTAAAACTGGAACTAATATTTCGTAAAGCCAAAAAGCGAAATTAATCACCTTCGGGCCCCACGTTGGGCGCCATTTTTTGTAATGTGCGAGTAGTGATCTGAAAAAATGTATTTCTCAGGTTCGCCGCTAGATGGACTTTGGCACACTGATGTTAGGGCTTTAGCTCGCCGGGAATGGGGGGTTCGTGTCCATCTTTTTACTCACACTATCAAAAAAAATATCGTGCCAAAATAAGTTTGAAGATACGACGAAACAAATTAAACATGGAACACTGAACAAGACATGTAACGCAAAGGTACCCTAAAATAATCGGACTGACATTTGATGATAGGAACTTCATCCACTAGGTGAGGCTGACTTCAAACGACTCGAGTCCCCGAGACTAGATGAAAGTGTCTCGTACAGGCTGCCCTCCCCTTATGACATGTTTCAGTCATCCATGACATTACCAGTTGCCTGAATTAAACCAAAATGTTTAGGTAATGTCCCAAAATCTACTTACCACTGTTTCATTTTACACCCGCTACATTTCAACCAACAATTAAAATCCTAACACATATTTTCGTTTCAAAAATACAAAAATGTTATTTATTAATACAGTTGGTAATATAATCAATCAAAGTCATTATCAGACATGATCATCCTGGATGCAAATACAACTTAAACAAAATCACTAATAATATCTAAAAAAAACTAAAATATTAAAAATGTATAAATGATTAGACTCTAATATTTTACATGTAATTAGCAAAAAAAAACGAAAGTATTTAATAATATGGGATAATAAAATTCAAAATTTGTATTCCATTAAGAATAAAAATAATTATTTACGAAAAAAAAGCAGTATGAAAAATTCTATAAATAATCAAATGAAACTTTTCTTTTAATCGTTAATCTCGCCTATGTTTAATTTGATTATTTATATTTTAAGGTTTTCAAATTCTATCAGTTTGACATTAATTTAGATATATATTTTTTGTTTATGTTTATTGTTTTTTTTTTATATTTATTTATTTAAATACTTATTTATTTATTTATTTAAATATTCATTTATTTTATTATTTAGTTATTTAATGTATTTAATTATTTATTTTTATTTATTTAAATATTTATTTATTTCATTATTTAGTTATTTAATATATTTAATTATTTAAATATTTATTTATTTAAATATTTATTTATTTATTTAAATAGTTATTTATTTAGTTATTTATTTAATATATTTAATTATTTAAATATTTATTTATTTCATTATTTAGTTATTTAATATATTTAATTATTTAAATATTTATTTATTTAAATATTTATTTATTTCATTATTTAGTTATTTAATATATTTAATTATTTAAATATTTATTTATTTAAATATTTATTTATTTCATTATTTAGTTATTTAATATATTTAATTATTTAAATATTTATTTATTTAAATATTTATTTATTGCATTATTTAGTTATTTAATATATTTAATTATTTAAATATTTATTTATTTAAATATTTATTTATTTATTTAAATAGTTATTTATTTAGTTATTTATTTAATATATTTAATTATTTAAATATTTATTTATTTAAATATTTATTTTATTATATGGATTTAATATTTACAATTCCTGATTCAAAATAAAACGTTTTTGTTTTCGCTTTAACTGTAGATCTATTAAAATACTAGTATACAAAATAATCGACTATTAACTATTTTTGTTATTTATTCCCATAGTTTAGTTAATTTGTATATTATTTTATTTTCAATTGTAATGTTATAAAATCTTATTTAAATGAAAACGAAAAAACTAAATTTCCACTTTAAAATCAAATTGTAATTTTTGCTTTAGTATTTCTTTCATGGTTACTGTAAATTCTAAATTCTATTATAATTTTCTTACTTTATAATAAAATTGTTCTTTCCAATTTTAATTTTATTGTAATTATGTAATAATTTAACCTAAATCAGTATTTTTCGTTTTCTTTTAAATTCCGAATCTAATTTACTTATCGTCTAATTGGAAATTAAACATCGACCCCATTTTCTCAAATCGGATTTCAATTTTCCTGCTTTTAAACAAAATTGTAATTCCTTTTTAAGTTTTAATCAGATTAGATTTTTGTTTTTTTTTTCTTTTTTTGTTCGAATTTAATTTTCTTTATTTTATTAAATTCAAATCAAATCATAATTTCTCTTTGATATTATATTTTTTTCTTTTAATTTCAAATTAAAATTAAAATTCTTTTATTTTTTTTAATATTACTATTAAGTCAATTTAGAATCGAAAATTAAAATTTCAAAATCAAACTTTAATTCCAATTTAAATCAAATTATGATTTCTTTTAATTTTGAATGAAATAGCAAGTTTTCAATTTTAATTAGATTCCTTTAATCACTTTAAAACAAGTCATGATTTTAACCATTTTCTAATTTTTGAATATTTAGATCAAATTTAATGAGAAGCAAACTATAATTTTGAAATTTAAATCAAAGTTTTTTCAGTTTCCTTTCTTTTTTTTCTATTACTGCAAAAATAATCTGATAAATTCTTAATCCCCTTATAGTATTTATCCTAAGCTAAAATTTACTTTTTTTCAATATTTTAATTTCTAATTTTACTTTAAATTATGACGCTAATTTGTAATGACTGGTATGGGCAGTTTTTTCTTTATTATTAATAACTTGTTTAATGTTTTTTTTTTTATTTGATTGATTTTATTTTACTTTATATTTACTCAGGTTACTAAATGAAAGTTATCTTTTACTATTCCTTACGTAAAAATAAAAAAAATACTTATTTAAATATTGAGCCATAGAGATTTAAGTTCTTTTCGAATTTTTTTTTTTATATCAAAATGTTAATCAACAACTTAACCCTAATAAGTACTAAAAACCAATATTTTAATAAACATGTTTGATAGGAAAGATAATTATTTTATGAAGTGTTAGGATCTAGTATGTTATAGGAGAAAAAAAAATTGTACGATATGAAAATAGTGCTACAAACTAAAATGTTATACTATAAAATGTTTTGTGGTATAAAATATTTTGTCAGATAAAATAAATTTTATTTAGACGATAAAAATGAATGATATTAAATATTTTGTGATTTAAAATATTTTGAAATGGTACATAACCTTTTTCTTTTATAGTATACCATGCGTAGATTGTGGCAACAATATGCAAATTATGTCTGATATACTTTAGTTAAATTTTCTTCCTTACTTTTATTGTAAATTATCAATATAATTATTCTTTTTAAAAAGGTTGAATGAATAAGCTTAGATTTTGTTTCCTTGTTGTAATTAAATTAAAAATTATGATTTCTGTTATTCCGCCCTTGGTCCTGTTTTATTAACCAAAACTGTAAGGGCTGTTACAACCGACTTGCAGAATAAAACAGAAAAATTTTAGCGGTTAACTAACTTTTGTTTCAGGACTTTTTCTCTCCCGAATTCAAGTACCGATTTGGTATTTTCCTTTAAGTATACAATGGCGTTCCGTATCTAAAGATTTCCCCCTTTTTTTTTTTTAAGAAAGTCTATTCTATGTTTACCTGGTGACACCGGCTCATTAAGTTTTCCTTACTGCCGCAATCGGCCGTTAAATATGGTTCCAACTGTAGCCGAACCACGTTTTTGATGACGTCACTACTTTTTACTATCAAATCAGAGCTCTTCCTCTTCTTGTTTTCTTTCGCCACCATTCAACCGGTCCTCACTTCAATGGCCGTCTTTCTATATTGTACAAAAGCCAAAATTAACACTTGTCACAGTTATACTTTCCGTTCCCTCATATTTCCCAAGTAAATTTTCCCTCACATAATCCTTTTTTCCAACTTTTACTTTTTCTCTATCTACCAAATATTCATTTCTTCTTGGCACTCACCCTTTTCTCAACACACGCTTCCAAAAAAAAACTTTTCTCCGCACGACTGGTTGACTAAACCAATAAACCTCCAGTCGTGTTCGAATCTATTTGTCCCCAACTAACCAAATTGCTGCTTCCGAATACAAACTTCCAACCACGTTGTATAGATAAATTGTTCACTATGTATAAGGTTATGATGATGATGTTCACTATTGTGCGCACAGTACCTGTTGCATCAACCACTTCTTAACCATTAATAAACCACGCCATTCATTTATCAGAACACTTGCGCGCGTAACGTGCTGTTGCCTTCGGCAGCAATCGTGTAACTTGGTTCGGTGCAAATTCGCCGCACTACGCACAATTACCTCCCTGGGGGTGCTTACGGCGAGTGGTTGACAGAGTTTCCAAGTGTGTTACAAAACCACGTCTACACTAGCTATTGTATGTCGTGTGCCAAAACATTATGCAGGCCTACGACTATGATGTGCTATGTACACACACCCTTCACAAGTTAAAACAATAACAAGAAAAAAAACTCCAAGAAAAATACCGTCATTCATAGTGGCCGTCACACTCTAATATGATAGGGTATTTAGTTTCTAGATCATGTATGGATGAAAATAGAACTAAAGATAAAGAAATGGTAAGGAAACAGATTCTCAATATAACAAAACATGCTAAAATAGACCCTTTTTCAAATGGTATCTTAAAAAAGTCCAAGGTTAATTTTTAGGAGGGTACATCGAGCACTTTTTTGGTGAGTCGCTCTAATGTACATAATTTCTATTCAATGGTGAAATGATCATGCATATATCGGTATTGTAAAATTAACTTCAGCCGGCTAATGATTCCGTTAATAGTTTACCGCCGCTACCGATTTCTTCCCGGCATAGATTCTGGCACAGCTGATGTGAGATGGTTTATCAGAAGAAAATAGAGCATGCTCTGATTGAAATCTTTTCAGATGACTTCCCTACAAGAAGACTACCGGTCATTTTACTAGTTATATGACCGGTAGTGTTGACCAATATATTGGGTAGAGTTTCTATTAGTTTATTAATTATTTTATTTTTATTTTCATTATAAATTAAATTTTTTATTAAAAAAATATAATCGAAGTGCATTAATGCATTACAGTCAGGAAATTAGATTTCAGAAAAGTAAATACCACGTACCATTATTTCTGTGGCTGCTTTTTAACCAATCGCAAATATTAAATTCACAAATTTTTACACGCGTATGACAAAAATATATTAAAATATTGGCATTATTTTCAAAATGTTAGTTGTACCATTCTAACATATATGTTAGAGTGGAATAACTAATGTAAAATTGTTGCAAGTGTGTTAGTAATTTTTTTAGTTAGTCTGCTTTTACACGTTTCATCTTTTGATGCTCAACTCTTATGTTTTTAGGTGAGAGAAGAAAGAAGAAAGGGGGTTAGTACGGAGATGCCTGTACTCGGTCAGTACGCTTTGTGTTTTTATTCGTTGGTATATGCACAACGATGGCTGCATGTAATTTTTTTCTTTTTTTTTCTCTTTGATTCGCTATTAATAAAATTGTTGTTGTTTTGTACCGAAAAAAGTTGAAACCGATTGCTGCGTGTGAATATATTGGCATCTTTAAAAGGGAATTGATTAGAAGTTGAGCATCAAAAGATGAAACGTGTAAATTCAGACTTATGGTTATGCATTGTAGGGTTAGTATCTGACTTTTGCACACAGAATACTAACAGAACTGTAAAAAGTGACGTGTGATAAAGGCCCAAATCAGTTGCGAGGGCAGCTTTCGAAGAAAGAGATAAAAAGCTTTTTTTGAAGCGGTAATGTTAAAAAGCAAGCCAGAATAATTTATACACAAATTTCGTGATCAAAACAAAATTACCAAAAGCAAACCAGTTTCCTTTGTGTTCATTGTTTGCGCCAGAAATATGATGCAAAGAGAAATGCAAAAGGGCAGCTTTCTTAGAAAGAGACAAAAAAAAACGCAAAATCTTCTGTCTCGTGACATTTCTGTTAGTAATCTGTGCTTTAACAGAAGAAATGTATGTATTTTGCTGTGGAAAATTTGACAAGTCAGCTGTAGAAAACATGTCGTGTACATTCAGCTTAAAGTCCTGCGAAAATTATTTTCAGGAAAAGAATTTATATTGGACGCATAGTAAATTATGGATCAATCGTCAATAAATTATAAAGTCATTTCTGGTATTATAAAACCTAAATTAATTAAGTTAAATTTCAACATAGTAGTGAAATTTGTGTAAGCGTTTTATACGGTTCAAAGTGCGATTCAGAAGGTTGCTTTATATGGGACCCATGGTAAATTATGGATCTATATTCACGAAATTGCTAGGGTATTATTTCTAATCATATGAAATTATGACAGACCAAATTCTATTACAAGAGCATGATTCGCTACGGTATCGATCGTACTGAACAGTTTTTCGACTTAAAATTACTCTAGAACCCAAAATATTTATATGTGTATAGTATTTATAAGGCCTAAGATATGTAAATATTAAAAAAATTGTACACCAAATGACAAACTTAGTATGCCCTCATTCACCACTAGTGGTAGACGATTTAAGAATACTTAATATTACTGTTTTACGGAAATTATAACAATTTGTTTGTTTATTCCTTTTATTACGTTTTAATTCGTCATTTTACAACAAATAAAACGTTAAATCTCTTATTTGGCGTACTTAGGATGACGATGATGTTGAACAAGCGGCAGTTATGAATGTTTCAGATTTTAAAATTGTGATAAAAACAATTTACAAAATTACATCACACTTACAAGAGTAACACTTATAATGCCTCGTTCTTTATAATGAGCTTGATGATGTGTAAGGAAATTAAATTACTTTATATATATTTTTTTGTCATAAGAAAAATGTTTATTAAAAACTTTTAAACATCAAAATTAATAAATTTAAGGCTTATTTTCAGAAGACACATCATTTACTTAAATGAAAAAAAATGTGTTGAAATATTATGAATTTTTTTTACTTTTTAGTACAATATAATCAATAAATCAAAAATATCTTCGATGATTTTTGCAGCTTCTTTCCGCAAAAATAATATCTATGTACATATCTATAAATTTTTTTAAACTGGACTTAAAACTCAATCATTCAAAATGAATTAAATTAAACCAAGGAAGACGAATAAATCTACGGTCAAACTAAAGATATATTTGGATCCTCACACTATCACACAAGTATTAAGTATTATGCCGAAAATGTATCCATGATCTCATTATTGTTTAAAAATTTTCAAAAATAATAATAACAACTTATCGTGACAGTGCTGTATTTTTCTTACAATTTGTTACTCAGCGTTTCCACATGCAAGTAATTACTTGCAAGTAGTGTATACGTATTATCAACGAAAAATCGAGGAAACAGCCGAAAACGTGTGAGTGTATTGAGATTTTCGAACTTGTACTTGCATGTGGATACTGGGGGTTAGACTTGTGTGATAGTGTAAATTACTCGTAAAGGCCGTTACACACTATCCCACAAAGTCTTACGTATTTTTCAAAAATGCTTCCCTGATCTAATTATTCTTTGAACGTTTTCAAAAAACAATAACAACTTATCATGACAGGGTTGCATTTTCGTTCATTACTAAAGACTTTGTGAGATAGTGTAAAACGGCTTTTAGTCTGAGTTTAGACGGTTCATTCTTTACTGAAAAGATTCTTCCTTTTTCTTCTTTGAACAAGAATTGGCGTTCAAATGATTCATGTCATGTTGAAGACATGTTTTTTATTTTGTATAGTCGTGCGTATGAATGTGTGCTTTTTGATATTGAAAACAAAAACAAAATTAAGCAACGAATGAAAAAGCAAAGCGTACTGACAGTACAGACATGTGTGTACTCGTTTCTTTTCCCCTCTCCCCTCTCGCCAATAAAGTAGCAATCTTTTCAGTAAAGAATGAACCGTATAAACACAGACTTAGTAATACTTGAAGCCAGCGATGCCACGACCAAGAATAATTTGTAACCGATATATAAAAATAATGTAACCAAAAGCGAAAAAAGGAACCAAAAATATATTTGGGTTATATTGTAATAATGTTCTAACATTTAACAATGGTTTAAAAATATTGTTGTTGCTTTGTCAACAAAAAGTGTCTTAAATTAATAGAACTTTTCTTGGTATGTTTATTGTGCTGTCGTAGTTAACCAGAAGAGTCCTGTACTGAGCGGCTGAGCCGAATCGCAATAGTTTTTGTAGCCGTCGCAAAAGGAAGAAACGTGTATGTGTGGCATACCATAAACGTAAACAAACGCATACAAGCACATGTAAGCAAAATGTAAACAACTTTTGACAGCTCAAAAGAACATAAACAATGATCATCTGGCTTCTTGCGCAGACCTGTTCAATGGGCATTGGTACAAGTAAAATCAAAAATAATAAAAAAAATTCAGATGGTTACAGTTTTAAAATTTTTACAAAAACAACGTGAAAATTTCCTGAGTTGATTTTAGTTGTTTTTGTAATTGTATAAAAATGCTACCATCTTCAATATACTGTGTTAAAATGCACCTCTGGTGTGATGAAAATACATAAGTTTCTAAAATGGTTTAGAAAAAAATCATTTGCCGACCGACCGCTTGTCAGATTTTGTGTTCGTATTCTTTCTTACTCAATACATTTTGCTTTTACATGGTATGATTCTTATTCTACATAATGTCGTAACACAATGTATTACCTTGTAAACTAGCCTTTAGGTGTATCTGATGCAAACTCAGAAACTAGATTTTTAAAAGGAATCCCTTTTTCTATAATTGTTCTTTTGAGAAGCTCAAGCATTTCTTTTGCAGTCGATGATTCACTCTCTTGGAAAAAAAAGAATAATGTACCCGGGATTTTTCGTCGTTTTGATAAATTGTGATAAAAGCTATGTAAATTCTGCTAAATGTTAGGAGCTAATGTTCCAACCATCTTTAAATCGGCTCTCTATACGTTTCCATTCTTTTAATTACATTTTAAGGTTTTGCCAAGAATATTAAACCTTTTAACTTCTTGTGACAAAATAATAACAAAAATCAGTGCTACAAAACGTTAAAATTATAAATTACACATAAATTACACATACAGTAAATTTTCACATGGAAACAAAAATTACACATGATATGTGTAAATACACGTGAGCTGGCAGCACTGCTTTGCATGAACATTGAGTAGTTTTAAGACTACTCCGTTGTAATGCAAAACTGGGTTATATGGTCCACTCCTAGGACATCGTAATGATAAATAGCTATTTATAGCTATTTCTATAGACCACCTTTTAACCATATATTTGGATTTTTTTTTGGAGTACTCCTACTCCTTTATGGACTACTCTTTATATGCATGTATGGACAAGTCTCGTAATCTGCAGGGTAGTTGTAAACAAATGCAGATTTTTTTACAGTGCACAGAAAAAATTATTTTTCGAATTCAAACAAAAAATTTGTAAAATCAAAACATTTTTTGTCTGAAATCGGTCCTACAAACAAATTCGCATATTCAAACAATTTATTTGCATTTTGTTTACTAAAAAAAAACACTGATTTTTTCAAACAAATAATTTACAGAATCAAACAAATAGTTTACTGAAATTCATATAAATTTCAAACAAATAATTTTGCTGAATCAAACAAAAATTTTTTGCACAAGCAATGACGCGCACCCAAGCTATCACTGAAGGAGAAGATGAAGGCAGAAGCAGAGTGGCGGCTGGCTTTAAGACACATGTTTTGTTGGAATAATTTTTGAACGAAGTCTTGTTTATACCAGGGGTTTCCATTTCTTTGCACAATTGTGCATACCACTACAAACACATATTTTTATGCTCTTCAATTCAGTCGTCGGTGTGACTTCGACAAGTGTACATGTTTAGCGGATGCTATATTATTTTGTTTCAGCTTACACTCAAAAATATTGTGCGGTCAAAAATGCTTTTGGTAACATCCAATGCCTTGCGTGCAATATTTAGAGTCTAAATTTTAAGACTTAAATGCAGAGTAATATAACATTTCTATTTAATTTTAACATAATTTAAATTGTTGAAAATATTTAACAGCAAAGCTAACGTAAATTTTATAAAGTAACTTTTTTTAACAATAACATTTACTGCAACGTTTAAGCTAACGATATGTGTTTTGTTTGTGAAAAAAAATTCTTTGATACCTGTAAAAGGGTCCCTTTTGCTTTCTTTAAAAAGACGTACCTAAATGCAGAAATTATTAAGAAAAAAATTAGCCAAGGGAATTTGTTGGTATTTTGCTTGTAAAAATATTTTGGTTTCTGTACCAATCGCGTCGGTGGGTTTTTTCTTTCTTTGAAAACACTTTTCTTAAGTAAGTAGAAATATTTAAAAAAACAAGTAAAAAAGTCTTGTTTTGCTACAATTTATGTGTAAATAACCTCTACACATAAAAGCAAATGTGACAGTAGGTAAAATGTTTGGGTAAGAAGATGTGTTCTTTATTGATGTATTAAGGAAACTTTAATGTTTCGCACTATTTTTATTGCTTACTTTTTTATGCTACAATTATTTGACCGAGCCCAAAGAGTTAAGGAGAAACGTCCTTTGGGTTCTTGAGACCCAAAAAACAAATTTATATTCGCGGGTTTTCAGATAACAAATCTGGAGTAATTAAAACACGCGTCTTTTTTGATGGTAAAATTATTACTGACATTTTTATTATTTATATTTGTTTTTATATTCTTAGTTTATTAAAATTATTGTGAGAAAAGAATAAAGTGCATACTTGCATTTTAATTTACTGCAGGGCAGGAAATTAAGCAACCGAAAAAAATTAAAAAGTTCGAATTAAAGTTAAATTTAATTTAGCGCACAAATATTTCTTGAGAAATTTAAGACAGAAATATTGGCACGTTGTTTTGCAATTTCCTGTCTTTAAGAAAATTAAGCAATGTGTGAAATTAATTTATGTCAACTGCCGGAATTAATCCAGACATAATTAGTTGGAATTTATAGTACTTATTCTTTTCTCATTGTTGGTAATAATAATTTCATTTATGTTTAAATGTAATTATTATTACCTGTGTTTGTGTGTATGTACATGTAAAATACATTGTTTTAAATGATATTAATTCTTGTGGACATAACATTAAGGCTCAGTAAGTCTTTACTTTCTGTTCTGTTACGAACCAGCTGATTTGTTTTTGTTATTAAAAAACCTGTGAAATTGATTAGTTTTTCTGTTCTGTTGCGGTTCAGTTTGATAAATTCAAAAACTTGTAAAGTAATTGTAAGTGACCAAAATAATAATAAAAAATACATTAATTAAATTTTATTTTTTCAAATTTATGTGCATAAAAGTTATTGAAATAAAACAATGGATGGTGCAAAACTAATAAATTTGTCATAAATGGCTAATAAGTTGCTACAGAAAAAGTAACTTTTACAATTTTGAAACAGAACAGCACGGAACAGAACAGAAACAGAACAGAAACTATAATAATCGACTTATAGGCCAATTAAAAAAACACGAATTTGCAGTTCATAATTTTCACTGCATAATTCATCAGACCGCTCTTGCATCGAAATGCATAAATGATACCCCAGCTATGAAGACAGCAGAGGATATAATAAATAAAATTCGAGGCGGACATCATGCGCTTACCCACCGAAAAGTTGTAACCTTTTTAAAAAACAAAAATGCTGTGAATTGTGACCTGAAAATGTTTACAGAAGTTCGGGGGCTAAGTCGCGGTGATTGCCTGAATAGACTTTATGATTTAAGAGAAGAAGTTCTTCATTTTCTAGAAACTGAGAAAATAGAAAAAGTTTTAGTCCAGTGTTTAAAAGACAATAATTTTATTTTAGACTTAGCTTTTATGGCAGATACGACAATTATGTTAAATGAACTTAATTTGGAATTGCAAGGAAAGGAACGCAATATGTGCGACTTGTCAAAAATCATTCACAATTTTAAAACAAAACTTTTTCTTATCAAAGTTATTTTCGGGAATACAAAATTTATTATTAATACGATTTCCGTATGACGTGCTAAATTCCCAGTTTTTCATATTTTCTAATTTTTTCCCAAATTAAAAGAGGTGATTTTTCCAACTTTCCAAAAACTTCAGTTGTTTACAGAAATCTCGAAATCGAAAAAAGATATGAATATGCCGAAATATTTGAAACACTTTTCAATAATTTTCAAGACAGTTTTCAAGATTTTGTAATTTTACAACCGCTATTAGATCTTTTCGAAAACCCTTTTCGTTGCGATGTAAGCAACTACGAATTTGATATTCAATCAGAACTAATCATACTACGAAGCGAAGTAAATGCCCCAGACGAAAATAATATTGTGGAGTTCTGGAAAGATTTGGATGGCGAGTTCTATCTTGAACTAAAAAAAAATTCATTGAGGTGCCTCTCTTTATTCGGCACTACTTACCTATGCGAACAAATTTTTTCGGATTTAAAATTAATTTGTTCCAAGCAACGTAATAAATTAAGTTCATCCCATTTGAAAAGCATTCTACTATTACGAAACTGCCATAAAAGTATAAATTTAGAAGATTTTATTTTATAACTTGTATAACACAAGGGAAAAAAATTAAAAATTTTTTGTGTTGCTAGAAAATTTGTAGCAGTTCTTTACCAATTCAATGTCGCTGACTTTAAAACTGCACTTTTTTTCTATCAGCTGTGATTTGCGTGCAATATTTATTTTTTATGAATTTTTAAAACATAAAAATCTTTAATTTTTAACAATTGTTTGATAAGATATTTGAAACTGATTTAGAGTCAAAAAGCTTCCAAATAAAAAAAGTGTAGTTTTAAAATCAGCGACATTGAATTGGTAAAGAATTGCTACAAATTTTTTATCAAAAAAAAATTTTTAATTTTGTACCTTTGTGTTATACAACTTATAAAATATATTACTAACATTTTATTTCGGCTGTAAATAAATGAATTCTCTCAATTTGTTTACTCTCTGGTACTCACTAATACACAACCAAACAAATTTTGGAAATCCCTGGTTTATACACACAATGTTTTTCTTCATCACTCACTGTTGCTGTATCCTTTCCTTGGCTAAAGAAGAAGAAATGTAACAAACAACGGCAGCAGACCGACTCGATATGTTTTTCGTCATCATTTTATTTTTGTATTTGATGTATTTAAGTAAACAGTTTTCAAAAATTGAATACGGGATTTTGTTTTTCATTCTTTTTTTCCAACTTTGAAACCAACCAAAAATTTATTTTGTGTCTTATAATGTGGTTGTTGTTTCTGTTGTTTAAAAAAGAATGAAACCTTTTTTTTACCTGGAATTTTTTTTTGTTTTTTTACTAATAACCTCGTCGCGCTATTTTATCATCTTTCTTCTTGTTGTACTTTTTTAAAGCGTCCAAAAATAAACTGTATGTGTTGTTGTTCTTATATTTCACATAAAGAAGTGTTGCTTACGATCAAATAAAAAATGCAAAAAACGACAACATTAAAGAGCTTTAAATATTTCATACAAAATTATGAAAAATTGAAACCAATAAGCGCGTATATTATATTATTGAAAAGTTGTCAACATTTTTGTTGGTTAAATAAAAATCAAACAAAAATATTAATTGAATCAGTAAAAAAATTTGTAGAAATTAAAAAAAATTTCAAACAATCGTTTGTTTGAAAATAATTCGTCAATAATTTTTTCTGTGTGGTGTCAGAAGTTTTTTGTGTTGCCAGAATTTTTAGCACAAAAAATAAAATACCATAATATGTACTGGAAATTTACAAATTACAAATTTGCACAATGACTATCTTGATTACCCTTACTATTTTCTTCTCACTTCAGTTTAAAATTTTTGTGTCTTAAGAAGTAATAGTGTCTGTTGGTATCTTGTTGGCTCATAAGCCGCTGCAGCTGGATCGATTTTTTTAAAGGTTTACCTTTACAATTTTACGAACATACAAAGTTAACAATTGTTTTCGTCAATTTTAAAAGCTTTAAAAGTTTCGCTATACGTTGTGGTATGAAAGTGCACACTTGAGTTAAATTATGCGGTAGATCTTTAAGATGCTTTTTGCTCGGTGGAAATATAGTCATATTAAACGGAATGGATCATTAAAAATAGCAAATAATGGCTATCTAGACTTTAAAGTATATGCCAGGTTGGTTCAAAAAATCTTTTCTCATATCGATTCTAATAGCGTAAGTATGTTGAATTTATGGTTGCATTAGCTATCTTATTATGTTTTTATTTAGATCCAATTTCGTACAAACTAATTTTATTTCAATCAATCAATCCATATATACATGACAATAGCTCCCAAAAATAGCTTTTAAAGCCATAACTTCCTTTAAAGTGTGGTATTGATATATATATAGACGACAATAACTTTTACGGTGGCATCTACGTCTCAAATTGACCATGGGTTCAATATAAAACCCTCTCCTAAAATAGTTTTGTTCTTGCGGCTCCATGATTCAATTTGTTTTAAAAAACTCTGATGTAGGGTATCATATGATAGGACTCTTTTACTTGTTCAATTAAACATTTATTAAATTTTGTATAACGTTTGTTAGATCAAACATCAATTAG
Organism: Pollenia labialis; assembly: GCA_949318255.1. Lineage (NCBI taxonomy): Eukaryota > Metazoa > Arthropoda > Insecta > Diptera > Polleniidae > Pollenia > Pollenia labialis. The sequence continues at coordinate 105,014,779 of OX439143.1, read as the reverse complement.
TTTCGCACTTTAATAGAAATGTATGCGTGGCATACATGCTAATAAATTAAAATGCTTATTACAGGATTTTTAATTTTTTTGTTCCGATTATGGCTTAAAATTTTTGTAATAAAATGGGCTTTACAATAAAATTATTAAACATCAAAACATCTTCCGAAATAACAATACATAATTGGTAAAAAACGTTAATATTTCCATAAAATTTTATTTTTGATGCGCTATAATTCAAGCATCTTTTATCCACTCACCGCGTAATTTATTGTCTTAAAAAAAAAGATATTATTATTTTAATTGACCCAGACTTTGACTCTGGATAACGGCTGACGGCTGAGATCTAATAAATAAGATGTGATTGAAGAACACTGAGCTCATAGCTTTAGCATGCAATAAATAAAAAAAAGAGTCAGAATGGTTTAAAAACTTTAATAAAGTTTTGATATGTCTACCTGTGTTATTACAAATATCGATTATAAGAATTTTCAATCTTAAATATTTTTAAAACAAGAGCTAACCTTAAAAAACAGTTACCGTCACTGGATTCAGCTTCAACGAATTAGGTATACGCGGGGTAACCATATCGTTACGTTTTAGAACCATCGCAGTGTAATCATCCCTATTAATATTCATCTGGATCCTTTTGAATTTCTAAGACGACCTAACCAAGTCCGATCGTTTGTTTAAATCGGCGGCATGAGATAACCCCCCAAAAATTTGGGTATTATTTAATTTTTGTTTGGGGCTTTATTTCATTTCGTTGGGAGTTTATTTAATTTTCAAAATTGGGGTTTTATTGCACACGAAATAAGGCCTGCACTTTGTGGGGTTGTCTTATAGTTTATTTGGGGGATTATCACGTTAGAGCTCGCAATAGAAAGCTTAGAAAAATTCTATCGGTCTATTTATTGTTGGAGAAAATTTTTTTTACGAGGTGACTATATTATGGTTAATCATGATCATAAAATCGTTAAAATTAACCACAATTCGACCCGAAATTTACTATAGTTTAGTTGAAATTAACCATAATTTGGCCGAAGATTATAATATTATGGTCAACATTAACAATAATTGGTGAAAGTTAACCATGATATGTTCAACATTATTTATAATTTAGTCAAAAGTTACTATATTATGGTCACTATTAGCAATTATATGGTCAATACATATTTTGAGTTAAATTATAATTTTATTTGGTTTTTTTTCAGCGTTTAAAAAACTGCAGTCAATGTAGAAAAACTGCCATTTCTTCCACTTCTTAATTTGTCATTGGCCAAAAAAATTTTGCTTTTGCTTCTGAATTATAAAATATAAGTAGTCGCTGTCGTCAAATCAATTAAAAAAGTGAAAAGTTTAACATAAATATTTGTTTTTTGTTAGACAGCTTTTGGTTTCGAATGCAGTTTTTTTACTTTTGTTACATGTTTATGTTATTCTTTTATAAGCTACCGTTAAATTAAGTTGACTGTAACTCATTTGCCAGTCCGCGACGATCTTCATCAGCATTCTTTTGGGTTTACTTGTTTGCATATCTATGGACATTTTTTGTATTTAAGTAAATAATAAAAAAAAAAATAATCTGAGAATAATTAGCAAACCAAACAAGTGGAAAGCGTATTACTATTATAAGAAATTAAACAGACAGTCTTAAAAATTATAATATTTTTGTTGTATTTTATAATACAGATGGTCATATTGGAAGTTTCAAGGAAAAATGTGTATGTTATGGTAACTAAAATATAACAACAACATTTTGTTTATCATTACAATTGTAATATTAAAAACAACAATAACGTGTTTGGGCACACTTCAGCCATGTTTTTTCTGCGTGTTCAAGTCTAAATGAAAAAATAATCATAATATGTGATCACTCATATTTTCGACCGAAAATCGATTTTTCATATGCAAAACTAAAAAAATCCTTAAATCGTTAGTAACTTCGTAAATAGAAGCCTAAAGTCAATTTGAATATCGACAAGAAAATCGTGAAAACTAGTGCTAATAAAAATTGTCAGTCAGCGATAGGCAATATTTTTCCGGAACGAAATGCACTGTAAAATAGGTCGATTACGGATGGCATCTGAACTTCAGTTGTGCTGCCACCAGCGAAATCAGGCAATACCATTGATGTAAAAATATAAAATAAGAAAAAATAATATCTTAGCTGTAATTTAGGGCTTAGCAAATACAATTTTTTGAAGTTCTGAAATCTTAATAAACATACCTTATAGTCTAGGGTGTGACTGATGAAAATTTTTTGGTTTGTAATGGCTTCTACCTGGTTTAATGTAGTATGTAGGTATGTGAAAAAGAAAAAGGGGCTTAATTTGGAGGCGTGCCATAATGGTGATAATATTAAAATCTATGCATACGTAGTTTTAGAAGGACTTTCTAGGCACGTAAAAAAAATTGGACATTCGGGGGAAGGATCCAAGATGGCGTAAGTGGCGCCCAGAATTTGAGGTTGGATAAAAAAGTCATCCAAGGCAAAAATGAAGCCCCTGTCAAGCCAAAAACGACGATATGTGATATGATCGGACTTTAAATGACAGCGCTACATGTAAAAAACCAAAAGGGCTGTATTTTGGGGCGTGGCAAACAATTTTTTTTCCTGTTTTAGAAACTTCATTGACTGGCACAACTTTTTTTTTCGACCACCCTAATTCTGCTCCACAGAATAAAACAAATAAATTAGCTTCTGCGCTCATTTTTACTATTTGTTATATATATTTTTATTTTTGAACACTCTCATTAAATAATTGTTTGATCCAAATAATTGTTTTAGTCTGAACGCATATCAAACAGGATTTAATTTATTTTATTTAACACTATTTGCCAACTGTTTTTACAAACAAAAATTGTCAAATATTTGAGCTTAGTTTAAACATTAAACAAAATATTTTTTTGTTTCACACGGTTTGAAGCAAATATCAGAACAAAGAAACTAAGGCCCATTTACACAACTTACCGATAGTTTAAAGTAGACTCTAACCGGCCTTATAGAAAGTGTTCCATTATTAAAACTGTACTTTAACCTAAAGTGAGCGATAAAGTAGATTAAGGTTTATCCTACTTGGTAGGTTTAAGTAAAGTTGTAAAAATGGGACACTTTTTATACGGCCAATAAAATCCTACCCTTAGCTATCGGTTAGTTGTTAAAACGGGCCTTAGGGTTTTAATAAAAAATAATATGAATGCATGTTCATAAATATATTCATAATAAAAATTATTTTAACACCTTTATTAAGATAAACTTTTTGATAATCAAGGAACTTAAACTTTCCAAAGCACACTTTTATATGATTTAAAGTTCGTTTTCGCTCTTCGTCTCCCCAAACAAAAATTTAATGGCTTTGTGAATAAATGTCCAAATATATCATAAACATTTTATCCCCTGCAGAATATTGTAATGAAACATAAAAATAAAGTAAAAAATATAAAAATGAATAGAATTTCTTACCATAAAATGAATAAAAGATAAACTTAAAGATATACAAAATTTTATTTTTTATTTCCTTCAAATGGAAATTTTTACTAAAAAATGAACAAAAGATAAAGTTAAAGATACGCAATTTAATACTTTTTTTCTTCCTTAATTTTGTTACGTCTCCTTATCCTGCTTTAAGAAGACCTTTATCCTTTAGTATTTTCGCATCAAAATCCACAAAAAACGTTTGTCTTGTTCGCGATAATCATTGCCACGAATTGACTTTCCGTTAGTAGACAACATTTTTTTGTTGAATCAAAAAAAGAAAGAAATATGTATGTAGTACAGGGTGTGGCGTAAAAGTAACGTTAATATTTAATAAGTAAATAAATTTGTTGCTTACGTTGTGTTTTTTTTTTTCAAAATTAACTTTTAAAAACTTGCGAAATCTATGATGGAAACCAAAGCTATTTTAATTATGATAGGCAGCATTTGATTATTCGATTTTCACCTCAATGGTCACGTGATTAACAAAATTGCAGAATATGTGGCACCCAAAATCCAATAATAATTGTTAAGCATCAAATGCATCTACTTAGATGCACAGTATGGTGTGAAATAACTTTAGAAAATATCATTGGACCATATTTTTCGAAAACGATATAGAAAACAATCCAGAACTGTGGTTTCAACAACATGGAGCTCCAGCTCATACAATTATCCATCTATGGCTCTTTTTTGGACAGTCGAATTCGATTTTTTGGCTTTCGCTTTTTTCTTTGGAATTTCTTAAAGGATAAAGGAACCATTTAATAGCTTAACCCGAATATTTGAGAATATGTGAGGGCACTGGCACTGAAATTTTAAGAAAGTTATATGATATGCTCTAGAATGAACCAGTGAGGTCGAAACAAACAATGGTCACTATTTGAAAGACATTTACCCCTCGTTTCCACAAGCAAGCGCAAGTTCAAAAACCAAAATACACTCAAACTTTTCACTAAAATTTACACAATTTTTTGACTTTCAGCCAATCGGCTATTTCCTCGATTTTTCGTTGATAATACGTATACACTACTTGTTAGAAATGACTTGCATGTGGAAACGTTGGGTTAGGTGTGTGATGAAAATTCAAGTTAAAGTCTTATTTTTTTGTTTAAAATACAACACATGTATATAATATAAAATTATAAGAATACGGTCAAGAAGAAAAGGAAACAGTGTTATCGCTCCTTAGTATTCGGTTCCTACCGTTCCACATGCAAGTACAAGTTCGAAAAACTCTATACACTCATACTTTTTCACTAACATTCACACAATTTTTGTATTTGCAGCCAATCGGCTGTTTCCTCGATTTTTCGTTGATAATACGTATACACTACTTGCAAGTAATTACTTGCATGTGGAAACGCCGGGTAAAGGTGAGAGGGAAGGACAACATGCTATTACTATTATCTATCCCCTCCTATCAATACACTCAGACTTTCTAAAAGAAAATTTCACAGTGTGAACTCAGACTTAGTCTGCCCTTTTGCCTGCAAAAAAAACCAAACATTTTTACAAAAACAAAATACACATGTGGATAAAAAAAACAAAAAGTCAGCAAAATAATTTTACACAAACAAAACATACGAGAACAGACAATACACACACAAGTTGTTCGTGTTTGTTTGTTCATTTCTTAATCAATGTAAAAAAAGAAACATTAAAATATAATATTTGTTTTTTAACGAAGAACATAGTTTATTAAGGGTTGTGTTCGACTAAACAAACAATAAAGGCCATTTCAGATAAAACTTTTGCTTCACGTTGTGTTAGCGATTCGCTTTGACATCCAAGATGAAATATTCATACTAATACGAAACATGTCCCATAAAGTACTTTTAACGCAGAGCGAAGCGAAAAGTTAGGCAACTCTCATCTTTTTGCGCCTTTGACAGACTGCTAGTATAAATTTTTTATTTACAGACGTGCCTCGATTATTCGTGATGGTCGGGACCAGAAGCATTACGGATAATCGATTTTCACGGTTAATCGAATTACAATGTTGATTAAACAGTGTTTTTTAATATTTTTATTATTTAACAAGTGAACATTGTGTACATACATATTTACATTAAAAAAAATTAGTTCAAGAAGTTTATGTACATTTTTAAATTAAATAAGTATGTATACATTAAATTTTCTACTGAAAACATGAGACAAAAAAAGAACATTAAGCTAAAAAAAAGAACACAATTTTTAAAAAAAAGCCGTGTAATGTTGTTTGTCTAATATTTTAGCTGTCATTACGGATAATGGAGGTAATCACGGTTAATCGAAGCAAACAATCTGAAGACATTGCAAAAAAAAAAAAAAAATAATCGACTGATCTTTGGCCATCACGGTTAATCGGGTTTTCCGGTTAACCGGATCACGGATAATCGAGGCCCACCTGTATTTATTTTTAACAAAAAATTCGTGTGTGTTGTCAAAGTGTTAATTGTGACCTACACCTTTTGCGTTACGCTTTTCTATCAAAGTTAGAAACGTCACGCAAAGCGATGAAGTTTTATCTCACATGGCCTTTAAGCTGAAGGTCCACACCACGCGTTACTCGCTTTGTCGCTGTATACGCAGCTGTCAAAAAAGTAGAATCTGTGTAGTTATACGTAGTAAGTTACATTCACAAAAGCGTAGATGCCTTGAAGCGAAAAGTAGGTTTACTTTCTCCTTTTTCAAGCGTCACAAGCAGCGTTCGAACAAATCAGCTTATTTTGACAAATTTAATTTTATTTTTACTTGTGCTGCTGCTGCAAGCGTTGCATGTAATTTGAAACATAGAACGTAATTAAGGTTAGAAAAGCATGCACTGCGTAAAGGCGAACGCTAAATATTGTTCTACATAGTTATTTTCGAACACTGATTAGAAATCCATCTTTAAAAAAATCGTTTTCCATCACACACCTGATTGTCTTTAAAATATAATGAAAACATAATTCCAAATTCTAATTTAAATTTTAATAAATTTCAACGTCAAATAAAATCATAGTTATTTTATTATATCATAACGCAATTTATGCGCCACCCTGTATTGTATGTATGTATGTATCTATATTTCTTATACGTAGACAATTTATAACTTTCGTGATGAATTCCTGTCATATCCTTGAAAGCTAAAAAATAGAAAAAATAACTATCTTTTATGTAGACAATTTACAATTTTCGTGATGAATCCCTGGTAGATCCTTGAAAGTTAGAAAGTAGATAAAATAACTGTTTAATTACTTTAAAAAGTACGATTGAGCGTATTTCTCTCCATAACATTAATGAACTCTGGAAATATAAGAGGAAGAATAATAATTAAACGTTTACTAATATATTAACCAAATAACTCCCCTTATTTTATAACGCCACCCTACTACTGCTATTTACTAAATTTGGAAAGACTTTTTAAGGTCCGTTAAAAGCGCAGAATGAATGTTAATAATTTAAATATACGTAGCAAGTTACATGCTCAAAAGCGTAAGATTTATTGACGCGTAAAATGGAAAGGTTATACCTTTCCGAGTTGTAGACCTATACACTGATAGAAAATTGCATCTTCATATTGATGATGCCCTAACATCAGAATTGTGAAATCAATGTTTCTACTACAATTGAAAAAGTAACATCAATCCAATGATTAACGTGTTTGTACAATTTTGTCATTTTTTACGTGTCATCTATTTTATGACTTAGTGACATCAATTCGATGCCACATTTTGTATATTATTAACATTATTTTCATGATAACAATGTATTATAAGAAGCAAAAATTCCTATATTCTATTTTTTTAAATTATTTAGTTAAATACATAAAAAATTTTAAAGTAGAATGATTATGACAACCATATGGGGCATGGTGCTGGTGTCTTATTATTGAGAGTTCTGCTGTAAACAAAGGTCGTAATTCAACAAACGTGAAACAAACATATGTATGTAACGGGTAAGTAAGTAATAATATTCTCTCACTTTGACTAAAGTCAATTCCAAAGACTTTGACTTAATGACAAACTGAGATTAAATAGATGCTTATGTGTCTTTTCTCCAATGTTACTGCGTCATCGCACTGAGGACATGTTCGTCATTTCTGTGATGCAGATGTGTCATCCCATTGATGACATAATTTCATTTTGACCCTGATTACACTTTGGCCAAGTGATGTTAAGGTTGACATCACAATGATGAAAAGTGTCATGGGGTCAAAAACGAAGACACTTGTCATAGTACTGATGTCAAAATACATCAGCGTTATGACGCCTTTTCTATAAGTGTAGGTCTACTTTTATAGGTGTGGTTCGAACAAATCTTTTTATTTTAACAAATAAAATTTTATTTGCGGCAATGCCGTGTAATTATACGTACGTACATACATATGTAGGTTCAGCCCATTATTGGCTTGGCGCATATGCTAAAAAGTCAGAGTAGAGTAAAACGACAAAGAAGGTTTATATTTTCTCCCCTGCTTCCGGCATATGTTTTGAAGAAAAATGTAAATTTTTGTCAACTTTCGTGAATCAAGTTAAAAGTATTTAATTGAAACTGAAAAATATCATTTTGTACTGCATACGTCTCTTTTCTAAAAATATTTTTTAATAGTAGCTTTTTGTGCTGCATACTTATGTATGTATTATTTTGTATTGTATTGTATTGAGTAAGTTTTTGTTGAAATGAAAATTTCTAAACACTAAAACAGTTCCATTTTAATATTTTTAATAAATATAAAATAATTAAGTTAAATACATAAAATTTACAATAGGCACTATCCAGTTATAACATACAAAGAATGCTGACGAAAGCCGTAGCGGGCTAGAAAATGGATTGCATTCTGCTGGTATTTAATAGTTGTATACATTTTCTTTACAATTTACTTCATTGCTAACCAAAGTATAGCTAAAGTAAGCCACGTAACAAAAATATACACACAAAAAATTCTGAAGGAATAAGATTATTAAAGTATAAAAGCTTTTGAGGATTGTAATTGGACTTATGTGTGGTTTATAGAACACGAGCGCAAAACTCGTCCGTTTAACTTACATTTAAAACAAAAACAAAATTTTGAAATATGAATATATGATTCTTTTTATTTTTAATAAATTTTAAAAATGTTAACTCTTGATTTATATAAAAATCACACGTGTTTATTATTTTGTAACACTATTTTTTTTCTTGTTGTCATTTTATTTTGATTTTGCTCATGGTCCAATTATTAGGTCTATGCAGAATTAAAACAATTACAAAAACAACACGCACTTTGTTTGTGTATAACATGATGCAGATTTCCAAAACAGTTGCTACAAAAACAATTGCATGAAAAAAAACACAACTTTACAAAAAAAATCAGCAGTCGTTTTGCGTAGACCTACTTATTCGACGATGATTTTTTTAAGCAACGTTTTTTTTCTTACGGCAATGAAGCAAAGCAAGGGTGAAATTTATTTCGTAGGTTTTTATATGAAGAATTTGTTGCAATCGCCAAATAGTGTCGTGTTGAGCAAAACAATACTTAAAACCTTTAAAAAAGTTGATATGGAGCAAAATTAATGCTTAATATCTTAGAAACCATAGAATTTTCGCGAAACAGGTCTTGGATTTAGAAAGGGGTTATTAAAAAATATATTCCTCATACCTAACTCATTTTAGTCGGTAGGGCAAACGAATAATGAGCTGGCGTTATATATTTTCCATAAAAATATATCACTTTGATATGTTTGGTAATACAGTAGTTTTGACTTAACTGCCTTTTGTTTACGTGCACTTTTGACATAACTGCACAAAATTGATAATTTTTGGAATTATTCTTTCTAATTCCATACAAATTCCTTTTTTAAGTGCACTTTCTATACCTGCACATTTAAGATAAATGCACAAAATTTTTGGCATTTTAAAATTATTTTCATACAAAAAATCAAAGTTAGCTGCACTTTGACTTAACTGCCCAAAATAAATATTTTCTGGAATTATTCTTCAAAATCCTTGTTTACGTGCATTTTGTATACCTGCACATTTTTCATATTTTTGGGCAGCTTTAAAATATTTTCATACAAAACATCAAAGTTAGCTGCACACATAAAAAAATATGGTGGCCACTTTTTCACATAAATATCCAATTTAAGCTGTTTATAAAAATATAAATCGCAATTATTTTGTTTTTTATGTTCTTTGTGAATTCTCATTGTTTTTGTTTATGTTTCTTTTATATTAAATAAACATACATTCATGTATAAAATGATCTGTTATTTCCCAGCTAGCATAGGCTGTTTGTTAGACGATTATGTTTAATATACAACTCCTTAAAGAATCTTCTGGTGATTATCTGACGATTAACAAAAACATCTAAATCTTTTTTTAATTTATTTATTTTTTTATTTATTTTTTGACACGCTCGTCCTTAAATCTTGAAATTAACCTTTTGGGACTCTCTGTAAAAGTCGTCGACAGGATGGTATTGATTTCGCGACCTTAAGGTTTGTTTTATAGAAATTGTATGAAAATTAGAAGTTTTAAAGTTGTAAAATAATACCTACATGAGTCTCATACGACTCTTAGCATGCTTTTTGAAAGACTCGTTAGATAATCTCAACAAACATCATAAACGATTCCCTTTAGGATTAATATAAGCGTTTTTCGCTACGTTATAGAAGAATCTCTCTTACGAATCAGCACGTGTAACAGTTTCTCCCGTGCTAGGAATCGTCTACAATTAAAAAATGAGCTCGTCGACGATCAAAAAGACTCTTTGTGAGATTACCAGTAAGCTCCTGGTTGAAATAAAATTTTAATAAAATATAAATTTATGTATTAAAAAAATAATTTTTTTATTCTTCTTTTAAATCAAACACTTTACTTTAGCTGCACTTTTGTGCAGCCTGCACATTAAGGCAGGTAAATGCATTTAAGATAACTGCATTTTTGATTTACCTGCACAAAAAATCGTGCAAAGGAGATTGTGCAGCTAAGTCAAAACTACTGTATAAATGAATAAAATTAGTTTACAATTGTAAAAATGTTAAGCCATATCATCAACACAAGTCCCACTCCCTTGTTCTAGCAAATTGCTTTTAGCCATAATAATTGACTTTTTGTATAAAGGTTGTTAAGCAGCAGTAGGATGTCCTACTGCCGGGAGTGCCATACTTCACTTAGTCGTTTTTTGTTTTTTCTATAACCGTTAAGATGATGAAGAGATGTTGTTGACGATGATGATGGCAACGACGTTGTTGCTTTTAGAAACGTAAAATTGACGCTGTTGTTTTTGTTTTATTATATTTTTTCTTGATTAGTTTCGAGGCAATCAGCCAGGGCTTTTTGACAGTCATTTGTATAAAGTAAAACATTTCGCTCTCACATACATAGTACATACTTAATACGTTGTGTGTAGGGTTTCTATTAGGGAAAAATTTTGCAAGAAATTTTTTTTTTACATAATCTCTTGGAATGTTGGAATTTATTTTGGGAAATTCTGTTAATCAATGTCGAAAAACCGGGGCTTAAAATTTTTTTTACCTTAATAGATACATAAATTATATTGAGTATGTACAGGAAATATATGCCTGAGGCAAGGAAAGCTGCTTAATCTGGCAAACATTTTATATCTATATAAACGATTTTTTGTTAAGGATGCGATATTTTACTTAATTTTCAAAGTATTTAAAATCCAGGCGAAATAGGTATAACAAAAATGGATAACATAATGAGGAAGTAGTGGTCAGAAAAACGTCAACGAAATAATGGAAGATATAGGCCAATTATAAACAATTTCTCCATTATAGATTTTATCCTGTTTTAACTTAACTTTAATGTATGAATGGATACCAAACAACATAGGGAACTACTGGTTTTTTTTACAATAATTTCCTTACATGGAAAAAGTACGGGAAATTAGGAACCCTTTTTTGTGTAAATTAAAGTACATCAACAATAAAAGCATACTTTTATGTAACTTTCTTTCCATTCTTTTTTATTTTATTTTTGTAATTTTGTTTAAGAAATTACTTTAAAGGCCATAAATTACTATTAAGAATTCATTTTCGACATTTAAGAAACATTTGTAATTTTGAATTTGTACAAATGACAGTGGCTGTGTTCGTTTGTGTGAACTTTGTGAAATTATATTTCTTTTACCATTTTATTAATTTACTTTAGTAGGATTTTGTACACACAGTGCACATTGGGAGATAAAAAAAAACCAAATTACTTTTGGATTTTATAAAGGACTAGTTCGATTGAAAAAAGTTCCAGGTGCCACCTAGGGACTTGTATTGAAATTAACGGTTTGGATTTTTCACAATTTTTTCCGTAGAATACACAGGTCTGCGATGAAAATCTTACTTTAAATAATTTTTTATAAAAAAATTATAGACCCGGCAAAACAGATATACCAGATACATACATATGTATCTGTTACTACTAATATAAATGAGAGAATGAGTGTAACTGATATTGTATGGGCTTGCTTATGCCAATGATGGAAAATTCAGTACTATGGTACTATTTTCAGTACTTTTGCCTTTCAAAAATACCAGGGTACCCCCACGTCCGATTTAGTATTTTTTTTGTTATGCTTCTTCCTTAGAAATATAGCAAGAAAAGGATTCAGTAAATATTTTGAATCAATATTTTTAATATTGCACCGTAAGTTTCGAAGTATTTTTATTTTGGAAATTATTGAAATATTTTTTTAAATTGTTTATGCCGAAAAATTTTGGAGTCGGAGTCTCGAATTTTTTGTGGGTACTCCGACTGTACAGCTTCGACTCCACATCCCTGTTTACAAAATTGCCTACACAAATTGTATTATTTTCAAAAGGTAATGGCAACACTGCTTGTTGGTATGTTTTAATTTTAGATATCCTCATCAGAATTTTACTGTTGAAATATAGCCAGCTCAGTCCATAAATGGCTGAGATATGATAAAAAAAGTGTTTTAAAAACTAAATATTTAAATTTTCTGTCACTGGCTTATGCCCACTCACCATATCTTAAAAACAAAAACAGTTGCTTGTGGTTTTGGATTGAGCATGTCATAACATTTTTTTTTTTGCTTACAAATTTCTGTTGTCAACTTAAGTACATATTTCTACAATATCTGTTGTAGCTCTTGCCATAAAGAACAACAAATTGTGAACATATAAAATCAAAAAAATTACATCTTCAAGATCAAAATCGTAAAAAACGTTTAATTTAAAAAGATTTTGTTAGTCGTGCTTAATTCCCAATTTTCATTCTCGATAAAAACACTGAAATTTATTGTCGAAGGGATAAGCCATTCCCATGCGCATTTCACTGGTTGCTTAGGCCAGATCGTCAGGAAACTGCATCCAGAGATTTTAGAAAAACTAAAGATATTAAACCAAATATCACTTCTAAGCGTATAAGAATTATAAGCAACAGTTCTACTTGCAGGGCTGCCAGTTTAGGGGTTTTGACCCAAAGTTAGGGGGTTTGTAGTTTCTAAAAGGGACAGAAAATTTTATTAGGGGTTTGGGGTTTGCATTGGGGATATTAAAAAAAACAACTTAGGATTTTTTGGGAAAATAAAAATTATGAGCTTAATTTTTCTATAAAAGACAACTAAGTTTAATGCACACATAGTATGTGTCACATACACATTAAAGTGGATATGTTTGCAACATCACTTGATATCAATGAGCACCGGTCAAAAAAGTTTCCTTTTTATTACAAAAAAATATCTGCTAAGTTTGAAGTTAATCTGTCAATAACTCGATTATGTACAAAAAGTCCAAAATTTGCATTTTCCTGGACAACTTCATGTGTATAAGAGGTGTTCTAAAAAATTAAAGTGAACTCTAAAGCCAATGAATGGGCTTATTGGTTCCTTCGTATATAAAAACATTTAATATGAAGTTTGGTGACGATTGGGTAAAGAAAAGTCGATTGAAATGTCAAATAGTGTGTACAAGGCAAACCAATCACTGATTTAAGTTTTTGGAAAATATTTTAAATGTCGTAAAAGTTTTTAGCCTAGATTATAAATAATTCGAAATGAACATACCACTATGTTTTTAAAAAAGAAATAAAAAAATCGGTTTAGAACTAGTAATAAATGATGCCCCAGAACTAATGTGCCAATTATTACTTGACCTAGAAATGGGAGCACACACCTTAAATAGTTTTAAAATTGATTTGTGCAATATAATTTTTTATTCAAAAGTCTAAAAATTGTCAAATAAAATTTAGGCATTACAGAAAATACAGTACGTTCCGATACGTTACATTGCATTGCACAACATTTACGGTAGACTAAAGCTACCTTCAGGCCCTATGCTCCTTATAGGAACTAAATGAACCAATATTTGTAATTTCTACAATATTGATCCTACACCCTATAAAGTATATATATTCTTGGTCCTTATGAAATGCGAAGTTCAAACCCGGGTTTCGTCGGTCCGTCTGGTTGTTGAAATGGGTTTGCCGAAGCCCCCAGATATTATGGGGACTTGGTTGGGGTATCTTTATGTCAGGTATTCTTATTATAATTTTGCTATTGAAATTCAGCCAGATCGGTCCAAAAATGGCTGAGATATGAGAAAAACACCACGACTACCTATAATTTTTCCCAAAAATCCCTAATTGTTGTTGTATTTTTTTTACTTTTTCCAGTATATCTTGAGAACGGCAAGAGCCAAAGTTTCCAAATTAGGTACAAACATTGAGGTTATAAATACACGCCATCCCACAAAATGTGGGCGGGATTGGAGATGTGGGCGTGGTACCTCCCATACAAAAAATATCAAAAATTGTATAAAACCCTGAATTTTTTGACTGTTATATTACATATGGTTACGACTTATATAACAATAGATCGAACATTTTTAGTAGAAAATATTTTCTTAAAAACTCGGAAAAATCGGTTCAGATACGGAAAAGTTATGGCCAAAATAAATTTTTTTAAATACGCCAACTTTTATTGCAAAAATTAATGGAAAATATGCTCTTTAACACGTCGGCAATTTATGAGCAAAATACTCTAAAAATGGGCTAAAAAACATGACAATTTTTATACAAACCAACATTTTAGGGCTGTCATATGACTTATGGAAACGAGTTATATATCAAAACATCGGCAATTTTTAGTAGAATAAATTTTCCAAAAAATTGGTTATTAAAACACAACATCCGACATAATGTGGACGGTTTGGATAAGTGGGCGTGGCACAAAATATAATTATTTATATCTTAAAAATGGTGTTCACATAATATTTTGTTCTTATCGCACCATGGTGAAGGGTATATAAGATTCGGCACAGCCGAATATAGCACTCTTACTTGTTTTTTTTAATAAAATTGGAAATAAAATTAATTTTGTATAATAAACTTTATTAAAAATTAAGTGATTTTGTGGTCCCATGCAAATTCATTATAGGAAAGTTCGACTGTATATATATTTTTAAAAAACAACTACATATTTCCTTTCGATAATAATTGTCACCGTTAAAAATGATGTATTTTTTGCAGGGGCTTATTTTGGGGATTCTTTCTTTTATCGGGGGATATTTGGGAAAATTTTTTTTAATTTGGGGACAACGAAAAAAAGTACCTGGCAGGCCTGTCTACTTGTAACAATATCAATGTCTAAACAAAAACATCAACAATAAACGGTGAGTTTATCTCTTCTTACATTCTCCACTACAATTGGTTGGAATTTTTCTTGTTGTAAGTAGGTTAAGAAAAAACAAAATGCAAACAGAAACAACTTGCAAAAGCATGTCGCCATTAAGTTTTTTAGGCCGTGCACTTGCCAGTTGATTATCAAATCTTGACATATTTTCGAATCCGTTTTTTATGTACAAATAAGAAAACAGATAAAAACAGCTGGCAGGAATGGCTTTTATAACGCGAGTTATGTAACTTGCCATTTTTCAGGCGCCAAAGTTTTTAAGCGCGCGACACTCGTCGACGAATTAACGCGTGTTTTGTACTTCTACCTTAACAAATATAAGGAAATCTCATGCATGCGCCAAAAATGAAAAGAGTTTTTTATTATTTTTTTTTCTTATTTAATTATTGATAATTCATATATTAAATATGAACTAACAATAATTAATCAATTTCTCCACGGCAACTCTACATTTCTCCACGGCAACTCTACATTTGCTTACAAAAAATTTCCAAATATTTTGTAAATCCCTTCACCCAAAGTAAGAATATTTCAGAATTGAGCTTTATATCTCAAAATGAATTGAAACCAATATTAATAATAATTAATAATTACACAGTACAACATTTTTCAGTTAATTGATTGCCAACTCAATTCTGTGAACTGTATGTGAAATTAGACCCAAAAAGAAGAATTTCTGCATCATTCGTTTTGTCTTCTTACCTGCGATTTGAAGTTAGTATCGATTTGAAGTTAGTACTATCGTATAGGGGAATTTATCACGTTTTAGGCCCTGTTGTTTGACATAGCTCGACAACCACTAGCCCAATTTAGTTGAAATAAATTTAAAAAAATTAAGAATTACAATTCCCTTAATCTGTTCATATATTGTTTTCCTATACAAGTAACACTTTCGAAGTTAAAAATGAATGTATGAAGGGAAAAAATTATTTTGTGCCTAAAAATTTAAATTTTTTTTTTAAAAATACATAAAAAATCCAAAATGGAAAAAAGTTTCAAGTCTAGTTATTTTTTCGCAAAGTCACATAACCTATGAGCAAAATGAGACAAAGATCATAAAAATCGATGCACGCGTTTCGCTTTTATTCGCAATTGAGTAAAGGTATGAATTTCAAAAATCAGTTATAGCCACCACCCTTAAAATAAAAATATAAATTAAAAAATTATCATGCAAAAAAAACTTTATTTATACAAACTTAATGAAAATAAAATAATATGCAATTAATACGCAATTATAATATGCATAAAAACAAAATTTAGAAAATTTTTTCAATTATTGGCAATATCCATCCTTGTAGAAGTTGACGCTTGTGGTTCTGATGATCTTGTTTTCTTCGTAGGTTGTTCATATTCATGGTCTGAGTCTGTATCGTCATCCGAGATACACATACTATTCAAGGGCGTGTTTCTTGCTTGGCGTTGTCGGTATGATGTTGCGCTGACATTTTGCTGTGTGAGTTTTCTTCTCTTCAAAAATGATGTCAGCCATTCGGAGTCGTGTTGTGATAGTCCCAGCTTGGCCACAATGTAATCCATTTCGATTTGTGGTAGCGGTTGTGGTGCACTATTTTCAATATCGGGTATCCAATCAGCATCATCCAAATCGGTCGGATTGGTGAAAACGGTTTCGGCTAGCAGGGACACAGTATCCGCACTCGGAGGTTTAGGTGCATCGGTATCAGCAGGGCGTTGCACTGGAAGTGTGGCAGTAAATGCAGCAGTGTATACTTTTGTTTTCAATTGTTGTCTGTTTAATCCAGGACGAAAATTTATGCATGCATAGCACCTGGATTTATCATGTCCAGTTGTGTCTTCCACCCAAATTACTGGCTTCATAAAAGATAACTTTCTACTTTTTCCGTGAATCCATTTTAGAAGGGTAGTATAACAACTGTTGCACACTGTGTTCGGCGTAAAATTTGCACCACTTAAATCTGCTTCATCGAAATAATTACAATACGCGGTTTTGAATTGCTCAGTAAACAAATTTTTTCGATCTTTTTTTCTGTATTTTTCGGACGATATGACCACAAACGTAACAATATTCATCCAAATATGGGCACTTGTTGTTTTCCATATTGATATATTTTATGTTTTGTTGTTATTCACTTTTAAAAAACTGGAGAAAAATCACTTTTACTGTTCGCGTTCGTCGGCACTGGCTGAATGCCAAAAATCGATCAGTGCACACCTATAAATACTACGTATTTTTGAATATTTTACTGCCAGGTACTTATAAATGGGCGCATATTTTAAGGGCGGCTGGCTATATACCTGATTCAGCACTTGTACGTTTCAAACTGTGCAAAACTTTCCAAATAATGACCACCCTTAAATGTGGGTGCAATTTCTGTAAAAAAATCATATAGGTAGCCACCGGAAAAACCCAAATAATAAAAAGGTCCACTTTCCGTTTAATTGTCCACGTACATTTATTACCGCAATCATAAAAATCAAATAACCTTTTGTTTATTCCTTTTTTTTTTTAATTCTCAGAATCATGAAAAAGGTGTCAATGTTTTCTCCAAATAATGTTGTGCATATCTCGAGCAAATTTTTGAAATTCATACATTTACTCAATTGCGAATAAAAGCGAAACGCGTGCATCGATTTTTATGATCTTTGTCTCACTTTGCTCATAGGTTATGTGACTTTGCGAAAAAATAACTAGACTTGAAACTTTTTTCCATTTTGGATTTTTTATGTATTTTTAAAAAAAAAATTTAAATTTTTAGGCAAAAAATAATTTTTTCCCTTCATACATTCATTTTTAACTTCGAAAGTGTTACTTGTATAGGAAAACAATATACATATGAACAGATTAAGGGAATTGTAATTCTTAATTTTTTTAAATTTATTTCAACTAAATTGGGCTAGTGGTTGTCGAGCTATGTCAAACAACAGGGCCTAAAACGTGATAAATTCCCCTATACGATAGTACTAACTTCAAATCGATACTAACTTCAAATCGCAGGTAAGAAGACAAAACGAATGATGCAGAAATTCTTCTTTTTGGGTCTAATTTCACATACAGTTCACAGAATTGAGTTGGCAAATCATGTGTTGTACTGTGTTATATTACGTTGTAGTGGTAAACATTTCGGAGAAACGCATGGAAGATGTTGAAAATGTGAAACCAGCGATTACACTAGAAACATCTAACATCAACTATCAAATATGTCACCATTTCTGAAAAAAAATTTTTTTTTTAAAAAAGAAAAACAGTTTTTCTTCGAAAGCGTCAAAAATGCCATTTGCCAGTGATGCCACAATAACAATTGAATTTATTGCCACTTTTCCAGCGATGACATTAAAATAATCAAAAGATGAAGAATTGTTATTTAGGTCGATATAAATTTCAACATATCGCAAATTTATGGTAGATTTATCCCTACGTTTCCACATGGAAGTAATAACTTGCAAGTAGTGTATACGTATTATCAACGAAAAATCGAGGAAACGGCCGATGCACTTGCATGTGGAAACGGGGAGTAAGATGGTAACAAGTGTGAAAGGACTATTAGGCGTATTTAAGTATATTTCAAAAAACGTTTTATATCAGATCTATGCTAAATTATAAAAAACTATGGTAGACTATTTTTTACTACAATTGCATTATTCACTACGGTTTAAGGCTTACTAAAGTGTTTCCCAAAAGTGGGGACTCTTTCGAAAGTGAGCGTGTTGTCAACAGACGGGTATATAAATTTTTCCTTCTTACCCGATTATGCTGATTCCAAATTATTTTTTTCGGTTGAGTCTTGCGAAAGTGTGCGGTTTTATGCATCAGCCAAAATAAACATCAGTGTAGAATAAATTAACGTATCGAACGCATTAAGTAGGCTTACTTTCGACTTTTGCATGTGTCGCATTCTGAATATTCTGAAAAAATAGTCAAGAATGTATCAAACGCATAGAACGCGTGATGTCGACCTTCAGCGTGTTTTCAACAGACGGACCGACAGACAGGTATATAAATTCGTAAAGGTGCTTGTTTCACATTTGGGTCTATAACTCTTTTCCTACTTTACCGAAAATACTGACTCCAAATTGTTTTTTCTGTTGAGCCTTTCGAAAGTGAGCGATTTTCAACAGACAGCAAAATCGACTTAAGCAGTGGCCCACAACACGCTTTTAATACGTTGATGCGTTTTATGCATCATTCAAATAGTAGCATTAGTGTAAAATGAATAAACATATCAAACGCATGAAGTAGGGATACTTTCTTGTTTTGCATGTGCTGCATTTATTCTGTAAAAAGGTCAAGAATGCATTAAACGCATAGAACGCGTGATGTGGACCTCCAGCTTTATAATTATTTAAGAGTTTAGTATAGACATGAATTAACTATGAGGCCTAAAATAAATCAATCCGCTACCGCTAGTATTTGAATGTACAAAATATGTTACACAGAACACAAATCTAAGATAAGGTACTGTTCTATACAATGCAGAACGAATGGCTTCTGTTTATATAACCTCTCACAGTAATAATCGTTGGTTTTTAGATTTTTTTTAAGTTACAGCTCACTCAGCACAAATTTATTTTATAAACCACAACATTTTGTTTGTTTACTTCCGTGTACCTTTTTTTTAAAAAGTCTCGTAAATGGTTTCATATTCTACACTGTTGTGGAAAGTTGTATGTAGTTCTCTTCGAAAATATAAAGTGAACAGAATCTATACAATGTACTTATTAATCTATAGGTATGTACTTTTGTGACTTACTGTTTATAAATATTTTTGTTAGGGATAAAATGAAAATGCATTTTTTCTGTTTTTCTTAACAACAAACATAAACATTTTTATTAATACTTTAAATACTAAATATGTATTGATAGATTTTTTCTAACATTTATTTTTCTCATAAACTTAAGTCCTTCAGTTAAAGTGTAGATGTGTCTGTTTGGTTATGTTTATCCAAAAAAAATTGTGTTTTATTTTATTTTATTAGTATTTATGTTAGGCCTGACCTTAAAAAATAATTTTTTTTAATGACTCAAATTCTGTTCATTAGTATTTATCTAAAATTATCCCTTGTAAAATTTAAGGTTAATCGGATAATCGGAGAACTTTTTAATAACCCGTTTAGATTAAAACGAAATACAATAGATTTATTATTGAAATTGTACGCAAAAATACGAGACATGACTATAGGCGAAATGATTTTATATTAAACAATTTCGTTTTTTTATTAAATACCAAACTAGAATTGCACAAGTTGGTTTGCAAAGAATGGTTAAATGCTTATAACCGCTGTGCATAGAAGCGATAAATATTGTATACAAAGAGATATCTTTTTATGTGAAAGAAATCAAAGGAAATATTTTAAATTTAATTTAAAACATTTTCACTTTTTGCTTTAAATTGTCCCATTGCTGTGAATGTATAATGTTGAATTTTTAACACAGAACAGTACAGACCTAAAAAAAAGTTTTGTAAGAAAAATGCACAAACAGTTAAGGTAGAAGTATTTACATAACACGCGTTAGTGCGCACGCGCTCTGTAGACTTCTGTCAAAAAAAGTTAAAATTGTTTTTTTTAATAGAACAAGCTACATGCAAAATATTTTGACGCGTTAGCGCCAGAAAGTTGGTTAACTTTGAACTTTTTAATTTTAGTGAAAATGTGCCCTGCATTTATTAGGACTAGTCCAAACACGCGTGTAAAATGTAGCCCACAAGGGACTAGGACTAGTCCAAAAGTAACCCAAACGTATGGAAAAACTTGGTCTATTTAACATTACGATGTCCTAGGGCAGGACCATATAACCCAGCTTTGGACTACAAAGAAGTAGTTTTAAAACTACTCCATTGTGTACACAATACGATTAGTTTTAACTTCGTTTAAAAACAAAAAAAAAACATGTCGTTTAAAAACGAAGACATGTCGTCGCACTACAAACACTTTTTAACAATGACATGGTCCATGCTTGCATTACATCGGACCATTCCATGGAGTAGTCCATTTAATCAAAATGGATCAGGTGGTTCAATATTATTTGCAGGGTGTTTGTATATTTAACATCGACAATGCGGGATGGAAAATTAAAATTTATTAATATTACGACAAATATAACGTCAAGCACACATACACGAGTGTACTCGCCTGCATGTCAAGCATTTGACCAATGTATTTGGTTCTTTAAAAGAGAACTTAAACTTATTTCCTTTAATCTATTACCAAACAGTCGCAGGCGTATTTTAAATTCGCCACCCACAATAAGGGTGAATTTTTTATTGAAAGTACATTTTTTAAAATCACAATTTTCTATTCCCTCAAATACATGTTTAAGCAGACATTGCTCTGGAAAAATGTAAACTTGACTGTTAACTGCTCAATTAAAGTGTTTTATAACTCGTTAGAAAGATAATTTTGTGTAGAAAATAGAACTTGCGAGCCCCAAAAGAATAGTAGTATTCTTCAATGTAATTTTCGATTTCTACTCCATTTTCAGGAACATTTTACACAAGTAACTTTTAGATACTAATAAAAACAATAAGGCCGATTTAAGATACAAATTATTTTTTAAGGTCAAGACGGGTGCACATTTAAGTTTCCGGTCATTTTTTGTGTGTCATTTTAATTAGAGCATTTTATCAATAAATAATCAAATCTTAATTAAATATCATAAGATAAAAATTCGACGAATTTACTTATTCGATTAAAACCAATTTTTTTCGATTATCAGATATGAAAATAAGTTTTAGAGGACATCCTAACGTTTCATTGAATATTGTTGGTTATTTATTTTAAGTGAAAATACCCTGCAGGAACACTGGAATTAAATGTCTTTAAACTTAACAAATATTTGGCGAATTTGACTCATGACCACTACATTGAAAACCTTTATAATTTCTTTTTGAAAATTTTTTATTTATTTAATAAACATTAAATAATGTTTGAACTAGCAAATGTTGTGCAAAATCAAACAATTGTTTTACAGAAGTAGTAGTTACCAGCGTTGCCGTTTTTGGTTACTTTTAACCAAAATTGGTTACTTTTTTTCCAATGTGTATGTGTGTACTTTTATTCAATATTGGCTACTTTTTAAGGTTGAATGCTCTAGCTCAAAAAGTTTTTAAAATTGAAAATAAGTGTTAACTTTGTATTAGTCTTTCCAGACCATCGGTAACAAACTGTCTAAACTTAAAAAAAATCGGTTTATGAGCCTACAAGATACAAGCAAATACTCTTTATTCTTTAGACACACAATTTTTTAACTGAGTTGCGAATAACAATGTACTTTTGATCAGAGTTCGAAAATAAACACTAAATACCGCTCCTAAGTGTCCGGTTCGGTAGATTTGTGAAAAACAAAAACGCAAATAGTAAATCATTAAAGGAAAATAACGTTTCCCTATTTGTCATCCTTCGAACACAAAAATAATACTGTTCTTAACAAACTCAACAAAAAGATGAGAACATTAATTTCCGCTCGGTATTATTTCAACAATATACATACATACATACATACATATATGCAGTTACTTCAATTTAAACAATTGCATTATCCAAAAATATAACCTGCGCAAGAATCTAGTACAAATATTCAAAATTTTAGTTTAGATCTACTAAATTGTAGTCGTGAATTTTTGGTTCCCACAAGAATTACCTGTAGCCAATCGTTCTACGATCAGCAGTGGATTTTCAATGACCAGCACGTGCTTAATGTCTGAAGCACAAAGCGCTGTCTTACTTTAGGTTGGTCAGTAGTACTGGTGACAAAGTAAATAGTGAATCAGAATAGTTTCACTATATGCATTTCCTACAGGGTCATTTTAAGTTTGTTTATAATAAATGTGTATGTTTGTTTGTTTGTATGTATGTATTTATAAAATTTGTGTGGTTTTGTAAAATTAAAGGATTCAAATGAAATTTAATATCTTAATACGAATTCATCGAAAATTAAATTAAAATAAAAATTTTCTACAACTTATTTAATTTCTTACTGTAAATTATAAATTACAAAGGAAGTCTAGTAAATACATCTAGAGTTATTTGTTTAGTTTAAATGTTTGATATTTAATTAAAAAGCTTAAAGTTATAAAGAATTTTATAGTTAATTCTTTTGAAAATGGTTTTAGTTTAAAAATATTTTTATTTTTTTAAATTTTCTTTTGATTTTTTTTCTTTTTGTTAAATTCGGTGGGTTATTTGTTAGATTTTTTAATTAAAAAATTATAATTTAATTTGTATTTTAGTTAATAAGCGTTTATTTTTAGATTTTTCAAGCATACTTTAAATATACTTATTGTATTTCATAAATAACGGTTTTTTGTATCTTTCAGTTTCAGTTAAAAAAGATGTACAGTTATGGAAAAATATATTGTTTTTATGTTTGTATACTTAATTGTATTTGTGACTTTTATTATTTTTTATTTAAAGTTATTTTTGTGTTAACTATTTTTTTAGTTTTAGAAATTTAAGAAATATAAATACATTTCGCACTAGTTCCTCTAAAGACAGTCAACTCAAAATTTACATATTTTCACTTTTTTGGAAGAAAACGAAATCTTTGATAAATTTCTCTAGTATTTTGCAAAAACCAGCTGTTATATTCGCATTTGTGGTGTAAGCGTACATAGACAAAAGGACAATTTTTTGTCTCTACTGAAAATTTAAAATTTTTTAGTAAACCCCTTTAGAGCAAACAGTGCGTTATTCATAGTAAAATAAGAGTAATTTTTTTTTTTGGAATTAAAATCATAAAACTTTACAGTAAACAAAATACTCCTTTTTCAAAATGCATAAAAGAAAGCGCAATCTTTTCGAATGAGTTAATGTTAAATAGTTTGATGGCCAATTTGCAGGGTTGATTTAAAAAAAACACATTTATGTTTAAAATCATTTTAAATACAAAATTCTCTTCTCCATCAAACACTTAAATGAGACTTATTTCACCGATGTGGTCCATTTTAATTCAACTTTAGCTTCCATTGAAATAAGTTAGCCAGGTGGCCTCAATATCACAACAATGCAACAACAACAGGCAAATCATTAACAGTCAACTGTTTTATCAGACCACCTTGTAAATAAATACAATTTTTTATATTAAGGGTCCTCATGATGTCGCTTAAAATTGCCATTTGTTCAAATGCGCAAACTTACGAGTCTTGTTTCATGAAGCCCCTTTTTTTACTTTTGTGTAATTTTAAACAATTAATGTCAGTTTGTAAGAAACGTCAATACAAAAATAAATTAAAAATTAAAATTCAAAAATATAAAAATTTGTGTTTAAATTTGTGATTAATATGTATGAAAATTTGCTTTTAAAAATGCTCAAAGAAAGCCAAAAGACCAATTTCCTGAAATTATTGCTAGAATTTATTGTTTGTGATTTATGGACACTTGGATTTTTCATTGAAAACGACGTTAAAATCATTAAAAGATCTGTTTGTATAAATGCACAATTGAACAGCGCAAGTTTACGAGACAAAATTGTTGGGCAAATTTACCAAGTTTGTGTAAATGAATTCTCATACAATTTTTGACAGTTCATTTACGAGGGCGTAAAAATGCACAGTTTGCACAGATTACGTGACTTATAAACGATATCATGAGGACCCTTATTAATTTTTGTATTTAGTAGTGCTACCATACTTTTATCTTAATTAAATAAGACTTTTCAAATAAAACCCAAAAATTCAATCTGTATTTAAATGCCATTTAAGTTTTTATGAAAATTAGCTTAATAAAGATTTAAATACTATCCTGAAAATTGGACATGCGTTTATTTAATGGAGGTCAAACATGATTTGGGAGAATTGAGAGATTTTTTGGATTTCGTAATTTGGAAGTTCACTTAGTATTCATTTCATATAACTTTAAAGAAGGTTAATTTTTATTTCGATTCAAAGAAAATTTTTTTCAAACGTATTGAAATATGTATAAACGAAATACAAATTCTAAAAATTTTCATTCATAATTCAAAAAAAAACATGCAAGAGTGCTATATTCGGCTGTGCCGAATCTTTGATACCATCCACCGATAGTTCGAATATTTCAAGAGTAATATCTATATGATATCTATTTATTATTAGTTTTTCTTTATAAAAACAGACGTCAGTCTTAAAATTGGTTGCGGTTTACATCAAAGTATATTAAATTATTGACAGACTACTTATCAGAAAGTTTAATGCTATTTGTAGCAATTTTAACTAGCTTGAGCCGAACTTAAATGATTTTCAGGAGGGGAATTTATAATGGAGCCATGGTAGGTTATGAACCCAAATTCTGCAGAGTGATATCTGGTATTAAAAAACATAAGCTTCAATACAGACAGCGGTTGCTAAATATGGAATCAAAGGTAAGTTATGCACCGCATATCACAAAATTGCATGACATTTTTTCTGGTCATATGAAACTAAGTTTGAAGAAATGTTACCACAATGAATATATCTGCTACGGTTTTAGGCGTATTTAATTAATTTACCAGAGTGGGCTTTACGTGGGGCATATACGAAATTTATTAGTGTGATTTCTAGTCCTATAAAACTTGGAAGTATTCAATTTTATTCTGATAGCATTATTAATTACGGTTTTAGGGGTTCTAAATTGTTTTCGGGAAGTAGGATTTATATGTGGCCTAGGGTAAATCATGGAACGATCTTCACGAAATTTCACAGTGTCATTTCTAGGCCTATAAAACTGCGACGAACCAAACTCTATTATGATAGCATTGTTTATTACGGTTTTGGGCGTACTAAACCGTTTTCCTTTAGTAGGGCTTATATGGGGTCTAGGGTAAATTATGGACCGATCTTCACGAAATTTCACAGTGTCATTTCTAGTCCAATAAAACTGTGATGTGTCAAATTTTGTAACGATAGCATTATTTATTACGGTTTTAGGTCTTCTAAACAGTTTTCCGGGAGTAGGGTTTATGTGGGGCTGTTACGGAACGCCCTGTAATGTTTCTTAATAGTGCCATCACTGTTTCATTTCTTGTGCCTTTTTCTTCTTGTTTTTTGCATATCATTTGGTGTCAGTAAAATAGAACAAATGTTTAATGTTGTTTTAAAAGTCAAAGAAGAAAGACGTGCAAAACTGCGTTGAGTAAATTCGTATTACCAACATACATATTTTTTCTTTATTGTTAAATTAACCGTTTCTTTCTTTATATAGAAATAATCTAAATATTTAAACAGTATTTTGTTGAACGCAAACCTGTTTTATTTCTGTCAACAACAGGGGTTTAGGGTAACTTATGGACGGATATTCACGAAATCATACATTTTGGTAATTTTTTTTCTAAAATAAAAATACGTACGAATATGTTTTTCTTGATACAATTATTAACGAGCTCGAATAATTTGTACTGTGTACTACGATTTTTCATCATTTGTTACCAATGAACGGAAGGACGTTTTTATTTTATAATTTATTAAAAACAAAAAATTCCCTTTCAAAACAGCAACCAAATAATTTTTTTAAGATTTTTGCTAAAAAAAATATTGCCATTTGTGATTTTTCTATTAAAAACGCCATGTTCTGATATCGAAAACAAATGAAGTTTTAATCAATGGAGATTTTCAATTATTTTTTTAAATGAGCGCAGCTTATTTTTTTTTTATTTTAAGAGCAGTAAAGATAAGTAGTACTTAAAGTAGGAAGTGGATAAAATCACACGGAATCGAATTCACAAAATGACTGAAAAATTACACAAAATTCGTTTTAGTGTTTCTAAAAACTTGAAAATAAGTTTAATGTTCTAAATTTAGGGGTTTTCCAGAAGTGTATTGAAATACATATTTGAAAATACACAAAGGAATTTAAAATTTTTTCAAAAATGCATTAATTTATCAATATAATTTTAAAATTTATGGAATTTTCTTTAAGAAATGTCTGTAGGTTTAAGAAATTTGAAATTTTACTGTTTATAACTTGTCGGTATGTATGTTTTTTAAGATAATTATTTGGTAAAAAAAAAACTTTTGACTGTCAGTCATATACTTTTTCCCCATTGAATGAACGTTACGAAAAGCGAATTTGTTTATATTCGCCATAATATTTTACAATGATTCACAAAATATATAAAATAGAACAATTTTGAAACAGTTATTTATAATAAGAATTATAAATTTGAAATAAAAAAAGAGAAAAAAAGTTTTTTTTTTAAATATTATTTAAGATTTATGTAAATTAGAAAATTTTTACATAAAATGCATTTCGCATATCGCCAATATCCAAACGTAAATTTCGACAAATAACAGCTAAAAAGTGGAAAACAATTTTCCATTTTTATTATTTATAACAAGCATATTCAAAAATATTCAATTTATTAACCTTCAATATGCTGAATTTTGTATGGAAATTTTTACGGGTTTAAGTATTTTTATTTTATTTTTATTTAATATTTTTTTTTACGAAAAAAGTTTCAAATAAATAAAAACTTTTAATTAAGTTTGTCGTTATTTTTTTAATATGTAAGAAAATTATATTTCTTATTTTTTTTTCTTGATTTATAATTATTATGGGTAAATTATGGACGGATCTTCACGAAATTTTGCAGCGTGATTTCCAGTCGAATAAAACAAATTTTTGCAAAATCTAATCTCATTCCGTGCCTTGTTCCACCATTTTTGTTATTTTTTGTAACAAAATTATAATTTTTTTTAGGTGGTGGTTCCAGCGATTTTGCTGAATTTCAATCCCAAACTGCTTAGGATAACTACAAGCAATTTGGCACCAAGTTTGTTCATTTCTTTTGAGTTGTTCGAAAGTGAGCGTGTTTTCAACAGACGGACAGACATACGGACATGGCTAAATCTACTTAGAATCACTCAAGGACCCAGAATATATATTTTATGGGGTATGAGATGAATAATAAAAAAGTTTCACACGGAATGACAAACCTAATATACCCTCATCACAAAATAACATTTCAAGTGCTACGGCATTCCCCTGCCACGAAGCAGGTTTGTAAGAGAGAATACTAAAAAATAACTATCAAAACATTCACTGCCGTATTCATAAAAAATAAAATAAGTTTGAAATGTGTTTTAAGGCAAAATTTTCATACAAAATTTTCTTAAAATGCATTTCAAATCCATTTTAATTTTTTATGAATACGGCAGTCAGTGTTTAAGGCCGATCGTTACATACAACAATTTTTATATGCGCTGAATAATGCGTTTTATGCGTCAAAAATGTATTGCTTCAAAGTGGGAACTCGCCATATAAAATGCATGTCTTCCGTCAGCGCAATGGTAAGCGAAACGTTTATGTTTCTTCCTTACAAACCTGCTTTGTTGGAAGCTCCATTTTTTATTGGGACCCTAGAAACACAAATACGAGAAAACGGAAATGGATCTTCGATTGCACAAGGGAACGAGGTTTTTGTTGATTAAGAACTGAATGTTGGTTTTATGATAATTTGGGACTCTGAATCCAAATCTGTAATCGACTTTTCGAGACATACAGTTACATATGCCCAAAATTAAGGCACTTTCACTACATATATTGAAATAATTTGATAACGGTTCACTATTCAGTAAAAAAAAATGCGAAATTCGCCAACGCGAATTCCGTGCTAACACTAGTTTTTAATTTGACCAGAAGTTACAAAGATATCGTTGTAGTTTAAAAAAAGGAATAATTAAAAAAAAATGCAGAAAAAATAAAAATGCGACAAAAATCACAATTTTGGTTTAAAATCATTTAGTTAAATATATTCCGAATCAAATGAGCATAATTTCATTGTAATCGGCACACATCTTTTGATTTTATTCACCATTTACTGAGAAAATTAAATTGATAAAAATCGCAATTTCTATACAAAACAAAATTTTTTTCATGTTTGTGTCCTTCACTTAAAAATGAGGCACCTTCACTTAATTGTTTGTACAAGTTATGTGATTTTCTGCGAAAGTAATACGACTAAAATCTTTTCCCGTTTTGGATATTTCGTGATTTTTTAATCTACAAAATTTGTATTTTTTTTTTATTTTACATAAACAACAATTTCTCAGCCACTTTTTGGTGATTTAAAAAAAAAATTGGATGGCTTTTCCTAACAATTACATCTTTAAAAAGATAAAAAATATGATTTTTTTTAGAAAAAAGTAATTTATTTTTTATTTATTAAATAAGAGTTACAGACCTGCAGCCCGTTGTAGTGAAACCGACCAGAGTCTCTTGCGGGAATCGAACCCGCAACCCCGCACTGATAGACAAGCTCACTACCAACTAGCCTACTGTGGTACCTGTATCTTAAAAATGCGAGCTGATGGAGACAAACAGAGATTATATTTGAAATCAACGACCTCAAATTAGTAAAAATATTGCATCAAACATCCAATCAACACAAAAAGTTAAATTTTGTTCCCTTGTGTTATCAAAGCTTGCCAGATTTAAATTTGTACGGTTCTAGACATTCACTTAAAAAAATCTTGATTTTGAAAAGAATTCTTGCGAATTAAAAACTTTCTAAAATAATTTTTTATAAATATAACAAAATTCTTTAAACCAGCTTAAATACAAGCAAATGAACTCAATATTTGCACCAAAAATGTCTGTACGCTTTTGTTTTGAATCTACACATCTGACGTTTTTAATTAAAAGTGTTGATTATAAGAAAAATATACAAGTGTTGATACTGTTTCATATAAACATCTCAGTTTTGTCAAATTATTGTGTCAAATTAAAAATAAAGGATACGTAGTATCCCAATAAAAAATTGTGCTTCGAGCGAAGCAGGTTTGTAAGGGAGAAATGCAAGAGTTTTGCTTACCATTGCGCTTACGGAAGACATGAATTTTATAATCAGACTCAGCGGCTTTTAAAGCTGTCCAGACTTTACCTCAATAACCTATTCGCGGTTGTAACATGCAATTGGGCTTATTGGAAAAGGAAAAAGAGAAGTCACCGGCACATCTTCTCTTTCATTGCCTGACATTCGAAGAGCTAAGACTTGAACTTTATTGTCGAAGAACCCTTAGGGACAAAACTTGTATTTGAGACATTGATTTGAATATGATTCACTCCTTCATTAAATCAACCGGCTGGCTGAGTGAGAATCAGCCCCCAGGTAACATATGACCCCTGCGAGATAGTGAAACATGGTAACACAACGGGGAACAAATTGCTGGACCCACGTCAGCAGTGCTTCATTGCGGAATGGAACCTAACCTAGTTGAAATAATGAATTTATTTTGAATAAATGTTGGTGTCTAAGGCGTATCTACTTCGCCTTTTCGTCCAGTTAGTTCAATTCAGGTTACATATTGGAAATTTAGCCGGGACTGCCTCCAAATCCTATTTTAAATATTAAAACATTAGTACTCGACTAGTCAAGGGGGTCATGACCTTTATGACCATTTTAAGCTAATGTAAATGTTCCTTATAGAAATTATTATTACAATCCCTTTACAACAAGTAACATACTTTTAATTAAAATGGGTTGTAAAAAAATGATGATAAAGACAAAATAATTATTTCAAGGTAATTTTCAAATGCAAGTTATTATTAAGTATTATTTTCTCATAGATACACTAAACAGAAAACGACCATAATACTCAGACACAATTATAATCTTTGAAGGTGTTTAATTGTAAATGAATTAAAAAGTTTGTTATGAAAGAAAATTTTATCAACATTAATATTTTTTTTTATTTAAAAAAGTCATGTCAATGGTAAAATGGAAAATACAAACAGGTTTTAAAAACGACTAATTGTGTTCAACTTTTCGCTTTTTGAGTTGGTTTGACAGCGACAGTTTACATTTAATTAATCAGAATAAATAGCAACTGTTTTTTTTTGGCCAATGACAAATGAAGAAGTGGAAGAAATGGCAGTTTTTTGAACGCTAATTAGAAATTTCGTTAGATTTTTTGTTAATAAAAAAAAAAACTAATAAAAAATGTAATAACATTTTTAATTAACGAAAAAAACTAACTGACTATTCCTCGATATCGAATGCAAATTTCCTTCGCTTAAACTACATTTAAAACAAAAACAATTGGGGTATTTAAAAGGTAGTCGTAAAGTTATAGAGTAATATGTCTTTAAATAATTACAAGAAATATATATGACTGCTGTCGGCAGCCGCTTATAATTAAGATTTTTACTGTACAGTTATGACGAATGAATGAACACAGTATTAAAATTTTCATTTTGTTTGAAACACAACAGTGTTCTTCTTAAACAATTGTTACATAATATTTAGGACATTATGACGATATGATTTAATAGTACACCTTGTGAACACCCCTAATATTTTAACATTTGTGAAAAGGACTTAGGACTCTGATGTTTGGTAAACAAACAAAATAAAATTTTTTGTGATTTGCGTCTAAAAAATGGAAAAATGTCAGGTAAGATCTTATTAAATTTAATTTATTAATTCATGGATTAGAATTAAAAAATATTTTGATGATTTTGAATATACATATTTATTTTTTATATTTGTTTTAAATCAGCTGATTTAAATTCAAAATAGCACACTAAATTATGAGGGGTGTTCACAACAGTCGTATTTTTTCATGTTATTATTTTAAGACTTATGACACCAAATGTGTACACGCAGGGAAAAAACTTATTTCAATATGGTCTCCTCCAATAAAACAATTTTTAACTATCATTTTATTCGCATTCTCATTTACGAACTAGGTATTCGCTTATTTTTGCTGTACGAATTCGCTAAAATGTATGCGAATATTTTAAGCGAGCATGTAATAAAAGGTAAATGCAAATGGCTTTTTGATGGTTTCTTAAGGCCCTTTTACACTATAATACTGAGTCAAAAACTAAAATAAATTCAAAATCTGGCCTAAGCAACCAGTGAAATACGCATAGGAATAGCTTATCCCATCAACAATAAATTTTCAGTGTTTTTATCAAGAATAAAAATGGGAATTAAGCAGATAGCAGATAGGATGAACCTTAATTTACTTTATCGCTCACTTTAGGTTAAAGTAAAGTTAAAGTAAAGTAAGTACGATCGAGAAAATCCTGCCTTTAGCTATCGGCAAGTTGTGAAAACGGGCCTTAGTTTTGTACATTTTAAGCAGCGAAATATTCTCTTTTCTCTTCTTTACTTTTTAACATTTATACCAGTGATGCTCATACAATTTTTTAGGAGCCCCACCCCTTTGTTTTTTACGCTCCTTAATTTAGTTGCACATGTACGAAAGCTGTGGTCAGGGCTACCACGTTCTTTTTTCCTTGTCCCCGAAAAATTAAAAAAAATCCCCAAATGTAAATGCGAAAACGAATATTCAAGCTTGTATTTACATACATACATATGTACGTACGTACTTATGCATTTTCTTATTAGTTATTTTATCTTCGTAATTCTTATGTGCGAATCTTGGCTAATTGATATAAATGAAACTTCTTTCCAACTTTCTTTGAAAAAATATTTAGTTTGACGACTAGTACCTAGTAAATTTTACTTAGACAGATGACATTACGCAGAAAATGTATGCTTAAATAAAATAAAAATATAAAAAAAAATTTGTTTATATTAATTGAAAATCATTACAATTAATAAAGTAATATTTCATAACTTTTTTTATGCTGCTCCTCCCAGGGGTGAGTTTATGTGTCTTTAGGTAAAATGGTCATTTTTGTGTATCACAAATTAGTATTTATGTTGGCAGAATTTTAAAATACAGTGGCACGTAAATGTAAGCGCTCCGATTTTCATTAAAATTTGATCACAAAAAATTGCCTTGGTTGTAAAACAGTTTACACTGAATTTTGTTTTTTCTACTTGGTAAAAAGGGAAAATTTAAATGCAACCTCAAAATATCAAAGCGTTTTGATTTTGATGAAATCGGTAATGAATGAAAAATTAATGATAATTAATTTAATTTGCTAGATTGCGTAAATGCATGTGTACCCAGCGTTATCTTTGAACTAAACAGAGCTGGGCTTCGCATACACCATAATCGGCGCCCAAAACCTAAAACTTAAACTGATAAAAATTGCTGTTTGTCACCGTCTTGTTTTTTGCATCTGTTTCGTTGCAGCATAAAACAGAAACTGAAACGGAATTATTGTACGCAATTTGTAAAGGTGTCATTGTGAAGTGGAATATTGTGCATAAAAAAAAAATATTGATTAAATACTAAACAAGTAAGAGTGCTATATTCGAATATGCCGATTCGTATATACCCTTCACCATTGTGCGAAAATAACAGAAAGTAATATGAAAACCGTTCTTTAAATATAAATAATTTAACTTTGTTCCACGCCCAATTTTCCAATCCTGCCCACTGTTCTTTAAATATAAATAATTTAACTTTGTTCCACGCCCACTTGTCCAATCCTGCCCACATTATTTCGGATGTTGTGAATTGATAACCAAGATGCTTGTACCTGATTTGGAAACTTTGGCTCTTGCCGTTCTCCAGATATACAGAAACCTTTAAAGTTTAAAGTCTTTATATGAGATGGGCCACGCCCACTTATGCAATCTCGCCCAAATTTTGCCAAATTTTTAACGAAGAGGCTTGTATCTAATTTAGAATCTTTAGCTCCTGCCGTTCTACAGATATACATAAAAAAAACAACAATTGATTATTTGGTAAAATTAGAGGCAGTCGTGGTTTTTTGCCCATATCTCAGCCATTTGTGGACCGATCAGGCTAAATTTCAATAGCAAACAATTCCGCACTATATGTGACATAAATGTATAACAACCCATCATATCTGGGGTCTTCGGAATACCCAGACAGGCAGACGGACAGAAGGTCATCGTTTAATCAACTTCGCTACTTATAAGGACCCAGAATATGTATACTTTAATGGGGTCCAACATAAATATTGCGGATATTACAAACGGAATAAGAAACTTGTGGTGATATATATATGTTCCTTTAACTCCCACTGGAGCATAGGGCGCCTTATTTTTAGCGATTCGTTAGCAATTAGGTTGCTAGCCTTCGTTCCCTAGTTTGGTGGTAGGGCTGCTATCTAAGCACCCAAACGTGCTGTGTTTGGAGCCAGTGTTTCAGGGGATCAAGTATTCGCGATCTACTACTTCCTGAGACGCACTTTGGCCATTCAGGGTTCGCTGACACTCCAGGTTGGCAACAGAATTTCCTCTGTGCGGTTGTTAAGGTTATACCGCCTAAGATCGCACGACAGGGCCTCGTTTGTCAAAAACAGGGGTCACCAAGACCTTTCTGGACAGAGGGTGAGGTTGTCATTTGAAAAGGATTGGCTGTGTGTACAATATGATAACTCATTTGTATTCGCGTCACTTTTCCATTAACCCTAAATATGGAAAATAACAATATCGATGAAATAAACGAGGCAAATCGTCGAACTGCAGCCCTTAACATTGCGCAGCAGCAATATGAAGAAGATTTGTTATTGCTATTATTACTGAAAGCGAGGAAAAAAGAAAAAAATATTAACGTAATATTCAATCAATTAATCTGCCAATTTTAACCACAAGCGATTCTCTCCTTCACTGTCACGTCATTTTGGATGTCGAACATTCAACAATATTTTATTGCATTTAACAAAATCAATTATTCTTTCCTCTTCGAACAAAGAAAATTTCTTTTTTGTATTCATTTTGGAATTGTATTGAATTATTTTTTTTCATATTTGGGTGTTTGCACAGAAAATTACTCCTTATAGCTCAAAAATGAAATTATTATTTTGAATTTATTTGCCCGCTTATATCATACAAAATAAATGTATCTACTATTTTTCGAAAGGTTAACTTTAATTTTTTTAATACTCGGAACAATATGCTACTTTGCGTTACCATAATAAATGAATTCAAACAATAAAAACTGTTAACTTTTTAATATGTAACGACCGTTTCTTTAAAAAACATTTTTTTTGGTAACTAATTTCTTTGGTTTGAAAATAAATCCATTTCAAAGAATTTAATCAGATATTTTACTTGATATATCCTTCGCAAATATTTACAATACATGATGTTTGTTTCCGACATTTCAAAACAGCACATTAATAAAGTAACGACCGTTACTTTTTTAATGGTCAAAAAAAGTATTGAAATTACATTTTGTGTAAATTCGGTTGCTGCCGTTGCTTGAACTTTCGTAAGTCCAAAATGGAGCAAATGGGGTGATTGGAATTTTATTTAAAAAATTTTCGAAAATCGGTAACGACCGTTTCTTTGGAAACACCCGTTTGGAAAAAAATATGAACACAATGAAATTACAAACAATACTTCGTTTCTACAGCACCGAAACCAACTTTCCCGATGTTGTTTAGTTCCCCAGCAGGAAAAAAGGAGTACGAATGCCTTTTAGAAGGCCTCTGTACCCCTTCTTTTGGATGTACAAGGCCTGCTCGCTCCATTCCAAACTCATATCTTTTTTTGGATACAACAAAATATTTATTTTACTTTGCTTTTGCAAAAAACAATACAAAAAATGTTACTCCTTCTCATTGACGGAGTGTGGAAGGTGTATCTTATCTTTTATGCAAAAGAGCCGAGGGCTTCTATGAGGCATTCTTTAGCAGTTAGATAAGGACAGTAATTGAATCAAAAAAATTTTTAAGCATCAAGGCCTAAAGTAAGAAGGGTTCTGAATTGGGTCCGTTAACAAAATGCCAGTTTTTCATTGCTGATCGACGCCGTTACGTTCCTAATTTGCGTCGCTTATTTATGGAACAAACTTTACTTCGTTACTTTATTTAGAAAAATTTTTATTTAACTTATTGTATCTACTGTAAAGTTTTAAATATTTTTTTAAGCAAGCTTTTGTATAATTAAGGCCAAATTCACCAAGCTTAGTTATAATTAACTATGGTTTACAAGGTATAACTGTCAAAAACACTTTGTTAACTGGAAGTTAAAGTAACAGTTAGTTTTAACTCAACCTGGTGAAATTGGTCGTTAAAGGGTTAAATGTTGGAGGAGGATGCAAAAACAAAATTAAAAAGTTTTAATTTATACTTGCCTTGCTAATATTTATTTGTAATAGTTTTAACAACTTTATTAATTTTTAATCATTTAAGTCTTTAAGTGTGAAAATAGTTAACTAGATTTTCCTCAATCAATGAGAAGTTTCAGTTGGTTTCTTTAATTTTGATTATTTGTTTTAAGTTTAAATTTAATTGTGTATAAATAACACTGTGACTGTAAATATTTATAGTTTCAACACATATACATACGTACAAATAAATAATTTATATTTTTTTTGTTTAATTAATATAAGCGTATTCATTTATTTCTTATTATTTAATTACATGCTAAGTTTAAACAGTTCATAAACACAATCTCGACGCATGGCGAAAAAACTACTAGATTTTTATTACGAGCCATTAAATGCTATTTCATTCATTTATTTTGTATTTTTTGTAATTTTTTCAAGCTTTTGCCTGACGCTTTTAATGTGTTTATTTGTATAGGTCGGAGTTTATCTCCTATTAAAGGTGGTTAATTTGTCAGACTTTACCATAGTTAATTATTAATTGGGCCGTTCGAAAAGTTGCAAAAACGTGAATTTGTTGTAATATTTATTGTGAATGAAAAACTAAATATTGACAAAAAAAAAGTGTCCCATGCTATAAAAAGTATTGTCGGTCAAGCCTGACCATATAATACCCTTAAACGAAGTCGTTTAAAAACGAAAACATGTCGTTAAAAAACGGATACATGTCGTCTCACTACAAACACTTTTAAACAATGACATGGTCCATGCTTGCATTACATTGGACCAGTCCCTGGAGTAGTAAAATTGATCAAAATGGATCAGGTAGTCCAACGAAGAAAAGCACTCTGGATAAATTAAGTTTTTTATACGAATCGTTCTCAAATATTCAAGTACGTATAACACTAAAACGTACTCAAAACAACCCTAAATGGGTTTGCTTTCGAAAATCAATCCTGAAATTTTTTAAAATAAGTATAAAATTCTTAAATCAAATAAAAAAAGATATTTCACCGTTCGTTGGTAGCCAGTGTTGCCACTTTGTGGGTAATTACACGAATTCGGTGTAATTTTTACTGTCACGGGTAAAGCCTGGGTCATTTCTGTGAGGTGTAGATCAGGTGTAATTTGAAATTTACTTACATTTTTTCAGCAAAAAAAAAAGATTTCCATCGTTTACCAACCAAAGGCTGATAGAGAATGGCGCCAGATATGGACTTTTTGATTTCGATTAATATTATAGTTATTAAAAGACCAAAGTTTGTGGGAAACATTAGGTATTCATACTTAAAAATACTGGAGGAAAAATAGGCTTCCAATATTACAAAATGTAGTGAATTTTGTTTTGACATTTACAACTGATTTGAGAAACAAACTTTCATCTAAAATTTTGGATTTTTTTTTACTAAATAAAGAAAACAAAGGAACGGCAGTGAACATTTTTAACCTCTCCTGGATATACACAATTAAATGTGTAAGAAGGACACATTATTTTAAGTCTTTATCTTATTTTTACTTATTTATTTGTGGTTTTTAATGTAATTTTTGCTAATTTATTTAAAATTTATCGGATGTGTCGCAGAAACTAAATTCGTACGAAAGTGAAAACGTTTTTACCATCTCTAGCAAAAGTAAAACGTAAAAAATGTTCCTTTTTAATTCAAAAAACCAAACAATACGAATTTAAAAATATGTAAATTTTCACTTTCTTACAGATTCTGTGACATACATACCTGTTAGGCTGGGTCAAAAAAATATTTTTTCTCTTATCGACTTCTAAAAGCGTAAATATGTTGTATTTTTGTCTGATTTAGATCCCTGTAAAATATAATTAATTTATTTTTAGTGTAAGAGCCCGCGCTTTGACCTTCAATTTTGATAAATTTTAAATATAGCACCAATAGCATTGTATTGCAGAAAAGCATATTACTGTATTTTAACGACGTTTGGGTTCGTGAAAACAGTGTCAGAAGCATTCATGACTCTTTGCGCTAAAAAAGTCAAGCGATGGTTTAATATAGACGAAACTTGAATCAAGACGAGAGATGCCCGGATTTGACAGTAAACAAGATTTTGTGACCAAAAAGGATTTTATTGTTTTATGTTGTATAAGAACCAAATTTTTATTTTTTTTAAGTTTATTTCAAAATATTTTTAGTTTTAATTAATAATAATTGATAGTAAATAAAAAATTAAAATTTAAAAAATGGACTTTTTTCAAATATTCTTAATTCTTAGGAGCTCATGCGCGGGCTCAAGATGTCACTTTTTTGAACTTTTTTTTTTTGCAATTTTTATTTGTTTTAACGTAATACAAAAAAATATTGCTATTAGAATATGATTCGAGAACTTTTATATTTTCTCATACACCCTAATACCTGTATACATATTTGAATCTATTTAAATAGTGTAGATAATATTGATCTAATTTGAGTAATTTTTTTTGTGTTTTTATACCCACATCACGAAGAGAGTATTACGAGTTTCTCCAGATGTGTGTGTTCTAGTGTTCCGATCGCCTTGTATTCAATATTTGATTCGATCTGACTATGTCCGTCCTGCTGGCTGGTCGCCTGCCTATGTCTACAGGTAGCAACTTTTAAGAAATGATGAAACTTCGTACAAACGTTTTTTTAAAATTGTAAAGAATCGGTCCATAATT
Organism: Pollenia labialis; assembly: GCA_949318255.1. Lineage (NCBI taxonomy): Eukaryota > Metazoa > Arthropoda > Insecta > Diptera > Polleniidae > Pollenia > Pollenia labialis. The sequence continues at coordinate 104,976,167 of OX439143.1, read as the reverse complement.
TCACATAGTCCCCAAGCAAATTTGTTAATTTAATTTGATATCAGTTGTAATTTCATTTAAATTGGGTAATTTTGCTTCATCTCAAGTGTATTTATGAATTTTGGTGGTGGCAACACTGGTTGGTAGCAGGGCTGCCAGTTTTGGGGGTTTGACCCCAAATTAGGGGTTTTCTTGTTGTTAAAAGGGACGAACATTTGGTGGCATGAAATAACTCCCCAAAATATAACCCCAAAAAAAAAAAAATAATGAAATAACCCCCCAAAAGTTTGTATAGACCACAACAACAACGATTTTTGGGTGTTATTTCTTTTTGTTTGGGGTGTTATTTAATTTTCTAAATTGGGGGATAATTTAATATGAAATAATTCCTCATAAAATCATTATGAAATAAAGCCCCAATATATTTTTTGGGGATTATTTAATTTTTAAATTTATTACGAAAACGTTTTTTGGTGCAATGACTTTTTCTTATATGGTATAACAAAAGCTTTTCTGTATAGTCGGTCTTTCGGTGGGCCGAAGTCTCAACCATGCTAAATATCATCGCATGATTCCTTAAACCAAAACTGTACAATTAATTGTATTATAACTAAATTAACCGATTAAACCAAAACCACGGTTAATTAATCGAGCGATTAACCGATTAAGGCAAACCCCCGATTTAATGTATACCCTAATATGTACATTAAGTTTTTAAAGTAAAAAAACATTTCGGGAATAAGATTTAAAACAGGTAAGGAAATAAATCCTTATTAAATTCATTTAATTTCAACTTTGGTTTATTTCATGTACAAATTCGGGATTGAATTAACTTTATAATACTTGAATCAAGCTCATTTTGCGATTGATTCAATCTAATATTTACAAAACTCAACTTCCTGTTTGGATTGCTTTAAGTACGAATTCGGGATTGAATATGCATTAGTTAAGTATTTTGCGGCTTAGAATCAATATTTCTTTACTTGATTTAAGAAAATTCGTACCCACTTGATTGTTAATACCTACGGATTGATTTGAGTACGGATGGATAGATTTTCTTTTTGACTGTATAATGCCCAATTTTCAGGATTGATATTAAAACACATTTATGTTTAAAATCATTTTAAATAAAAAATTCTCTTCTTCACTAAATACTTAAATCAAACTTAATTCACCGATGTGGTATATGGTAGTGCTGCCATACTTTTATCTTAATTAAATAAGACTTTTAAAATAAAACTCAAAAAATCAATCTGTATTTAAATACGATTTAAGTTTATATGAAAATTAACTAAATATAGATTTAAATACTATCCTGAAAATTGGGCATAAGATTTGTTCGCCTAAAAGGGATTTTGGAGAGGGGGTTTATATGCGACCTTTGGTCAATTTTGGACCTACCAAAATTTCGCAATAACATAGAATCTATAATAAAAATTTTCTTCACGTAAGCTTATATCAGTGCCAACATTTCTAACAAAGTTATGGAGCTTAAAGCTATTTTCGGGAGGGGGTTTTTTTGAGAAGAGTTATGTTGAAATATGGACCGATTTAAAAAAATCGTTTATGTGATTACAAATTTAAATTAAATACAAACATCATAAGATAGTTAATGGAATCAAAGACTAAAAGACGGAGAGAAGTTTGTATTTGTGGAGGCATTTATAAAATTATGGATTCATTATTACTATGTATTTTCAACAGACTTTGTCCTTATGAAATATGTGTACCAAACTATTTTTAAAATTGCGACCTGTACTTTGCGCACAAGCTTACATGGACAGACAACCAGCCAGGCAGTCAGCTAGACGGACGGCCAGACATCTTTAGTTATGTTTACTTTTTGTGGTCATTATTGAATATTTCTTCGTCTTACACACAGAATAAATGTTTATATATTCTAATGGTAGTAAAATATATCGATAATTATTAGTAACATTTAATATTGATTTTAAACATTTTTACCCAACAGCTGCTTAACATTTTTGGCTCAGTAGTAGAGGGAGGCCTGCACAATTTTATTTAAACACACTTTCAAATCTTGGTTACAAACAAATACCGTGTGAATGTGTGGAAGTAAAAAACAAATGCTTTACTATAGTGGAAGTCAAACGGGAGGCATTGTAAAAAAATAATCTGAAAAATTAACAATGGAATGAAAATTACACGCAGCAATGAGAGTGGGAATAAAAAACACATAAATTTTTTTTATATTTTAAATGTGAGTTTGAGGTATGTGTCTACGAAAAGTTTGTTATGCAAATTTCTTTGATAATATTGTAATAAGGGCAATCACTTTGTGCAAATTTGTAATTTGCAAATTTACAGTGCATATTATGATTGATCGAGAGCATTCATACCACTGTTATTTTTTGTGCAAATGTGTTTTTTTTTCTAAAAATTTATTCTGACAACACAAAAAACTTCTGGCAGCGCTAACCATAAGTTGTCTAAACCTTAATTTGTTGAATTATACACAAGCATTTTACCCTGCAGCCACACGATAAAGCTTTTCTTGATAGTCTTTTACCCCGGGTCTCCACGTAGCAATATTTATTGCGGCAAACGTCAAATTTTATTGCTCCATTAAATTTGCGACGTATAGAACGCATATTGCCTTGAGTGGCAATCCATTGCGCAATGATTGCTCTTTTGATTGCTTGAGCAATTATTGCTTAGCAATCTGCTGTAAAATTAATTGTCATTTATCTGACATTTCATTTCCCTGTACGTTTGTTTATGGCAAAGCAATTTCACGTGCTCTGTAGACGTTTTTGTTATGTTTAGCAAAAAAAATTACTTGTCAAAATTCATATACATTTAAAGCTTTGACGTAGGCATCCAAGTTTAGTTCTAAAGCAATTATAATTGAAATTTTTTGTACAAATAAAAACAAATGGCGGTCCGTATGTCAAAAGTGGTTGTTTGCGCTTATTTGTTGCTGAGCAAATATGTACTACTATTTTTGCTCAAAAAACTTTGAAAAACATTGCAATAAAAAGTAACATAAAACAATTTGCTTATCCGTAAATTTTGTTGTTGTGTTCTCCAAATGTTTATACACATCTACATACATACATCGTTTGTTCACGTTGCACTACCCATCGTGATTACCCTTAATAACAATTCTTTGCATGCGTACGTCATAAATGACACACAAGTAAACAACACAAATTTACACAGAATACACGAGGTAATTCGAAAGTTCTAGGAACTTAGGCAACAAATTTGTACTGCATTAAAAAGTGTTGAAAAACACAAGTTCTGCCTGAAGTGTATTTCTTTGAATTCTTATACTCTCACAACAATATTTAAATTGTCCGATGAACAGTATCACATAGCATTTATCCTTATGGTTGTACACGTGTACACAAACGTTTCTTTCAAATATTTGATTTTTGTTGTGTGTTTGATTTTCAAATACATGTATTCCGGCATTTACGCAGTAGTGGCAGCACTCTTTAAAAGTTACTTGTTTAAATTGAAGTTATATTTTAAAGAACTTGTTCAAGAACAGCTGGCTCAAATATCAGAATTAATGCTTTTCTAAATAAATTGTAGATCTGCTACGGTTTTATCAAAATTATTTCAACATGCCTAAAAAATAAGCCATACTTAATTCGTAAAAAAACCTTTTTAAAGAAGAGTTGTGGATTAGGGTGGGTCAAAAAAATATTTTTTCTCTTATCGACTTCTAATAGCGTAAATTTGTTGTATTTTTGTCTGAATTAGATCCCTGTAAAATATTTTTAATTTATTTTTAGTGTAAGAGCCCGCGCTTTGACCTTCAATTTTGATAAATTTTGAATATAGCACCAATAGCATTGTATTGCAGAAAAGCATATTACTGTATTTTAACGACTTTTAGGTTCGTGAAAATATTGTCAGAAGCATTCATGACTCTGCGCTAAAAAATGTCAAACGATGGTTTAATATAGTCAAAACTTGAAACAAGACGAGAGATGGCCGGATTTGACAGTAATCAAAATTTTTTGACCAAAAAGGATTTTATTGTTTTATGTTGTATAAGAACCAAATTTAAATTTTTTTAAGTTTAATTCAAAATATTTTTAGTTTTAATTAATAATAATTGATAGTAAATAAAATATTAAAATTTAAAAAATGGACTTTTTTCAAATATTCTTAATTCTTAGGAGCTCATGCGCGGGCTCACATTTTATTTGTTTTTACGTAATACAAAAAAATATTGCTATTAGAATATGATTCGAGGACTTTTATTTTTTCTCATACATCAGTGACCCACTCTATTGTGGATATGAATTGCAACCGAACTTTAGTTGAGTAACCAGTTGCCGAAAATCTATTACAGATTGCAAGTGACAAATGGAATTGAATTCACGTACATATTAAAAACTTTAAGCAGTGGAGATATTGCTGCTGACCGATGAAACTTGACAACGCAACCCATTAATTTAGTAAAACAGCCATAATTAAATCAGACATACTATATTTATTATGCAAATATATAAATTAAGTCCAACAAATTAACCAACTTTCATGGATATTTATCCATTTAATATCAATTTACACATTAACATTATTATAGACTTAATTATTATGTTAATATTTCTTATTAAATTTAATTAGATTTTTGTTTTAATTTGTAGTCGAAAAAAAGTTATATTTTGTAAAATACAGTCAACATTAAACAGTCATTTCGATATGATTTATTATAAATTTTTTGGAAGAGACTTAAAGAATTTATTAGTTTTACTTTGTAAATGTATAGAATCTTTTGATTTTGATTTATAAATTTTAATTAATTTATAACAAGCAATAGCAGATTTTTAACAATTTATAAATTAATATAGGAAATTGACATTTACAATCATTTTAATTCTAAAACAAAATTATGCTTACAAATTAGTTTCTTTTTTCTAGATTTTTTTGTAAGTTATATTATTTTTTATTTAGTTTCTGTAAAATAGTATTATGTATTAAGAAATTAAACAGGTAACATATAAAATATAAAACCGAATAATCGAATTGCGGCTTCGTATTTATTTATTTAACTTAGGCCGGGTTTTTAAGATGTGGATTAAGTTTAAACTTAGTTTAAACTAGTCTGAAACTTAGTTTAAACTAGTCTGAAAGTCGGATTCTTTCAGCGAAGTGTGTTTTTTATTTCATTAAATACCAACATTTAAAGCAAAGCTAAGCTGTTCCGTCAACCTTTTGTGTGCAAACTTGGCACAAATCTGTTTTCAGATTAACTAAACCTAGTTTCACTGAGATCTCAAAAACCCAGCCTTAGTGTTTTTTAGAGAGCGGTTATTTGCTTAAAATAAATTTTTTTCTTTTTAAGTACCGAACAATATTTTTTTAAAATTCGAAATGTATTGATTTTAAAGAAAAAAACTGTTTTATATAAAAACTCCCACTTGTCGTGGGAGAAACAATAACTCGGTAAGTTTATTAAAAATCGAAAAAGATGGGGATACATTTTGTGAGGAAGGAAAGCTGTTAAGTAATAGGAAGAATATTTTTTTAGCAAATTGTATATGATTGTCTAAAATACTACAGTACGAGCTCGATTTTTGCAACTCTCCATTAACGCAACACCCCGATTTTCGCAAATGGCAATAATTTAACATAACACACTGTATAGCTGCAACTATTTAAAAAAGAGTCTCAATAACAGCAACATGATTTTTTTATGTTTCTTTCTTTTGGTGTACTTGTTCAGAAACATACACACCGAAAAAAATATTGTTGAACAAAACCATATTCTATTGTTTTCTTTATATTTAAATTTACAGACAAGGCAACAGCTGATTGCTATTTTAATGATAAATTTTATCGTTTGCCTTTATAAATATTTTGTCGGCACAATTTTTGATAACATCTTGAAAATATATTGCGTGCAGCCTACGTCACAGCTTTTTATTTTTGTGAATTTTGACAGCTTTAAAAAACTTGAACGTGTGACTGCAGCGTAAGTAAAGTTTAACTAATTTATTTATGTACATACATATAAATATACGATCAAATAAAAAGTTTATCCTAAAATGGTGTGACATTAAGTGCCGGTTCACACTTTTCAAGTTTTTGCCGTCAAGTCTTTAGTTTTTGAGTGAGAGAGGACATGCAATTGCAATCTCTTTTCCCTTTTATGCTAAAATCTCAAGATTTGACGGCTTAAGCTTGGAGATTGTGAACCAGCACTAAGTTAAATAACCTATTTTCGATCATTGCATCTTTTCGGTAATTACAATAGGCCCGATTTTTTCGATTTGCGAGAATCGAGTTCAAACTGTATTTAAAAAAAGTTAAGTATACATTATATAATTTTAAAGCAGTTTTTTGACAGTTGTGGCATTTTTAATCTTTTTACTAATAAGACAACAATAATTGTAAATCGATTTTTTTAGAGGTATTCGATAGTTGTAGTAAAATTGCATTTAAGCTTTAACATTTAACAGTTATTATTTACTTAAGTATCCCAAAGAACATCCCCATCTTTTCGTAGTTTCGATATGTTGTAATTTCTCTATTTATGAACTACAAATATTTATGTATGTAAATATATATATTTTTTTAACCTATTTTTTACTTGCTCGTCTTTTCCTTTAATTTACTTTTAATTTGCAAATCACACCTAATTTCACCTGATACAATTTAATTTTTGCTTGATTTTCTCTTAGAATATATTTGGCTTTTTTTACAAATTTAAAAATATTTGGTAAAAACTTACAAAACATGAAGATTTTCACAGCTCTTGGATTTTGAAATGTCACTAAGGCAAATTTTATGTAGAATTTCTTTTGCCATTTGCAAAGATATGTGGGTACGGGAAGTTTTCATTTTCGATGAGGCCTTCTTTTCGCGAGATTCTTTTAGGCGCATCTGAAAAGAAGATTTAACAAATTTTATTTAAAACAAAAATAAAGAATGCGAAAAATTTCAAACATAAAATATAATTTTATGCCGTATTCATAATAAAAATTTGGCATGAAGATAGCAAGAAGTTCATAATACACTAACAAAACTCTGGCTAACGATTTGCTAAACTCTTGCTAACAAGCTGCCAAACGTTTGCCAACTTGTGAATATTAAACAATTTTGTTGGGTTTTTTAATTAACTGATTTTTTTAAATTTGCTTTCTTTTACCCAATTTTTTTTAATTTTAAAAACATTTTAAAATTTTTTATGTGAACAAAAAAAAAACAAAACAAAAAAATTAGAAATTAAGCAATGATAAAAGCAAAACGTGTTGCATTTTTGAGTAATACAATGTGGCATCATAAAAATTAAGAGTTTACATAATTTAGCCTTGATATTTTCCTTAAAATAGATTTGAAATCTTATTTAGTTTTTTCTAAATACGACGGTTAGTTGATATTTGTATGTATAAACACAATTTAATATGGACATTCTTATAAGCCCATAAAAAAAACCAAATGTAATGTGATCTGCCTATAATAATTATCATATTAGGCTTAAGTTCATCAAACTTAATTTTCATTGGGAAGGAAGGAATTTTACTATATAAAATTATTTAAATTTATTGATCATTTTTATTCTTGACGGCCCCCGCGGCCGTCAAGAATTCCCGCAATCAGAAAAAGAAAGACAAAAAAATGAAAAACATAAAAATTAAGAACAACAAAACTACTTTGGACTTCAAGAAGAGTTCTTGAATAAAAAAAAAGAAACAGAAGTAAGGAGGAACATGTAAATCAATTAAAATAGATAATCATTCAAAGCAAATTTCGATCTACCAAAGATTTAATTACAATTTGGTTTAAAGATTAGGACTAATCATTATTTTTCGCCATTTAAGATTCGAATGTTATTGGCAAGATCATATTTGTTGCCAACACTTTTATATGGATGTGAATTGTTTTCTGGTTGTAGTGCATCTGATATGCGGAAATTAAAAACTTCGTTTAATAATATCGCCAGATACGTTTTTAATCTGAGAAGGACAGACAGCGCCTCCCGGTTTGCAAATAAATTGTTTAATGTTATTTTTGATAATCTTTTAAAATATCGCAGTTTAATTTTCCTACACAAAATAATCTACACCAAGGAACCTGACTATCTATTTAGAAAATTAACTTTTGCAAGATCAGCTAGAGGCAGGGTTATATTGCATATCCGATATCATTACCTAATGTCGCAGCGGCAATTTTTTATATACGCCGTACGGCTCTGAATGAACTTCCAAGTAATATTCAAAGCACAAGCAACGCAGTACATTTCAAAACAGCAATTTTTAATATTTTTGACTAATAACAATGAAAATTAGTTCTTATTATGGTATATTACTAATAATTTATCAACCCATAATATTTTTACACATCTATAAATACATTCAATTTTGGTTTTTTTAATTTAAAATGTATTGTAATACTTTATAAGTTATTCAAATTGTATACGTAGCCAATATTGATGTCCAGTGCTAAATTTAAAAGATATTATATCTTATTGCACTGGTGACATTTTTCTAATAAACTAAAACTAAACTAAGCCCTGCATGAATGCATTTTAATGCCGTTTCAATTTAATAATTATTGCAAATTTTGGTTTAATTGGGAGGTATTTTTAAATAAAATGAAATAACAGATACGAATATTTAACCCGTTATTTCATTTGCCATTTCAACTTTAACAAAAGATTAATTCATACTTTACAAGACATGGCATGAAAACGTACAATAATTTGGATAAGTGCTGCGAGAAAGTAAACTATGTACCTTAATAAATTGCTAAAACGCCAGTAAGATAAAGTTTTAATGATTGAATGATAAAAAGAAAATTATTGAAATGATCACATCATTTGTGGCCGTCAGCATTTTTTGTAAAAACCTTAATTAATTTTGTCAAAGGAAGATGCTAATCTAATCACTGAAAGCACGGCTGCCAGATAGTGCTGCAATACTATCGATATTTATCGATAGTTCAGATTTCACTATCGATACCATCGATATTACTATCGACTGAATGTTTGTACTTGTGCAGGAAAACTTTAACTTGTATTTAATCAGGCTACAGTTCGTTGCTTTCACCACTTTATTGAACGTATAAGACGTATGCACGTTATTTTAGATGACCGTTTTTGACAAATTGATAAGTACCTTTCTGAAGGAACCGAAGTAGCAGGGACAAGAAGATAATTTAATAAAAATTTCAATATTTATATTTTTCCTATCGATATTTCCGATATTTTAAGACTATCGATAATACTAGCGATAGTTTCCCAGCACTACTGCCAGATTGTACGATTTATCGTCATTTTAACGAATTATTGTCCTAAAATAAGCAAAGTGCCAGTTTGCCGATTTTTTTCCTAAGTGCCTTAGGAGAAAAGAAATGGCCTTCTCCTTTCCCTTCTCTCTTTAAAGCTCAATACTTAACGAGTCAAACTTGACGTGTGTGAACAGGCACTAAACAGTGACAATTTTATTTGGTCTTCAAAATATGGCAAATTTTAATTTGTTTTTATGTTTGGAAAACTCATATTAAATTTTTTGTAAGCGATGCAGCTTAAGTTTTCTCATGTAAAATCTGGGAAGCGTAACTAACGTGAAAGTGAAACAGACATTTAATTGAAATTTATTTGTTATGCGATCAGAATATTATAACATAATCTTATTATTCTGCCAATGCAGAAAAAAATCTTCAGTCAATTGAAATAAAACAAAAATTCGAAATTCTTTTCCTTTATTTCAAAGACTATGTAAAAATAATAATATTGCACTATATAATACAATATATTCCGGTCGCGGAGATATTGAAGCGTGTCTTCTCGAATGCCGAGCTGAAGGCCGCCGGACGGGTCACAGGTTGCGGATAGTGAACGGCCTTTAGATATAAAGGATAGCTGCGAATAAGTGCTTTAGCTCAAATAAGCAGTCCCGGACAATCAGCAGGTGAATGCTTTATGCTTCACCGACGAGGCGAGTAGGTGCCGCCCCAAACTATGCACCTCAACAATCCACCTTCACCTAGCGTCTGTCTCGTAGCGAGCGGCTAAGATAAGAAATGCTGTGCCTTTTCAGCTATATCTAAGATGGCAGCCCCTTAAAAAAGCTAAGAGCCTTGCGTTAACAACCTACTGCTCCTAACTCACAACTGTTACTGAAACCAATTTTGGCACTATGCGCCCACGTAAAAGCAACAAATATATATATATATATATATATATATATATATCGATGGCTTAATATAAAAAAGGCGTAAGTCAATTTCTTTCAAAAAAAGAGTTTTCGTTTATTCTGGTAGATAAATACCAAACGCAGCTTGCTTTAAGGTTTCGGGGGCTATAGTATAAAAAATTTGTTGCATCTTTTTATTATTTATTGCTTTAAAACTTTTTATTAATCAAAAATTATATGGATTTTAATTAGTTTTTTCCTTCCCTTGTAAACATAAAAAAATCGAGTTACGCCTTTTTTATATTTAGCCATCGATATATAATACAATATAGGGTAACACATATCGCTGACGGCGACCAAAATTTACTAAAATTGAAAAATTTTCAACGACGCACAGTGCTTTTTCCCCATATAACGAAAAATTTAATTTTTTGAAAAAATCGGACCCAGGACTCGCCTACCTCCCATATATGCCAAAAATATAATTTTTAATATTGGCTACATAATTGATCTAAAAAACATGAAAATCCGTATTTGTTATACGTACTTAGTTTACAACCTTTCTGTTAATTTAAGTAATGATCGAAGCAAGGACTCTTGGTCCTGCCATATATCCTTAATTGTAAAAACTCTATTACTTTTGCAAAAATGATCTGATTGTAATGAATCTTGGTGTATTTTTTGTATTTACTAAGTATTTTTTTGAGTTGAATAATATCCATCTATTTGTCCGTCTGACTGTCCAAGTGAATTTTTTAATCAAAGTAAAGGTTGGAATTTAAAACATGAGCGTTGATGCACAGTACTCTTTGGGCCCAAGGACAAATCCTTCTAATTTTGGTTATAATCGGTTCAGGATTTCACGTAGCCGACTTACAAATGTCCTCCCGGAGTTTTATATAACTGGCTAATAATTAATCGCATTTTAATAAATTTAAACTGAAACAAGTTTAATATGAAAGCAAATGTACTTCCTAATTTGTATGGTGGTCCATTAATGGTCCTAGCTCCCACAAAGGAAGGACACGTCGGCTATACCAAATTATGTAAAGTGCGGCTTAAATGTTTGTTGCTTGCAAACGAGCTTTCAAAACATTCGAACATATTATTTTTTAAAAATTTTAAAAGCAAAATAATTGAACAATGAAAAAATGTGCCAAGAACAAAATTTTACTTTTTCTATTTACTATTCTCGCCCCATTTTTATTCTTGAGTTTATTTGACAGTTTAAAGCGGGAACTTTCTCTAAGAAATTTTACAGACACACTTTTTCGGTAAAATGTCGGGTAATTTCCTTACATGACAGCTAGTACTGGCCAAAAAAGTTAAGGACACTGTTCAGTGTGAAAAACTGCTGTTTGTTTCAATATGTGGCATTTTTGTTTCATTTCGCACATTTAAATCGAAAAGTTTCGCGACGCGAGAAATACAGAACATGGTCGCTGGTATTTATGACCACTGTTTATCGTTTTCCAGAAAAAAGGGAAAATGTGTAAATTTTTAGCGGACTTTCTTTAGAGGAACCAGAGCGATATGTACATAGATTTTTATAACATTTTTTTTTCATAAATTCAATTTTTTTTTGATTTTGTGACAAACATACATACATAATGATACAAAAAACCCGAAATTTCCCGTATTAAACTACTGAGAGTTTTTTCTCTAAGCCTACGTTTTAATAAACAGATAATAACATTTTATTCATAATGTTGAATTTGCATTAAAAAAAGAAATTTAAAATTAAAAGAACATTAATAGGATAATATTCAACACAAACATTTCGTTACATCTAACAAACTATTTTGCAAAAAACGAGAAAATATATTTGGAAAACTTGAATTTTTGCGTGACTTGGCAAATTTATTCAAATTTCTTTTTTCCAAATTAATGTAATAAATCAAAATATTTCGATGAAGCAATAAAATTGCAATTCATTCATCATTCTCCACATTAAAAATCAATAAAGTTTTATTAATATGAATCTGAAAAAAGAAATTACGTGCCTGTTTCAAAGTGCCAACAAGTAATTCATCCACATTATGTTGTATGCCACTAGACGTTTCTATAAATTTGGCATCGCGTGAGGCCGCCAATGATTTTCCTTCTATAATTAAATTACACACAATAAAAATTAAAACGAAAATACAAAATTAATAAGCAATTTAGAATTATTTAAATGAATTTATTAATCTGTACATATAAAACAAAAAACTAAAAGCTCATTAAATAAGTGTAAGAGTTAAATGAACAACAGAACAATAATAAGAGAATAAGAGTCTGGGAATTGTTAGTAAAATATTTGTAGGTATGTATGTATATGGCATTTATTTACCTTGTGACGTTATAACTCTGGAGCGAGCTAAATCAGCTTTGTTGCCAACTATAATTACAGCTTTATCTTTAGTGTAATTTTCCTGCCACAAATAATTTATTATTTCCTCAGCAACGCGAAACGATGCTTTGTCGACGATAGAGAAAACTACAACACATCCATGGGGTTCATATGTTGACAATGAATTCTCGACCTTCAATTTGTTAAAATGAGCAGAAAATGTAAGCAAAAGTTCAATAAATAAATAAAGTATTTTATGTTCAGTTTAGTTAAAGCAAATAAAATAAAAGTAATCGCTTTCTTTACAGATTTAAATTAGAATTTGTTGTAGATAAATTTTGTTGTTGTTCCATGAAATTCAACTGAAATCTTAAAGCATGACTATAATGGCATCTAAAATTTTATTATATCGTCGCATTAGAGTGAAAACCTGGTATCTAACTTCTAGACAAAAACACCTCTAATATTTTCTATGCAAACCTTTAAATATTTGGTTTATTTTCTAATATTCTACGGAGTGCCTCTTCATTTTAAGAAGGGTATCAAAATTTCATATAATGTAAAAAAAGGATTTAGCAGGATTGCACTCTTAAGGCTCAGTTAGCCGGGAGCAACAGTAACCTTACCATAAAGAAGTAAGACCAATCCATTTCTTACAGATTGATACGTAACATCTTACTGCTATCTATAATCGTTCTAATTGCTTCACATACAACAAAATGAAGCAGCGGATTGGCAACGTTATTGTTACTCCTGGCTAGCTGAGCCTTAAGCCGACGATATCGAACAATTTGTCACTGAAATATAGTGGGGAATTTTCAAAGACTAGAGAAATCGGTCTGCAAGCGAATTTTATGAATTGTCCCCACAAAACCCTTAATTATGGTATCTCTTGTATACACAAAATTCATAAATAGTACGAATGCCTCTTTTTTTATACCCTCCGACACGAGTTGCTAATGATGGTATACTTAGTTTGTTATCTGCGTGTTATACCAAAAAATATTCATCTAAGACCCCTTAAGGTGTACATTCCATGCTGTTTAGTAATAAGCGTATGTCCATCCATCATATGAAAAATGTTCAACACAAATTAATTTTGATATGAAGTGGTTTTAGGGATAATAAATAAAAAAAAAACAAATTTCATAACAAAGATCTATAAGAAATTGTCTTGTTTGACTCCAATAGAACTAAAATCTTTGGAAAGTCCGTTTCAATATATTTTTAATGTATATTTTGTAATTTAAGCAAACATAAGACCAACTTAAAATTAATTTATACCATGAGGCACATAAAATCTCAAATTTTTAATAACATATCAATTGTTATGTATTTTAAAATTATAGCATGATGAATTATGTGTTCTTAAAAGTATTTACTTTTGTTTGGATAAAAGCCAAAGACGTTGGTTGGCACATTCGGTGTTCTATAATATTTTGATATGAAAATAGTCATTCGCTGAATATTCTGGAATTGAGAATGTTTCTCTGGCAACAATGGAAAGCTAATAAAACATTAAAGGCCTAACCTGAATGTGCATAAACAAACTTAAGCTTCCGTTAAAAAATAAAGGAAATAAAAAAACCGAACTGGCAAAATAAAATAAAGTAATTTCTTTTTATTTTTGTTTTTTTTTACCCACTTACAACTACATTTAGAGTTGACAAAAATTCAACCAATTGTAGTCGGGACTGTAAGAAAAGATAAACTCACTGTTTATTGTTGTTGTTTTTGTTAAAGCTTTGATATTGTTACAGGTAAAACTGAGGTTTATAATCCTTATTCGCTTAACAGTTTTATTTGTATAATATCTTTAGCTTTTCTAAAATCTTTGGATGAAGTTTCCTGACGATCTGGCCTAAGCAACCAGTGAAATGCGCATAGGAATAGCTTATCCCTTCAACAATAAATTTCAGTTTCTCAATACATAGTATGAAATGGGAATTTAGCACATTCGAAAGAAACCTTGTTAATTAATTTTTGAATCCCAAGAAAACCTTTGAAAATAAAAAAAAACATTTAACTCCGTACGGAATGTGAGATCCGTTTCGCTTGAGAAAATGACAGTTTTACAAAACTTAACAAAAAGTTTCCAAAAGTTTAATATGGTTTGACAGTTATACGTACGGTTGCTTAAAGGCTCAGTTATGCGAACGTTACTGTACCGTATCTGTACTGTATAAATCAGCTGTTCGCTTTCTGTTATATGAAAACCAATACAAAAGCTTATCGAAGTGCAATGTACCGTAGTTGCAACGTACCATTCTGTATAAAATAGAATTTCATACCGTTGTTACATAAAATTTGTAAAACAGTGATGGGCGGTGTTGTAAGTAATAACGACAACAGGCGGCTTGTTACCTGGAATTCGGGTATTTTTGCTCTTTTTTTTTAAATTTTTTCAGTACATCTATGGAATTGTGACAAAACAACTTACAATATATACATACATATATATGTATATGCTAAGATGTGTAAAATATACAAATCATATACAAAAACAATGGAAATGTGAAACATATAAAAGGCTTTAAATGTTATCAAAACCTTGTTTGTTGTATGCACATTTACAATAAATGTATGCTTAAAATATATATGTATGTATGCTAAAATACAAATTTGTTTATGGTAAATCTATAATATAAATATTAAATTATTAACGTTTTTAACATACACAAAATACTTTTTTAATACGTGCTTACAGTACGGTGCGGTACATTACGGGTACAGCAACGTTCGCCTAACTAGGCCTTAAGCCATGCTACGAATTTTCTGGCTGTGCCTTAACTAATTCGATTACTTTTTCATTGCTGAAACCTTACTTCGCCTTTAACCGTTACGAGTAATAATCTCTTCGTGAAATTTAGCACATTTTAGTTTTAAAGGACTACAAATTGTAATGTTATATTTCATATATTCAATATATATACATTAGACTGATTCAAAAAAAAGTTTGACATGTTTAATGAAGATTGCCAAAATATTTTGGCTCTAGAAAAGGTCTAAAAAGTGGTATTTTTCATGAATAAAAAACTTGTTAAAGTTAGTTTTTAGGGGGGTACATCAACCACTTTTTTTAAATCGGTCTAATGTACATACATATATTCGATCTATCTATTAAATAAATACAAAGTACATCATTATCAGAAAGTTTTTCTTACGGAAACTACTTCTCTGGAAAAAAATTCTCCAATTTAAAAATTCCGCTGGAGAAAAAATTTTAAGCGGCATCTCCAGAGTTGTTTTGCTTAGGCATCGGCCAGACCTGCAATTTTTGTGTTTATTGGTGAGAGGTTGGGGAGTGGGTACTCAATTTCATGCGCTCTGCAATTCTGTTTTGTTTTGTAATTATCACACTGTTCAACTTGAAGTTGGCTGTAGGTGTAGGTGTATTTGTATTTAAATATAAAAAGGATAAGAGGAAAGACAAGATGGTAATATAAAAATTGCAAGAAAAGAATTTCATTATCTGGACACTAACGCAAATTCAAAGAAGAATTTTTAAAAATCCCAGCAACAAAAATTGCAAGTCTGGACGATGCCACAACCCCTCTAATTTAAGTTCAGTTCAAAAATCCTCACAGTGATTGTAACTAACCAACCATAACTTTTGTAAATATAGAAGCGACATTTGTAATTGAAAAAAATACTTACACTCATTTCCACACTTGGATGATCAATAAACACCAGTTCGGATTCTTCATCGTCCAACAGTATGCTAACGGTTTTCTCCCCAAATTCGTCATCTAAAACTCAAATTTGTATTATTAACTAAAAAATACCGAGTATTTTTTAAACAGAAACTAATACCAAAAAGCTTTTTTAAATAGACATGGAACTGCAATCAATTTAAACTGGGAATTCAAAAAGGATCGAATGGAAATAGTACTGGGTTGTGATTTTTAAGAAAACAGGGGACTTCTTCAACTTACTGTGCAGTGCTTTAAACTATTATTTATTATTTGTGATTAAAAAAAAAAAAATCTTGCAAAAAACTACCAAGTAACTGTGTATGGGTCATAAAAGAAGTGACAACATCTGGCAAATTATATTGGCTTACCTAAACTGGCATCATAGGTATGCATATACTCTGAAGTCATAAATTGATTAACCAAAGCTGTTTTGCCAACCCCAGCATCGCCCAACATAACAACACGATATCGCGGAGGTGGAGGGGGTTCAAAATCTTCCGAATCGTCATCCTCTTCGGGAGAAACTGGTACAGAATCCACATTTGCATAGCCACCACCACAGCAAGAACCCTCGAATGGGGATCTTTCACTGGCGCTGTAAGTGGAAATAGTTGGTAGATAGATATTTAATAAACGTTTGCATAATTTAAGTATCCGAAATATTTATTTTACTATTTACCGACTATTTGTGGAATTAACACTTGTATTACTACGTGAACGTCTGGATATGATCGAGTCTCCGCAATTGACTACATTCCCTTTGCTAATCGAAAAATGCCGTAATCGATATAAATCATCACTTGCTCTGGGATTATAAGGACGGTCTGGTAATGAACAAACTCGAGGCCTAAAATGATCAGGAACTATTGAAGAAACCATATTATATTAACAAATATACTTTGCACCATCCTTGTAAAATTTTCCAACCTGGTAGTTCTAAAAAATTTGAAGTTCTTCGTTGGCGCCCACGATTCGAAGCCTGAAACGCCAATGGACCGATATCATCATTTGACACTAGTGAGGCATTTGAACAAGCGCTTTTCATTGATTCACGTGAACTACGCCGACTGGCTAAATAAGCTAATCCACCCTTCGAGCTGCCACGTCTACGCGGCTTATAGCTACCGGCTGTAGGCGTTGAAGCGTCACCACCATGTTTGTGTTTGTTTCTATCATTTTCAGAATCTTGAGTTAAATCACTGGTAGACTTTCTGTAACGCAAAGAGACCACACTGTCAGAGCATGTACGGTCTAGAGTTGAATGGGAACTATGAAGAACCTGCATGAATACGATGTTAAGCAAATAAATAAATGCATGATTAGTGATGTATGGGACTAAAAACTACCTGATAACCAGGATTTGAAGTTATATTTATGGCATGTCTGCGTTTACGCATGGCAGCACTTGGCTCTACTAGTGGACATAAGTCTTG
The DNA here is from genome assembly GCA_949318255.1 of Pollenia labialis. Lineage (NCBI taxonomy): Eukaryota > Metazoa > Arthropoda > Insecta > Diptera > Polleniidae > Pollenia > Pollenia labialis. Next base: position 104,958,607 of record OX439143.1, on the reverse strand, counting down.
TGTTTGATCCGATGACGTTTGTCTTGTGGAATTGTCAGAGTAACTAAATGACGTGGTAGTTGTTGCTAAGGTGCTTGTTTCGGACTCCACAGATAATTGTGTACACTCAGTTACACAAGAGTCGCGTTTCACATAGTAGTTGTTAACACCTAATCCTTGGTAATCACCACCTGTATTAGAAGATACCGTCATTTCCCATTCATCACTACGTTTACACGACTGATTTGCAGTGCTAAATCTGGTTAAGTGATCCAGGGGTGTTGACCGTATCATCTTTTTCGAATTATGTCTTCTATGTTCATACAGTTTCGGCGATAAGGGAGGAGCTTGCGATTGAGTTTCATAGTGACTTTCTTCATTGTCGATATCATCGTCCGGTGAAACTGGTTCATAATATTCAAATTTTCGGCTGGGAGAATCCACCACAGGACTAATAGCTTCAAAGACAAAACTACGTGGCGCAAGAGGGCTACGTCGGGGTGATACGGGTGTCTGACTTCCACTATATAGAAGGCAAGATGGCGAATCCATGGAGTTTTCTTTGGAAAACCCTCCCTTAGGACTGCGTGCTCCCGAAGTCGGTGTATGATAGTAGGAGGCTGACGAAGACTGACCACCATCGTCGCTACAGTCATTGGCGAATGTTGTTGTTATTTTGGGACTACGTGGTGGAATATCCCGACTGCTAGAGCGACTGCTTCCCAAGGAAGATGGTGACGCTGCATCTGAATAACTACTTTGACAACTGTAATTACTGCGCACTGAAGGACTGCGATGTGGCAGCGAAGACGTCTTTACACCTGACTCGTAAGTAATGCCATCACTTTGTACTTGAAAGTTTCTACATAAAAGTGTATGATTGAAAAATATACAGATTAAAGAAATTTACGGCCTTTAAAGTAAGTGGCATCCTAAAATTATCTTCAAAGATAATTTAATTTATTCAGTGAGAATAATGTCTGCCATCTTAGGATAAAAACAAGTTTAATGTCACACACAAACCGAAATAAGTATGTTCTAAAAAGGGGAATGTATTCCATGTCATTATACAATATCCACGTATTCACAAACTGTTAATCACTTTAACAAACGTTTATTAAGGGAAATTTTTGTACAAATTTAGTTTTGTAAATCTTTTTAAATTTAAAATATTTTTATGAAAACAGGCATATTATGTCTTTTGCCTTTTAAGCTTTTAAATTGATAGAAACAAATTTTTATAAAATTTTTGTGTCTTATTCTTGGAATGTTTGATTCCTGCAAAGCTTTCGTAATGTTTTTTATTTTTTCGTCAAAAATTAGAAAATTTCTAAATAAACTAAACATACGCAGTTCTTAATTACACAGTTTTTTAAGCATTCAGGTAATTTATGTCGTAAGCTTTAAATGCACATAATTTTCCATGTCTTTTATCCGAGAATTTTGATTTTTTCGGTATTATAAGGAATTTAAAGCGTTGCCACATCGTTATTTTTGAAACGACTAAAGTAAACACATCATTTAAAAGAAATTTTCATATTAAGTATACCTTTCTGAAGGGTAAATTTTTGTTGAATGTTGTGTCATATTCGAATTTATTTTTCAACGAAAATTTTAAATCCGGTTTCGTTGTAGCGAATTCAGTTGAAATTTAAAGTTTTTGAATTTTCAGTGACATTTGTCGTGGGTTCGTAATGGTTTTGAAATTTACTAATTTTTTATCACACAAATTTCCAATCAAAAACGGTTTCGTTTTTTTTTCATAAAATCTTTTTCATTTATTAATTCATTTATTTAATCAAAACGTAACTTATGCGTCACCCGTTAGACAAAATTTTTGGACCATATTGATTTTTAAGCTTCAGAAAAACATTTGTTAATTTCTTTCGATGTTGTTTGGAATACTTTCCCCTCATACGAGTCTATAAAGAAATCCTCACTCGTACTTTGTCCAAAAATGACTTAAGTTTTCACGTCACGTATACACAAAATCAAGTGTCTAAAGAAATGAGAAAATAATTACATACATACCTTGGAGGTTTGGGACATTTGTAGGGTAGTGGTGAAGATGACGCTCGGATTGGAACTTTAACTGAAGACTGACTTTGACTAGTCAACGGTTTGACACCAGTGCTACCCTCATCCCAGCTGTAATGATGTTGCTCCATTTTGGGAATGTGACGAGGACTCGATGGTTGATGTCTTGGGCTAGACATTTTGAAACAAGTTACTGCCAAATTCTTGTTTTGTTAAAAGTTTATAATTTTAATTCATGTTGTTAAATTTCAAAGGTTTTTTTACTTCTAATTTGATTTACTTTTTATATATTTACCTAAATGTGTACATACTAATGTGAAACCCAGGGAAGAATATTGTAAAAAACTTTTACATAAAAATAATCCGTAACATTAACACACACATACACATGCATAAGGATTTATTCCCAGCAAACATGAAGTCAAGCGTTTGATATAAAATGACTCTATCATTTGATATCAAGCACTGTTTTCAAATCATGTTCAATGGTTTGATTTTAGCAGTTGAATTTAAATTGATAGTGATTTGAGTCCAAACATTCGACGAAGAATGCTTTATCAAAATAAATTAACAGAAATATGAATAAACAAAACAGAAATTATTTTTTATTAATATATCACATTGTATAACAATATTCATATTTGAAAACCATTTGGGAATAACGTTTAAAAGCATGTTGAAAATACAGTGAACTCGCGATAATATGAACTTATTAAAACAAAGCCAAATCACTTTTGCAAGATTGTTAATATTTACTAATGACATCTCATTTCCCTTTAAAAACGTTTTTCCCATAAAAATAAAGTTTCTTATGTTAAAGTTTTTTTTATTTATTGTTAAATGAATTTGAAAAGCTATTGGGCCATATTCATAGTCAAAAATAAAGTCGACTTTTTTAAAGTATATTTTAAAACAATGTTCACATGCATTTAAAACCGGTTTTTATTTAAAGTCGACTTTATTTTTGACTATGAATATGGGACATTGATTTTTAGAAAAGAAAAACAAACTTAAAGTTATTATGGGAAAAAGTTTGTGATTTTGTTCCGTTTAATCATTTAAAAAACGCACCGCTCTATTAACAATCTGCAGATATTTGCCGTGTCCGCTAACAGTGATATTTTTTGTCTCTCTTTCAAAAACTATCGGTAAATGCATTTTCCATTTTTTGGGTACTCGTAAGACCGCACATTTTTCTTTTTCCAGCTCAAATAAACGTGTTGTTAGAACATTTATGGCCGTTTTCTCAATGCACGATTAACTTTTTTCCCAACCAAAAACTGCACATTAATGAAATTAGGTTTTCTTAATGTCTTGTTTGCTTCTATTCTGTCGCAAAGCTAACCAGCACTCATCTGCCAATTAATTATTTTCCTTTTATTTGTCGTACAGATAAATACAATCAGCTGACTCCCAGCTTTTACATGTATTTTGGGAGGTGTTGCCAACTGAAACCAATGTTTTTGTCGGTATATTGACGGATCGTTAACGGACAGTTTATCGGTCTAATAAATTAATGTTGGCATTAGGTAACAGACACTTTGTCGATACATTGAGAAAATGGCCATTAAAATATAAACAAATTTCTGTGGTCACAAGCGATAGCCGCCTAAGTCGACTTAAGAAACAATTGAGTTTTTATTTCCTTTTATTAAATATTTCTGAAATAAATACAACTTTCGGTATATTTTTTTTTATCTTAGCATTGTGGGAGTAAGAATCTTTGATTCTGAATTACTTTTTTTCTAATGCAATTAATTTTTTCAGACTTAGGCGGTATTTACTTGAGCAATTGTGACCACAGATTTATTCGCTAAATTGGTAATACTTGCACCTTATCCTAAATGTTCAAAAATTTCTGATTTTTCTTTTTAAAGTTCAAAACGTATGGTTTTTTAATTCATTTTTTAGAACTTTTCACGGTAAAATTATATTTGAAGATTTATGTATATAGAATTCCATGGTAATGCGAGTACTAACTAAAACTTGCATTTAAAACATTAAGATTTACAACTGAAGACAATTTTAAAGCAGATAGTTAGGGAAATCCCCAAGTTATTCTGCAGTTGAAGCAAAATTTATATTGATTTTAATACTGTGTAGGTAGATAAAACCCTTTAAAAATACCATTAAAAGTTGTTCATATTTTAAAGCTTGTGCAAAAGTCCATATTTTAGAGTAGTCAGTGGAAGAAAATAAGTGTTCATATTTTGGGGTGTTCATATTTTAGGGTGTTCATACTATCGCGAGTGCACTGTAAATGATTTTCTGAATTTAAAAATAAACTCCCAGTTTTGTTGAGAATGCTATGTTTTTCAAATTATTTTCAAATAGTTTTTAAACGGGTGTTGTTTCAGAAAGGATTTGATTTTAAATAATTTTTAATTTCAAATCAAATCTCAGTGTTTGTTGGGAACAGTTTAGTTAGAAAATTAGTTTCGTACCCTCTAACCAATAAATGTCTCTGTATTGAACTTCAGTTAAATAAAACAAACTAAAAAGAGCTGTCACAAACGAATTTATCTTTTTGCAGTTATTTGTTAAAATGTAAATATCATGTGTCTGTGTTTCTGTTTCAAGCACAAAATTCTTAAGCAAATACAAGGGTAATAATATTAGAGCCTTTCGCACACTGCTTTATATTCGAACAAAATTGTACAAAAACATAAGAGTTCGTGTATTAAGAAAAAATGGCATGGCACAGCTTACAAAAAATATCGGGCGAATGATACATATACCTATCAGCCATATCACAAATTACAATTCCTTTCGGAATAATTTCGTTCGGAATCGAAGAAAACATATTTGATTATTGATGGAAAGTGTGTTTTGATAGTTTTTTTGCCCTTTCAGATATAGAAATCTCCCATTCCGTTAATGAAAACAAAAACAAATGTAGGGGAATGTAAGAAAAGATAAACTCACTGTTTATTGTTGGTGTTTTGTTTTGGTTTTGATATTGTTACAAGTAAGACTTTGGGTGTTTATAATTCTTATTCGCTTTAGGGTTTTATTTGTATAATATTTTTGGCCTTTCTAAAATCTTTGGAAAAGGTTTCCTGATGAGCTGGCCTAAGCAACCAGTGAAATGCGTATAGAAGCTAGCTTTCCCTCAACAACAAATTTCAGTGTATTTATCAAATATGAAAAACTGGGAATTCAGCACGTCATACGGAAATCGTATTTATAATAAATTTTGTATTCCTGAAAATAACTTTGATAATATACAGAAACGGTTTCATTTCGCAAAAGTTTTTCGTCATTTTCTGAAGCGGAATTGTACTCTATGATATGGCTGTGCTTTTACAAAACAAAAAAACAATTTTGTAGAAGCTCCTAAAAACAATTTAACAGATTTGCCTAATTTCGAAATTTTCTTTTCTAAAGCAATAGAACTGCTATTTGTATTTATTTGATGCCTTTGTAATACTGAGTGTTACCAGGGCAATCAGATATTTAGAATTTACTGCTAATTTCACGATGTCACTCGAACGCTTTCGTTTGGACAAGTTACATGTAAAAGATAAACAAATTTTGAGAAATTTTGAGAAATTGTTTTTGTTTTACATGTGATTTGTTCGAACGAAAGCCTGCGAGTGATATCGTGAAATAGACAGTTAATGTTCGACTTTTTAGAACGCTATTTAGAATGTTTTGTCATTCGAGCACAACTTTTGTTGTTTGCAGTGATGGGGTAAAACTAGCTCGAAAACATTTTCGTGCGATGTGCGATGATTTTATTTTGAACTTTTGACGTGAATTATCAATATAGGCATGCATCGATTAAATTATTTTGACTTTTGGTTCTGAAGCACCATTCTTGGTCACTGTAAAACGCTGGTATAGTATACAGTTCGTGGCCGCAGTTTTCTCAATTAAATATATGAAGTGAAAGTCGTCCGAAATCAGTTGTCTGGCATCAGCTGTTTTATTAACAAAATTGTTTGTTTAATTGTAATTTTAATAAATCAAATAAAAAGTACATAAATTTATTACAGATACCCTTCACCGAAAGTACGAATATTTCAAAAGTGGAATCTTTATGATGTTTATTTATTGTTAATTTATCTATATAAAAAAGAATGTCAGAATTAACATTGGTTGCGGTTTAGATCTATATTAAATTATTGACCGACATTCAGAAAGTGTTATGCTTTTTTTTTTTAGCAATTTTCACTAGCTTGAGTAAAATATTGTTACGTTACTTCCTTTCAATAACGTTTTGGTTTGTTTCCTTTATAATAAGCCGTTTCCTTTATAACAATTGCAATTAAAATAAAACATACGCAACACTTTAGTTAATAACACTTATTTATTAAGAACTTAGTCACTTTAACAACCGTAATTTACAGCTTTTTTTCACAACTCACTATTGTGATCAACATATGTACTTAAATGTTGAAAATTTTTTCCGCGTGATGCGTTATCAACTTAACAAACCCTTAACTTAGAGTAATCGTATGCCATCTTTTGCGATTCTTTTTACACTCTTGCCAAACGGTCAAATGACCATAGCACGTTCGGGCTTTGACGTCTAGATGGCTCTAGAACGTACGACCCCTAACGTTAATTATGCTTATGCATCTATAGTTATTAACATTGTGCATTATCTTTTTGGCTGAATTAAAATTGAGTTATTATGCATCACAAACTAAGGCATACTTTAGGTGTTGCAATAAATTATGTTATCTATAACGAAAATACTAGTACAATTATGCACAACAATTATAAAATTACATCTGTACATTGAGTTTTACACAAGAAGTGTGCATAACTAATACAATAACAATTTAAACTTATTAAATAACTACCAAATACTAAATAAATAATCAATACAAGATAACTAATATATTAATCTAATTCTTAATTAAAGTTACTGTCGTAACAATATCATTATTCGTAGCAGTTTAATCTGAACTTAAATGATTTTCAGGAGTGGAATTTATATTTGAGCCATGGTAAGTTATGAACCAATCATTCCAAAATGTTGGTATAAAAAACAGAAATTTCAAAAAATTTAAATGCAGCGGCGAACTTAGTTTTAGCGTTTACAGTGAATTTCAGAAAGCTGCTAAATATGGAATCTAAGGTAAATTATAGAACGTCTATCACAAAATTGCATTACATTTTTTCTGGGCATATGAAGTTGGATAAATTTTACCGCAATATCTATATCTGCTACGGCTTTGGGCTAATTTGAGTACAAAAACTCGGTTATATAATGAAGAGATGTGAATTAAAAAAAACTATAGCCAGTTTTCATTTGACCTATAAAGGATTAATACTATTTGGAGAAAAATTAAACTATTTCGATAATAAATTATTCTGTGTCCATTAAAAGGCTTAAAATATGAAGAGCAACCCTCGTAATTAATTATAATAAGGAGTATGCACCAAGAGCATACAAAATTTATCTCAAGCACTGGTCATTCTCATAACCAGGGACTTTTGGCAGTCGTGATCGAATGCTTTTTCGATTCGGAGGCAATTATATATCTCATTCTTTCAGTTGATAAAGAATGAATGGACATTTTTTCAACCAAAATCTGTTACTCTTAAAATATAGTTAAAAAATCAAAATATTATTGTTATTCAACATTCCATTTTTTTTGGTAATCATATTAGTTAACTACCATAATATGGTAGTTGTTTTATTAGGAAAGACTATTAACCATATTATGTTTGCAGGTGTCAATAAACGTAAACGCCATCCCGAAATAGTTTATTTATGAAACAAATTTTTTTTAAAAAAGCGTAAGGGAACTTGTTTACAAAGTAAGTAAAAGAAATGCCTAAATACTACAAAAATTAATTAAAGGTTGAAAGAGGCACTTGAATTATTATTACCTTACGATTGTATATGTAAATTTCGTATCATTATGCTTTAGATACAAGATAAAAAGATAACATAAACATAACAATTTAATTCATAAAACAATAATAAAAACAAACAAAAATTGTGTAACTCAAGTTATTAGATCAAAAAGTAAATTCATAAAATAGATAAAATATTTTAAATAAATATATTAACATTTTTTAACAGCATTGGGAATAACATTAAGACTAGGGTGATCGATTATTCGACTTTTTTCAATAACCGGTTTTCGAATATTCCGAATAGTTGCTATTTTAATAAAACCGGTTTTCGGTTAAGCATTTTAAAAATAACCGGTTAACCGGTTTTAATTCGAATCCATAAAAATACAAAAATCAAATTAGTGTTTGTAATAAAAAGTTAATTAGAATAAAAACAAAACAATTCACCAAGGTAAGGAACCAACAAAATACATAGATATGCCTTAAAGGATGTTCACAAATATTTGACGATAAAATAAAAAGTTGTTGAATATTTCTAATTTACAATCCGAAGTAATTTTTCTTTTTTATAAACAACGTCTATATCAGTCAAATGTATATCAAGGTTGATGCAAAAAATAGCATCAAACGGACTTCTTCTTACAAGATCCACCTGTAATCTTTAGGACAATGTGTTTTTAAAATTGTATGTTGTAGTATCTTACACGAGTTTCCATAGTTTTTTTTATTTCGGTTTCCCAGCACTTCCCGGTTATATAAGCCGTCACAAAATGAAACAAATTTATGTTTATCACCTTATAAACATATCGTCATATCTCAAAAAAATTTTTTAATTTTAAGTTTATTAAGTAAAGTGTTCCTTTACACTCTCTCGTAACAAAAAATCGGTGTTTAATCGCAAACTAGGAATGAAAATCTTCATTCCCGTTAAAAAAGCTTCGAATAAACCTCGATGCAAGTCTTGGTTGGGCATTCAGAAATTGGCGTAAAAATAAAAACGCTGATACTGAATTGCTACGCAAAATGGCAAGGTCTTCTTGTGCCAAAGTACTTAGACGGGAAAAAACTCTTCATGAGCAACGTCTTCGTACTAAAGTTCTTGCTGCTCCCCGGGGTAGTAAAAACTTCTGGTCATTCGTTAAAAGAGTACGGGTTAATGCTAGTTCTTCAATACCAACTCTTTTAAAGGATGGCCGATCATTCACGGACCCGGTTGATAAGGCCGAATTATTTGCTAATAATTCTCACCTACCAGCTAGCAGTCAACTACTACCCGAGCTCGAAAAAGTATCCGTAACTATGCCTAGAATATTTTTTCGGGCTCGAGCTGTTAAAAGGGTTCTTGCGGATCTCGACATAAACAAGTCTCCTGGGCCGGATGGTATACCTGCACTTGTCTTGAAGCAGTGCTCTTCGACGCTAGCTCGTCCCTTAGCAAATCTTTTCAGCACATTATACCGTGCCGCGGAATTTTTAGTCTGCTGGAAAGTTTCTAACGTTACGCCAATTCCTAAAAAAGGAATGGCTAATAACCCCGAAAATTACCGCCCAATTGCAATTTGTTCGGCACTTTGCAAAGTTATGGAGAGTATGGTAAATTACCATCTTGTCAAATATTGAGAGTCAAAGTACCTACTAAGCGACCGCCAGTATGGCTTTCGTAGAGGTCGCTCTACTGGAGACTTACTAGCTCTGTTATCGGAAAAATGGTGCCGTTCCATTCACCATTTTGGCGAAAGTAAGGTAATTGCTTTAGATATTTCCAAGGCGTTTGACAGAGTCTGGCATGGTGCACTCTTGTCAAAAATTGCTGCATTTGGTGTCGGTGATAATTTCTCTCGATTTATATCGTGTTTTCTCAGAGATCGCACTATACGAGTTGTTATAGATGGGGTTTCGTCAAACGAGTACAAGATTCATTCAGGGGTGCCGCAAGGCTCCGTTCTTTCTCCTACTCTATTTCTTATCTTTCTAAATGAGCTCCTTTGTCAAACTTCCAACCCTATCTACTCTTTTGCAGATGACAGCAGCCTTTGCCATTCGTACTCATTTGAACGCAGACCAAGCGTATCCGAAGTCGTTGCTATGAGGCAGCATTTGAATGATACGTTAGGCCGAGACCTTGATATAGTCTCGGAATGGGGTCGTGCAAATAGGGTCGATTTTAATGCCCGAAAACCCCAATGTTGCGTGCTGACGGATAAACGCGCGACAAATCAAGGTGCCTCATCTGTATGTATGGGTGGTATAATTATTGAGGAATCACAATCTCTTGATGTTCTGGGCATGAGGATACAATGTGATGTCCGATGGACAGAACATATATTCAAGGTGTCGTAAGAATCATTCAAGTGCCTCGGTTTTCTAAGACGGTATAGGATATACTTCACTCCATCTGAACTCCTTACTATTTTTACCACCTATATCCGACCGCGTATGGAATACAACTCTCATGTGTGGGCCGGTGCTTCAAAGTTTATTTTGGAGCTTCTCGACCGCGTGCACGAGAGGGTGACAGTAGGGTGTCCAATTCTATTGACTCCCTTGAGCACCGTCGCAATGTGGGTTGTATTTGCCTGTTTTATCGTTACTACAATGGGATGTGTTCTGACGAAATTAGGGATCTGGTTCCCAAAACCCGTGCGTTTGTGCGCAATACACGTTTTTCCTCAGGAGCCCATCCTTATGTGGTCGATTGGCAGGTGAATCGTACAACGCATTACAGAGAGAATTCGTTTTTTTCCCGGACTGTTCGTATGTGGAATAACCTTCCTGCCGAAGTCTTCCCTCTCACTTTCAACATGATCAAGTTCAAATCGAATGTTCACAAACACTACTCCCTCTATCCTCCTTCCCATAACCTATTTTCCTAGTTCCAACACAATGCAATGCATTAGTAGGGGGCATCCCCTGAGTGCTGGTCCTATCAACAAAAAAAAAAAAAAAAGATATGACTTTGCTGCAATAAAGGAGCAATATTTTTGGATATCTCCTATTTTTAAGATTTGTCCATGGACAATAAAATTTTACTGCCTGCATCGAATTTTGAATTTATGTTCTTTATTAACTCTTCACTTCACTAAATTTATTATTTATCAACTGTTGCACAGCACATTCTGCTTTCGGTAGTTTTATTGCGTCAGTAGACATTGATTTACGAACGTACTCACTTCTTGTTATTGATCTAATCGACAACCCATCAACAGATGCTAATTTTTAGAGAATAGAAAACTAAATTTCAAAGTATAAATAGCTTTTTTCTGAAACTATGAGGATCTTTTATTTCCCGGGAAAACGGGAAATAAAATAATTGAAAAAAACCCTGCCTGCCATATTTAATCTTCTATTATCAGTGTGCCGATTTGACGAATTTTGCTCAAAATATGCCGATTTTTTTATAAAATTACTTATTAATATTGGGTAGCATGGAAATAATTGTTACATTAACCCTTTCGCGCCCGCTCTTGAACGCATTGCCAGAAAAATTATTTTTTATAATTTCCTTAGTGATTAGATCTAAATTAAGGATTTTTGAAAATTTCAGACTTTTTTAATTTTCGGGTGACTAAAAATTGAAAGTTGCTTATAAGCAACTTTGGGCCGTTCAGGAAGTATTTCACATTATGAAAAATTAAAACAAACTTTTCTATTTTTTATTCATTCTTCAACCAACTCTAAATGTGCTTAAATAATTTTATTACGATGGTTTTAAATAAACCGATGATTAAAATTCAAGTTGCTTATAAGCATTTTTGGGCGCGAAAGGGTTAAAAAGATACAGCTGTTCAACCCACACCACAACAATGTGGAGGGTCCCCGTGTCACCACCAATGACAGGCGAATTAAGGCTGCTAAATGGAAAGCAATGTAAATGCTTAACTGACTGTAATGACACTTAACCGTAACGTGCCAACCTGTAAAAAATAGATTTTCATTACAAGGTTACGTGACAGTTTTAGATAGTGATGGGCTGTTTGTATTTTAAATGGAATGCGGGTAAAATCACTCTTTTTCTTTGGTTCTTTTGCCAGTAATAATATCTGTACAAAATAACTTTCACTACATACATATGTATAATAAATTAATACAAATGTATGTTTGGATGTATAAAATATGTAAATGCATACATATACACAAACAATAAAAATTCTGATTTTAAATGGTATCAAAACCTTGTTCTGTGCACATGCACATTTTCAAATTTTAACAACATTTTATTTGTCAGGCTATAATAAATATTTGTTTATTGTAAATCGGTAATATTAATATCAAATATTAAATTATTTATGTATTTATACATACAAGAAATACAGTTTGAATACTATTTAAATCACTTGGTACTTTTTCTGCAAAGCGGTCACCATTTGAACTTTTTTAATTCTCATCACAGTGTGTGTTGTTTTATGTATAATAGTGTTTTTCATACGGGACAAAAATCCCGGGATCCCGCTCAATTTTCGGGAAAAAAATCCCGGGAAATTTGTACGGGAATTCCCGAGATTTTTTTTTCTGACTAAAGACTTGTTTGCCCAACGTCAAAGAAATATCTATTAATATCCGATAATGTTTAATGCTTTAAAATTTTGAAAGTAGAAGAGTAAAAATGTACAGAATATTTAATTTGTTTAAAGACCTAGATCCGTAGAAAAGAAACGTGCTTAATCATTGAAATCTTCTGTAAATGCTTATTATGAACTAAAATCCTATTTGAACAGAAATATTTTGTTATAATTTGTTTGAACAATTTAACATTTTTGGTTTTATATAAATGCTGTTGACCTTGAATCTATTCTGTGACAATAAGTGATTAAGTCTATTTTTAAGTTTTATATGAGAACAATTAAAAACTTTGAAGGTGGCAATTCTCTGCGGTTATAGTTTTTTTTATATTTTAATTCCTAAACACTCCTAATGTCACAGATCGGAAGTTAAAATGTTGTTTCACATTGAAAAAAGATAACCAAAAAGTCAATTTGCTACAACTTCCTCAAAAATCTTAAAAATAAATGAAATTTTGAACATGAACATTTTAAGGTGCTATTAAGACCTTTTTCCTTTTTGCCACAGAAATAAAAAAGTTGAATGTATTTAAAAACTTATTTAATTGATCTCAGGAAATGTTTTTTGTTCGAATAAATTAAATTAAATAATATTTTGCATCG